>CAXKVY010001422.1:0-140952 GCA_964058915.1 Tetropium fuscum
ATTTTTCCGGACAGTAAAATAGTAAAATGGTATTTTACCGGTAAAATGGTAATTTCGCCATATTGGTAAAATGGTATTTTACGCTTAAATCATAATCATTACCTTCTAAAAATCCTGTGCATTTAAAACCTCATTTAATTCAGAGATTTTAGATTTGGTTTTGAATTCATGGGTATCAGGATCAGTTACAATGAAAATAAAGAAATAAAAAATGTCTATGTCATACTAAGTCTATGGCCTGGAAATATTTTAATAAATATAATGACCGGAAAATTAACTGGACAATGTATGTTCGGTAAAGAGAAATAATGTATAAAATAAAATTGTTTAAGACGAGACATATATAAAAAGATAATAATTAACGAAGAAACAAATATTAAAACATGTAAAAGTGCCATAGTACCAGTTCTTCACTTACAGGAAGGACAAACATTACTGACAACACTTGTATTAATGACATGATAAATTGAAATTGTATGTTTAATTAATATATCATACTCTTTTTGTTTTTTATATGGTCTACCATAAAGCATAATTTTACATTATGTCAGATTTTCTGGATTTTCACATATCTTCCGTTTACTTATTGAAAATATTATTATTATTGGAAAGAGTTAGGTTTGGATAAGATTTTATTATACAATGTGGTTTTATGAGAATATTAGTGAAACCCCCAAAATTTACCTATATATTCAAATTCAAACTCGGATCAAATTAAACAGTGTTTTTACTACAAATAAAATGACACTGCTTTTATCAATTTTTAATTTTACCGGTAAAACTATTTTACTTACCATTTTTAATTTTCAGACAATGCAGGAGTGCACATGTCTGTAGCTGCTTTGGCCAAAATCCTTGAATTGTTTTTCTTGTGAATTATGACTTTTCTGTTTAAATACTTGAAGAAATGCTCAGCGGTAATAGATTCTGCTATAATAAGATCATCGTTTAAACGAATGCCTATTTTGAAGGGTCCGAGAAATCGTATTATTCAGAAGGGATCGGAAAATTGGAAAAACGTTGGACCAAGTATTGACCTAAAAGGTGACTGCGTTGAAAAATAAAATATTTTTTGCAATAAAAGTTATTCCTTGTGTTGTTTCCAATATCTTCTCCAACACAAAGAATTGACTTGGTAAAGTGATCCAAAAGGTATGCCTTTAGCCTTTAAAATGAACACAAGCTTCTTCACGCAGCGAAGGGTTAAATAACTTGTTAAAATGTCTGATGCTAATGCATATTGCCACTGTTTATATTTCTGCTGATTTTGTAGTAATTTATTTTTCTCTAGGGCCGAGACACTCCATCTCCGAATAACACTCCCTACACCTGTAGGCAGCGGCTCTCGGGCGTTCAGTCGAGCCAGGAAGAGATGAACGAGATGGAGAAGGGCGTTCTTCTTGAAAAGGGAAACACCTCCCTACAAAATGACTGTGATTGTAGCCTTCGCGGTTCACAGTACTCACTCAGGGGTTGAGTTTTGATTTTTTAATTTAAATTAAATGCATGCGTGAATTTTTTGACTGTTAAATACAGGAATGCCTTATTCCAATGGCAATGCCATTCAAGCAGTGTCCAGCGTTATAATATGTAAAAGCAGTCAAATACACTTTTCTAAATTAGTAAACGACTTAATTAATTAACGTGCATTTCCGTAGGTTGTTTTAGACTTTTTCAAAACAGTGATGCTAGTCTACAATTATTAAAGTGAATATTTAAATGACGATCTCATTCGTAATATTTACTATATTGAACCCTTGTTGATGAATATCGCAAAATATGAATGAAATGTAATTTTTATGAACCGTAATTTTTCTAAGGTAATTTTAGGGAATCACAATAAGTATATTTGTACATATTAGGGTCAATTTGATTGTATTACTTATGAAAATTCAAATGCTACTGAATATTTGGGGCCAGAAAATTTTTAGTATGCGCTATTCGTGCAGTAACAAGTACAAATTTAACTGGTAGCGTTCTTCCGTAGGTTATTGGCAGTTATTAGCGTCATCTTCGAAAACGGGTTTGTGCTTTCAGTATAGCGTGTCTGCATATTTACTGACGGTTTGTTAGTATTTGAATTTTTGTACTTAATATTGCTTTACTTATTCTGTTGATTTTATTTATATATTATAGAAATATTAAGATATTTATATTTCCCGTTTGTTTTATGACATCTTTATATATATTTTTGTCATTAACTATATATTTATTCTTGGATCTTCATTTGTAAATTATTGGAATTGTTAAACAGTGGATTCGGCAGTTTACTTTGTAAATAAAAATTTTAAGAAGTCTACGAGAGCAGGCATTTTATTTAAATCCCCCACGACCCCTTTAATTTTAGTCCATTGGTCAGGGAATCAAAATAGGCCTTATCCGGAACTAACTCGGGAAGTTTTGAAACTGCAAAATTGTAGATTTAGATATCTATAACTAAAATCCACATCTTGCATAAACCGGGGCTTGCTGCCGGCGCCGCCATATTGCCAAGATGGCCACCAAAAATAGTTTTTCAAATAAACTGCTCGTCAACAGGTTCAATAAAAACTGACATTCGTCGATGCATTCCTAGGTTGAAATTTTATAGGGTGATGTTATAAAAATCCAATTTCGACCAAGTAAGTTTTTAAAATTTCTATAAATCGTTGTTTAACACCTTTACGAAAATATCGAAACATTCCTCGGCTAAAATTTTATGGGGTATTGCGAAAATTTTATTCTGAAAACGGGACGGGACATTCCTCAATTTCAAGGAATTTTGCGCAAGGATTTCACCTCACTGTACAATATCCTTGGTATGAAGATTTTAAAGATTAAAACATACCATACCGTAATAAAAAGGGCTTCAACGGCCCTTTTTATTATAAAAAGGGCTATATAAAATATATTGAATTTGAGTTGATTATAGAATTTATTGAATTATATATAATTTATTATATATCATTTGTTATTATTTTCAGAGCGACATCGACGATCACGACACATTAATTGGCAGAACATTTAGACGGAACTACCCCAACATTTTCAAATTTATGAGTTTTGTGCTTAAACCGTTAACTTTACAGAAAATATAAGAACATTTTTTATAGGAAATTTCCTATTCTTCATTTTTCCTGTATACATATTTTTTCAAAAAATGACCAGTTTTTGAGATATTTAAAAAAATATATTTTTGGCGGCCATATTGGCAATATGGCCCTGTTTGTGCAAAATGTGGATTTTAGTTCTAGTTACCGAAAGCTACAAACGTGCAAATTTTTAAAACCTGAGTTAATTTCAGGTAAACCTACCTGACAGATGGAGTATTATGCTGTGATAAATTTTGTCAAAAATGTAGGGTCGAGAAATAAAAAATTATTGCTTTTACTGATTATTTTATTGCATGGCTTCAATTTTCTGGGTCTGGTTGATTAAAACGCCAAATACCATCATAATAAAATTAAAAATGTAATGAAAATCTGTATAATTTTTACAAACAGAAAATAAATGCTTTAAAAGATAAACAATCTGTACATATTAGGACTTACATAGATAAAACACTAAATATTTTTTGTTATCACACTAAACGTTGACGACTCATTTTCGGGACGGCCTGTATATTCACCGGCGGCTGAGTCTCGCTGTTATATTTATAAAAGTAAACTCACAGTTTACGTTTACAAATATGTTCATTTTCTTGGTCCTGTTAGGCACGTATTAATTTAGAAGAAGCAGTTTGGCAAGCGCTATGTATCATTTACTTTGGGCGTGCTCCGGCCCCATAGCCAGTTCAGGAGCACTTTGGAGGGACTCTGTACATCTCGAGCTGAAAGAGATTTGTAATTAAATGATGCAGAATGTTAGAGAGTACAAACACGGCTCTGGACATTTTGGAGATACAAACAACATCGCTAGTTTGAGGAATCGGGTCGGATTCTGATTAGGCATAAAAATGCATAATGTAGATTTTAAATAGCACAAAATTCAGGTGAAATTATAGTAGGGGTGTCAGAGGTTTTAACTTGGACTTGATGAAAAATCTTAACATATATAGTAAGCCATTAAAAAAGTTACAATGTGCGAGATCTGCGTCATGGTTTTTTATTTCCAAATAATTTTGACAACGGCATATTTTTCACTTTTCTCGCAATAATGGGCAAAGAACAAAATTTCGAACAAAAATTGTTCAGTGAATCATTTTATGTGAGGATCAAGCATTTAAAAAAATGGAAAAAATTTTTTCGCTGCGATATTTAAAAAAAAAAGTGAAAGAATAAAAGTACCATAAAATATAGGCCATTTTTTTCTAAATTTGTTGAACTCCAATTTGAACGAATTACATAGCCATTAGAATGTATAACATGCGCTGCGTCTGATTGCAAAACTTTAATATGGCGACCTATTGCAAAATTTGGAATTTAGAGGATATACAAGAAGAAAAACCAGCATAAAAAACAGGCTTTTACAATTTTAGGTATTCTTATAACACCGTATATGATTTTAAGGTCTCTTTTAAATAATACTAAATTGTAAACATTTGTGTACTTATTTATAACCGGGAAACACCATGTATTCAACAGAACAGTGGTCTCTCACGAAAAATAAGCATAAACTGCATATTTCCATGTTAAAACGCAAAATCGTAGGTTATACTTGATTGACGCTGACACAGCGCATTTTGTTAAGCATTCTAATGGCTATGTTATACTCCAATTTCAACTAATTCCGAGAAATTCTATATTTATTATCATATATAATACCACAAGTGCTCTAGGTGTTGCCGACAATATTTCTCATTCTGAATACGAGTTGCTGCTGTGACGAAAATAATTAGGAGCGCGAAGCGGGTAATTATTTTCCAAGAACAGCAGCAACGAGTAATGAATGAATGACAAATATGGAAGCAAAACTGAGAGCATGAGTTGTATTCGGAGGACAATTTCAATGGGTTCCGTCCAAAGTCCAAATCGACTTTTTTTTCTCTTGACACCCCTGCTATTAACATAAACTATAGAAATAAGGTTATGACAAGCGCAATATACCTCCTGAACTTACATGGTGCATGCATTACTAATAGAAACTGTACTTACATAAGGTGTAGGTAGCATCTACTAACTTCGCGGCGGCCTCTGGCGGCAATTTCGACGCCTCGTTTATATGCTGTTGAAGAATGGATATTTGCTGCATCCTACGCAGCTCCTGCTCATCTACAAAGGTCTTATCTTTCTTATAACCAACGCTCTTCAACTCTGATAACCTGAAAGTATAGGGTTAGGAAAATCTGGGACCTGTTTTCTCATTACATACTTATTCTCAAGGTTCTGAAGCCCGCTAGAAGTGTCTAGCGGATCTGATGCTAGCTCGGTGCCCGAAGCAGCAAGGAAAATAGCGGAAGATTTACTATGCGGTGTCACCGGAGCAGAACTGGAGGAGGATCCTGCAATGCCCTCAGAATCTGCAAAATATTACACAGTAACACATGATTATTCGTAAAACAAGCTTTACAACCTGGTAGTTTTCTTCTAATATCTTCCTTTTCACGTATGGCGTTTGACAAACGCAACTGGAGGGTATCTCGCTCTTCTAAAAGCTGGGTTAGCTCAACTGTTAACTCTTCACATCTGACGTCTCTTTGGTGCAGCATATAAAGCGCTAGGTCCAACTCTGCACGACTCACAGGTTCTGACAAGTCTTCGTCTTCTAGCAGAGGCCTATGGCTTGTTGATGTGGCAGCACTGTCAATCTATTAAAACATTTTACTTACATTTATTAACCAAGAAAATAAATACAGCATCAGGTACTAAAACTTACCAAATTTATCGTTGGCGTGGGCTGCTGCGTGATGGCTTTGCCTCCCATGTCCATTTCAGCGATCAGACTGTCATAATCACTACTTTTCTCAAACAGCTCCTTTTTTAATTCCTCAATCTTCATAACCTGTTGTTCAATAATACTTCTCACTTCCATTAACTGCCTATTTTCTTCATCTAGCAAAGTAGATTGTTCGGAATGATTTTCTTCTAGTTGTCTAACTTTTTCCTCTAACTGGTTCTTCAAATTCAACTCAATGTTCAGTCTTTCATGGGCTTGTTGATAATTATTAATTGACTCGTTCAATTGGGCTTTAACGCTTGCTATGTCCAGGTCTTTGGCGGCTAAGACTTCTTCATAGTGACTTTCCAAGTCATGTAGCTGGGTTTTCCTCAAGTCTTCTTCGACACCGGCATATTCTTGTTCTTTAACATGCAACTTATCTATTAGACTATTCAACTCGCCTTCTTGAATCGCGTAATTTTGCTGGGAATACGCTAGTTGTTGATTAACATTGTCTAATTGACTCGTTCTATTACTAAGTTCCTCGTTAAGAGCAAAGAGCTGCTGTTGGCATTCCGATAAAGACTCTTGTAGGGCAGAACAGTCTGCTTTCAGTTGACATATTTCCTGCTGCAGGAGTTGAACGTCCCGGTTATGGTCATTTTTAAGGCTCTTGGCAAGTTGCAGCTGTTGGGTGAATGTGGTGATTAACTGGTTCTTTTCTTCTATGGAATTTTGCAAAGCGATATGGATGGCCTTGAACTCCTCTAGTTTCTGTTGGTAATCTGCTACGACAAGGTTCGAGTTCAATAGTTCCTCGTTTAATTTCGTCAGTTCTTGTTCACTTCGTTCTTGATGAACCTACAAAAAGAGAGACTTACACTATGTTGGCGTAGTTTACACACATGTCAAACAATGTACAAGTTAAGCAAACATAACAAAATAGTTATTAATAAAAGTAAGAATCCGCAAATTGTTTCAGATCGAATGGAAAGTCTATTGTCTGTCGATGCAATCACTGAAACTTATGGTGAGGTAATTTTTTTAAAACAAGTTATAGAATTCCCAATGTCAATTTAAATTGATATAAAAAAATAAGAGCGCGGCTTCCCTTTGTAAAAACTTCCTTTGTTTTGTACCTTGAAACTGTGGAAATTATAGGTAGGTATATGTCTATTCTATGTACGTATTTTGAGCACGCGTTTTGAGTCTTGTTTACCCAAGCGTCATTAATAGTATCATGCGCATCAAACCACATTTCGTAAAAATATATTATCGTCCAATTTGATTCTCGGTACTTTTTTATTTTATTTTACGCAAATATTCCTGTCAAATATTCACAATACGGCGCGATTCCATAACTATTAAACGGTTATTAATTTTTTGATATTTAAATCCACACTGTAACACCTCTTAAGAGTTTCGGAAGAGCGATAATTATAATTAGGGTACTCACGCAGTTTATGGGAAATCATTTCTAAAGTATGGACTTTATTTTCTTGATCAAAATTTAAAACTGTTCTTCGAATAACGTCTTTTGAGGCATCATCAATTTTATAAATTTTTATCTGTTTTATTTTAAACGGGAATTACAACACCCCCTTTTTTAATAACAAGATTAACAGTAGGAATCGGAATTTTAGCTAATTTAAACATTCTTTTTATAATATCTGTCTCCGTGATTTGATTATTTTCTCAAAATTTATTAGGAGAATACAATCACAAAATAAAAATCAATTATAAACCAGGCTGAAGCCTTTGAAAATGGTAAAAAGTGAAAAAAAATAACAGTTGGATGAAACCCATTGGTAACGGAAGAGAATATAACAAAAATGAAAGGAAAATAATTTACGGGCGATCTGAGGTCGGGAAGTGGAAGGAGGTGTTTTTAAGGGTAAAAGTCCTATGGAAAAAAGTTAAATGGCAAAGTTGTAGGTAATAAAAAGATCTACAACTTTTGTATATACACTTTTTCACATAACCTCAAGATTTATGCGAAAAATTCAAATAACCAAGTTATTGGTTTTTTAATTTTTTACAATTTTTTTTAAGAAATTTGGTGAAAACTTCCCAAGTTCCAAACACACTGTAATTTTTTTGATTTAAAATATGTATTTTTTCACCTTATTTTGATTTAATATCGAAAAAGCACACTAATTTTCAATCGAAAATTCTTGCATCAAAATATCTACTTTTTTAAAAGTCGGTAGGCTTTTTGTTTGTGAAATCTCTACTTTCTGATAATGTAAAAAAAAATACATTACTATGGTAAATGTTCTCAGAAAATGCAAAGAAACGAAAAAAACTCGAATCCGATTTTTTTTTTAATCTATGTACAATTTTGGGCTATTTATTAAAATTTACACTTTAATTACTCGAAATCGTAAGATTCCATGTTACATTGATAAACAAAAAAATTGCAAATCGAAATATACTACTATAATTAACAACCAAATAAGTTAATGAAGTTAATATTTAATAAGACATCTACAATATTTTGAGAAAGTTGTAGAATCATCTTTAAATTATATGCGTAGACATGCCTATTTATTGATATTTTAAGATAACTTATATACCTGAGTGACCTACGGAAAAGCTTCAAACCTTTATCAGTTTCAAACTTGGGTAACGAACTGACAGCAACAGATTGGAGCTGGAAGCAAAATCAATGTGGCATTATGCCCAAATTTACAGAAAAGGAATTAATTCTTGAAATATTGCTCAAAACTATTTGCTGCAGCTGTGAAACTGAATGTAACAGTTTAAAATGTGGCTGCCGAAAACATGGTTTAAAATGCACATATTTATGCTCAAATTGTCATGGTTCTGAAAAATGCTCCAATGTGGAAGAAAAAAACCTATGAGGAAGTTAATCATTCAAATGAAATTGTGGATGAAGAACCAATGCAGACTGGAAATAATATTGGAGACGAAGACAGTGATGGTCTTGAGGATTTCGAAGATCTACTAGAATCGGGAAGGTCTGTCGAATCTAACTTATTAAACTAATCTTATTAATTAATTTTTTAACACACAAAATATAGGTTATGCGTTATGTTTACCAGTCGTTTAAACACACATTAATTTAACTAATGCAGTACCTACTGAATTGATTCATATAGTTTATAACTATGACGTAACTGCCAACCTTAACGATTTGGATAGTATTTAAATATATGATATATGTATGAAGTTAGAAATAAAAAGAGACTAGAAAGAGGAAAGAATCAGGCCTAGGTAATGCAATGACATTTTGTGTTTTATGATTTGAGAATTTTCTCTCCCTTAGTCGAAACTCATAGTTCATATCGTAAATTGCCACTGTTAGAACTAGGTTTTGGTAGAGTTTTTACTAACCTTATAGTTTTCTATGATTTGACTTAACCTCAAGATCTCCTCCTCCTTGTTTTGGAGCAAGTTCACTCTAGCCTGTAAACCGTCAGCCATCTCCTTGAACCTATAAATTTCCGCATCCTTTTCCTGGTTTGACCCTAGATCTTTCTGTAAGCTCTCAACAAGTGTATTCAAGTTGAATATTTCCTCATCTTTATCATGCATTTGGTTAAGTTGCCCTTGCAAGTCCTCCACCAGCTTCCTTAACCTCACAATCTCCTGATCCCTCTCTTGGTCCGAGCCTAAATCTCTTTGCAAGTTCTCTACTAGTTGGTTCAGGCTCAAGATTTCACTATCTTTTTCCTGAGCAGAGTGGAGTTGGGCCTGAAAACTTTCAACTAGTCCTTTCAGTTGAATATTCTCCTGTTCTTTTTCGCTAATAATGCTCAACTGGCGTTCGAACTCATTTAGTATGTCCTGTTTTTCGTACGATAATGACCAGGAAGTATTCTTCTCCAAAATCCTAACAATCTCCTCTACCACTTCCCTCTTTTCGTCAAGTTGCGCTTGTGTTGTCTCGACAACTATGTTCAAGCTTGCAAATCGAGCCCGTTCATTCCTCAACGACTCCAGCTCATCTTCCATCACAGCCAATTTACCAATCAGGGCCTCGTTTTCATTCTGCTTTTCGATCAGCTTATTGTTGAGCTCCGTAATATAGTGTTGACGATCGTTTATCTGTTGCTGTAAGGCAGAAATGCGATCAACCTCGTTCCGTATTTCTGTGTCGACGTTTTTACGTAGTTCATTGTTTTCGTTCACTAGGGTGTTACATTTTTCCTCGAGCTCATTAATTTCGGACTTCAATTTTTCCTGAAGAGCAGCAAAATCAGCCTCAACTGTTTCCAAGTGCAGCTTCCAGCTTTCCGCAACGTCAGACCCTGTAAATGCAAATATAATCCGTTGCATTATTACTAATTTTCCCCAACTTACCCCTTTGATCCACCTGCGCCACCCAGCTCTCCTCCAGCTCTTGTGCAGTTCTGCCAATCCTCTCTTCCATGTCCACAACCAGCTGCTCATACTCCTTCTGTTTCTGGTCCAAGCTATTCTTCAGCCGCTGTATCTCATCCTGAAACTCCACTTTGTCACTGTTCAGTTCGTTTATCTGCGCCTCTTTATCAGCCAACAAACTCTCCAGTTGGTACTTCTGCGTGGCCACCTCAAAAGAATCTGCCTCAACCGATTTCGCCTGCAGCTGCTCGACTTCAGCAACAATCACAGAATATTCCCGCTGCAGGTGTTCATAGGTCCTAGACAGTTCCTTAATTCTCTCCTCACTTTCTAGCAGCTGCTTCGTCTGCAAATCCGAACTGTTGGATAACTCTTCAATTCTCAACTTATCATCTGCTTGTAGCTGGTCATACCTCAGCTTCTGCTGCTCCAAATCAGCAGACAGCTGCCCTACTTGCCTAGATAACTCTCCTTTTATATTAGTAAGTTCATTGTAAGCTTCATCCTTTTCAGCTAGGGAATGCATTTGCTGCGATTCCTGTTGTTTAAGTTGCAATATATTTTCCTCCAATCGACTGATACTCTGCCTCAACTCCTGCTCTACGCTGGCGCTCTTCTCATTCTCTAGTAGATCCCTCACCAATTTATCCTTCTCTACTAAAAGCCGTTCTGCTTCTGCATTCTTTCCGACAAGATCCCGCAAACTGTCCTGTAATTCTAGGACGGTTTCTTCCTTCTCCTTTATCGCTTGCTGCAACTGCTTGTGCTCTATGAAAATCCTCTCCTTCTCCTTGAAAACCGCCTGCAATTCTTCAGACTTCCTCGATAATTCCTGCTCTAAACCTTTGACATTGACACTTAGCTTGTGCTCTTCCTCTATTCTACTAGATTCTGTCACACTTTTTGATCTCTCAGCGTTTACTCTAAGTTGTCGTTGCTCATCCAGCAAAGTTTGCATTTCTTCGTTGTCCAACATCAGTTCTTTAATCTGCTGTTGCATTTCCTCAACATTGGAGCTGTCACCAGCGGTTGCTGTATCGGTTACTGTGCTGCTCACTGGTTTCACACCCTCGTTGAAGCCGTCACTTCCCCATTCACGATCTTGAAGCTTCTCCTCTAGTTCCTGATACTTCCTCTTCCAGTGACGCACTTCAGTATCCTGTATTTCCTTCATTTCCAGCATCCTATCATTTGCGGCAGCTAAAACATCAGCGCGCTTCAACACGGTGCTTTTCTCATGCTTTTCCTTCTCTAGTTCATTGGTAAGTTCTTTAATCCTCTTCTCCAACTGAGCTATTTGAGTTTTTAACTCTTCCTGGATAGTCGCATCTAAATTGAAGAAATCAGAAGTTTCTCCTTTCTTACTTTGTTGCTTCGCCATTAGCTGATCGTTTTTATGCTTCAGCTCTTTACATTTCTTGATCAGTTTCCCGGATTTAATCTGCAACTGTTTGATCTCTTCTAGATGGTTCTCATGCTCTACTTGCAACACTTGTACTCTCTCGTTCAACCTTCCAATTTCGCTCCTTAAGTTCTGAACTTGAGGTGTGCTCTCAGTCTGATGCAAGTGTTCCTCTTCCAGCTTGGCTTCTTCTGGTCCCCAGCCCCATCCGTCGTCATTTTCACCAAAAGCCTCCAATTTTATACTGCTTGGCGCTTTTTCTTCCGGCTGGTAAGTCAAGTATGCCCGTTTCGGCTGCGCTAAGGGCTCAATCACAGGAAGACTCTGTTCCCCCACCAACACATTAGCCGGTTCAAACTCTATTTGATGGAGTTGTTTCCTATCGGAAGCAGAATCAACGATGTAAGAGTCTGACATCACCTGGGCCTCGATTCCTTTGGCGGCAACTTCTACTTGTGGCGCATTAACTTTCTCATACACAAGATGCGTCAGCTCATTCACCATCCCGGTGCATTCTTCCAAGGCTTCTTCCTTTTGCTTATCCACATTGTACAAGAGAAACTCTAAAGCTTTGATTTTTTTTAAAAGCGCTTCCTTCGTATTGTCCACAACTACTGGTTGCTGCGGTTCTGGTTGGGTATGGAAAGGATTTGGTTGTACCGAATCTGCAGTCAATTGGGCACTAGAGAACCAATCGCTTTGATCATCGGAGGGATTTGTGAAGAGGTTGATAGTTTGTTGGTTTTGCTCAATCACTTCTTGTGCTGGAGCAGCTGTAAACCAGTCCTGCGTTTGATCACTTTGCTGGGCAGGCCACTGGAATGTCGAAACTTTGCCTACGGTGCTATCTTCAACAACTTCTTCCTTTGTGCCTACAATATCAGTTTGACTACCAACAGTGTTTCTTTCGACGATTTTCTTTTCTGCTTCAGTTATGACCTCTTCGACTGTCTCCTCGGCCACTTTGACCATCACCTGCTTCTGAAGAGTCTCAATTTGCTGGGTCAAATATTCTGTTTCTTTCGCAGAATTCTTTGCAGCCGTCAACTCTTCAACCAACTGCAGAATCTGAAATAGAAATAACAATAAAAGAAATCTGCGAATTTGTTAACTTACCCTTTGCTTATTATCATCTTCATTTTGCTCCATCTTCTGTTTGTACTCAGTTATCTCAGATAACAGCTCTTCTTCTCTCCGTTCCATTTCCTTCAAAGATTCTTGCAGCTTCTCACATTCAATTGTTAAATCATTCTTATACTTCAACAACTCTTCCAGCTGAGTTTGATAGTCAGACTCAATTCTTTCATAGTCCGTCTGATTTTGCTTCTGCAACTCTTCGTTTTCATCTTGAATATGCTTCTGGTTCATTTCTAATATGACCAATTGTTTCCGCAATTCACCATTGGCTGCTTCGAGTTCGTCAGCATTAGTTTGCAAGGTTTTCAACTGGCTTATTCGTTCGTTCGATTTTTTTACTTTAACTTTTAGTTTGTGCGTTAATTCTTCGAGTTCTTTATTCTTCTGTGACAATTCATTATTATGTGCAGTAGCTTGCTCCAGCTTTCTTACCAAAGCTTCATCATTGGCCGTAACTTGAAGCAGTTTTTGACCCAGCTCCTCCTCGAGCATAGCCTTCTCTTCCGCATTCTTTGAAGTTATATCCAACTGTTCGCCTAACCTCAAGTTATCTCGTTCTAGACGATCCCTTTCCTGCTCCAAACGAGCAATGTCTTCCTCTAATTTAAGCATCCTTTCGTTGTAGTGCGCCAGATCAGCCTCGTTAGTTTCAATTCGAAGTTCCAGTTCTTTAATTTTTTCCTCGTTAGCAGAGTTCTGGTTGCTTGGTATGTCATCAAAGTCCTCGTGTAGGCTGGTGGACAGTTCCTGCTTCAGACTTACCTCATTCAACTTGTCCTCTTTGCGTTTCAGTTCTATTACAGAGTTCTGCAGCTCAGTTTTGCTCTCTTCTAGTTCCCGGATAAGTTCTGTTAATTGCCTAGTTTGATTTTCAGCTTCCGCTAGTCTACCTTCTTTGTAATTAACTTCTTCTTCTAGTTCTTTTAGCTGCTGCAGAACGCTTGCAATTTTGCTTTTGGAATCAGCGATTATGGACTCTTTTTCGTTTACCTCCAGTTCCCACTTCTCCTTTTCCCCGTTGTACTTCGCCTCCAGTTCCTGATAGGCCTGCGTCTTTTTCTTCAGGTTCGCGGCAATTTTCTTCATTTTCTCTAACTGCTCTTTGTTTTTGTTTGTCAATTCCGTGACTTTTTCTTCTAGGGAACCACTATTTCCTTCTAGTTGTTTCTGTAGACCAAGGTATTTGTCTCTCATTTCATGTACGACCAAATTAATTTTCTTGTCTCTTTCTTCTACCTGTACCTGAAGACTCTGAATGGTTTCCTCTTTGTTCCGAAGATCTTGGGCCAGCTTTTTAGCTTCAATCTCTTTCACATCCATTTCATGTTCGGTTTCTATTATTTTCCTATTCATTTCAACTAATTTTGCATTAAGGTCATTGATAATGTGGTTACTCTTCTCAATCTCTTCTTCGTAGGCCTGCGCCTGTTGTATCTGACCTGTTAGTGCAGATTGTAACTCTGCTAATTGCGTTTCCATAACCTCAATGTTGCCTAATTTGTTATTTTCGGTTTGCAAATTATTAACAAGTGTGTTTAGGTCGTTAATAATGACATTTAAATCGTGTATGTCAGTATTCCTGGTGCTCAATTGATTCTGAAGATCGTTAATGATGTTAGCGCTTTCGATAAGATCATTTTTAGTTTCTGCCGTGATACTGCGATAGTTAACTAGTTCTTCTTCGTTGGCTTTGAGGGAAGTGTTGAGTTCATCGATGAGGGCCTTTCTAGTTTGAGAGATTTCCTTTTCTTTTTTTAAATCTTCTCGCATACGATCTTCATACTCTTTCTGGGTACGTTTCAATTCTTCAATATCTGTGATGGATTTCTCGCGTTGTGCCAGCAAATCTTCCAGACCTACGTTGTCAGTGACGTCTTTTAATGTCAGCTTCTTCAAGAGCTCATCCTTTTCACTCTGCAACAAATCCTTTTCTGTCTGTAGTTGTTCATAAGTTTCAGCTAAAATATCTCTGTGGTTTTCAATTTCCTTTATCTTCAAGTTAAGCAGGCTATTCTCTTCCTTTAGAGCCTCCATCTTGCCCATAACCTCTTTTCTTTCCATATTAAACATGTCGATTTTCTGCAGCAATTCCGTTGAGTCTTCATTTAATTGCAGAACACTTTCATTCAGTTCTGCTGGTGGTTCAGTACTATCGTCCTCAGCTAATTTCATGGCACCTTCTTCCATGTGAACATCTAAATTCTTTTGATAGGCTGCCAGCTCCAGTTTTTCTTGCTGTGTCAGCCCTTCGACTATTTCAATGCTTTCCGCAGATGACACTTTTTCAGCGCTGAGTTTCTCCAGCTTATCAATCAAGTCTATGTTTTCCTGCAACATATCAAAAATGAAAGCCATACAAAAATTATCACTGTGACCTTACCTGAATATAACTGTCTAGTTTGGAAGAAATTTCCTGTTTTTCCCTCCTTAATTCCCCTAGTCGGTCACTTAGTTCCTCCTTTTCTTTTAGTAGCTCATCTATTTTCAATTTTAAATTAACATTTTCACTTTCTATGTTGTCCAGTTGTTCTTCTATTTGTATAGATTTAATTTCAGAAGTAACCTGAACATTTTTAAGATGCGAAAAGGCGTCAACGTTCTCATTTAAGCCCATAATTTCTTCTTTTAAAGAGATAATATCTGAAGAACAGATTAAAAAACATTTATAGCCCTATTTCTCCTAAAAATATAATTAAAACTTACCAGCTTCTAATAATGATATAATCTTATCCTTTTCTGCAACTTCTTCTATATTTTTTGTCAGTTTATTTTGTAATTCCTTATATTCTTCTAGTTGTGTAGAATCTAAAAGAATATTTCTATGTTTATTTTACTTACCATAAAAATCTACATTAGCAACTGTTAGAAATTATAAAATTGGCACATAAACTATTGAATATAAATACAGTGTGGTTGTATTTACCTATATACGAGTATATTACTAAATTGATATTTACATACCTTTCATAGAATCCGTAGAATCGACCATTTTCAGTTGCATGTTTCCTTTTTCTTCTTCAAGTTCTGCAATCTTTTCGCTCAATTTTGTGTTTTCCGTTTGCAATTGCACAATCAGTGCGTTAGTGTCACTCGCCTTTTTAAACTGATCTATCCTTTTATTCAATTCCTTTATCTTACTTTTGCTTTGTGCCTTAACTTTTATCATATTCTTGTTACTCTCTTCCAGCTGTTTCTTTAATTTGGCGACATCACTGTCGTCTTTAAATGAGGTACTTAAGGAAACGCCAGTATTCTTTAACCTGTTAAGGTCATCTATGTTTTCTTGAAGATGTTTTTCCAAGTCAGATATTTTCAACAAATTTTCAGCATTTTCCGTATTTGCATTGTCTAGCTGTCTCCGCAATGTTTCAATTTCATTTTCATTACCCTCATATTTGCCACTCGCATACTCTTCGATAGTTTTCAAATGCGTTATTTTATCTTCTTCCAGTTTTTGGTTACTTTCTTGCAAATCGGCTATCTCAAAATTTTTTGTTTTCAAGTCGTTTAATAGTTTTAACTGTCTGGCTTTCATTTCACTCTCTAATGTTATAAAATCCTCCTGCATTTTTCTCATCTGATCCTTTGTGTCATCTAACGCGTCTAGAGTAGTTTTACCTTTTTTGCTCAAACTGTCAGACATTAAAGTTATAGCTTTAGTTCTTGCATCAATCACAGAATCTTTTTCTTTTAAATTCTCTTCTAAGTCGAGTATAGTGGCTTCTTGCTTAAGATTCTTATTTATTAACTCCGTTATTTTCTTTTCCTTAGTCAGCAGTATATTGTACAATTCTTCAGGTGTACTATTCTTGTTATAGTCTATGGGTTTCGCCTCTGTTAGAGAAATATTCGATGGAATAAGCTGTTGCGAGTCATTTAATTGAGCCTTCAATTGACTAACCATTTCCTCAATCCCTTTTTGATTCTTTCCCCTTTCAGCTAATTTAGCCCTTAAATAATTGTTAATTATGCACAGAAAACTAGTTGACCCACGAAATACTTACTTGTTTTCCTCTAATTGCTGTTTAAGTAAATTCAACTTCCCCTTTTTATGAATATCTATACTACTAGTACTAGCACTCCTTTCAACATGTCCTGGATCGTCTCTTTTAAGTCTAGATTTCTTAGCTTTGGCTTTACTCAGTGTGTTAACATATTCCTCCACCTTTTCCTGTGTTACGCTGCTTTGCTCTTTGCGTAACATTTCCTTAAGCTGTGCTATTAAAAGTTGCTGCTGCTCATTTTGATCTTTTAAGTCTGATAGTTCCTGCAAGGACAGTCCCTTGGCAGCTCCCTCCTGGGCGCTGCCCCCAGGATCTGGGTCCTTCCACATACTGTATGTTACCTGTAAGAAAATTAATAGATGCTTTACAGGTTAAATAACTTTAAATATGTAAGATTTTCATGTATCTATACTTACCTAATTTTGGAATAGTGTTAATTAACTTGAATATTAACTAATACTTTATTTATTATTTTGACAATGCATATTCCACGTAAACCATTTTTGAGAACACTATCGCCCTCTGTGGGTGAGTGGTGAGTGTGGATCATAGACAAAGAAATAGTGTGGATCGGTCATCACGGATTTATTCAAGAATTTTGTGTCGGTCATACAGTCATCAGAAAAAGCCGTAACTACCTCAGATTAAACATGATTTTTAATCTGAGATAACTACGAGCATTTGATGCAAACCTTCCGACCATCCAAACCCTGAATCGACCCACAGATATATAATAATAATATACTTAATTGATAATTCAACTATTCAACCACAGCACTATGCCTGTCACCTTTGTAGATGTTTTGTGGTGAACACTGCTCAGTAATCTATGAGTGCTCATGCTGTGCGCATAGCTGTGCGTCGAACGCTGAACGCAACGCGGGCAATTTCAAATTAGTTAATAATGTTAACATAACCAATAATTGCTGTAATGTTTAAATGACACAATCGCGTGTTGATCATGCGGAGTAATTTTATTTAGTGTTAAATAATGTGTGAACTCTTATCTCTCTTTCGATTGTATCTAGCAGATGAACTCTAACCTTACTCTACACATGTGGTGCTTTATTATCTACATTCCCATTAAAACCTTAATTGATTGCTTTGTACCAATCAATGTGATTTTTAGTGTTCAAAAATGTCTGGTGAAGTAAAAGAGAAAGAGGAACATATAAAAGATGGTGTAATTGATTTTGTGGCAGGATCTTTGGGTTGGTAATTATTTTGTTAATAGGAGCTAAATGTATTAATTAAACGTTTTTGGTCATAGGAGGAATAGCTTTAGTTTATGTTGGACAACCCCTTGATACTGTAAAGGTAAAAATGCAAACATTTCCTAACTTATATACGAATATGGTAGATTGTTTTAAGAAAACATTGAAAAATGACGGCATTTATAAAGGTTTATATGCAGGCAGTATACCAGCTTTAGCTACAAACGTATCAGAAAACTCAGTTCTTTTCCTGTGCTATGGATTTTGCCAAAAAATTATGCAGAGATTGACAGGCGTAGAAAGCGTTGAAAGTTTGACCATCACAAGTAATGCAACAGCTGGGTTTTTAGCATCCTTTTTTTCATCATTAGCTATTTGTCCTACAGAATTAGTAAAGTGTAAGCTGCAAGCAATGAATGAGACGAAGAGGCAGCAGGAAATGTTAGGGAAGAAGATCGAAATCGTTGGACCTGTTAACTTAACTGCGCATATAATTAAAACTGAAGGAGCCATTGGATTGTTTAGAGGACTGGTGCCAACTCTTGCCAGGGAAATGCCTGGGTATTTCTGTTTTTTTGGGGGATATGAGGGTACCAAACAAATAGTTTATGATTTATACTGATGACATTTATACAATTTTGTAATTTTTAGGCACGAGGACATTATTCTTGCAACCGGGCCAGAAAAAGGAAGATTTAGGTTTATTGAAGACTATGCTCTCGGGAGCGGTTGGTGGTTTTGTATTTTGGACTTTCACATATCCCGTTGACGTAGCCAAAAGTCGAATACAAGTTAACAATCTCACCGACAACATGTTCAAAACTATCCTGAAAATATCCCGGACCGAAGGCGTTGGCGCCCTATATAGCGGTCTAACCCCCACTTTAATTAGAACAATTCCAGCGACGGCAACCCTTTTCGTAACTTACGAATATTCCAAGAAATGGATGCATTACATTTTCAGAGAGTTTTAAGTAGTTTTTATTTAAATTTTTATATGGCCATGTATGTTATTTCTCAAGAAATATGTACCTCTTACACTTGTAAATATGTGTAATGTGTAAATAAATTTTCTCAAAAACATGTTAGCATAGTATATACAAATTTAGTGTTGTTTATAATACTCAATAGTTTTTAATATAGTTGAATGAAAATTGAATTTTGGCATTATCCTTAAATGGGTGGCAGTTCATGAAAGTTTGCAAATGCATATAGTTACTGCAAGAAGAATATGAAATAAAATTGTACAAGGTGGACTAGTATTTCTAGTCCACCTAAATTTCTTTCGCAAGCGGCAATGCAGTACTTTGCGCTCTTAACACACAAATAACTATTGTGTTCCTGACATTTCTAAGACGAATCTGTTTACAGACTGAAAATTTCTATGTAAATCAAGGGAATGTCCTAATTTAAGCAAGTTGTAAATATTGTAAAATCTGCCCAACAACCTTGACCTTTTCAAAAAAAATTAAAATCATATAGATACAATCTGGTCAATATTGACTTGTCTAAAATGTTAATAATAATTAAAACTATCATAGCTCACAGCTTGGAAAGAGTATAGTTTTCAACAGACATATATGAGAATGACAAAATGCCGCATCGTCAAAGGGAAACCCGATGTCTTTGATGAGCGGCACGAGCTGACTTTAATCGAGTCAAAGCGTAGCCGCATCCTTTGACGATGCGGCGTTTTTCATTCTCATATATGTCTGTTATAGACAATACTTACCTATATTATACCTTTATATAAAGACAGTGCGCGTCACCTGCATCAGAGCCAATGTACCCACTAGCGGTTGAGGTTTGATCTAACGGCAGGACATATTTTGTGTAGGTATTATTGCCGTGGCGCTGTGCAGTAAAAATAAATCATATTCAACATTCAATAAATACTCTCAATAGTACTTAGCAATTTAACAATTAGTGGTGAAACTGCTAGAATGGAAAACCATATTATAAAATGTGATATTTGTCTGAAACCAGCATTATGAAGCCTAAAAATCTAGAAGGGAGGAAGCATGTTTTCAATGTACAGGAAACGAAAAATTCGTGTGAAAATATAATGACGGCTAATGTGTTAATTAGGTAAACATCGATTAACTTTCCTACGTATTCAGTATAAAAATCACTGTAAGTAATAAAATTATGTCCAACAGTTATATAGGGGTATGTAAAATATCTTTTTTATTTTAGTTGAATCGTAGATATAATGAAAATGCCCAACAGGAGGCGCAGAACGTTTCATATATTATAATAAATATATTTCGTATAATAATAAACTGACCAACTATGTGAATGAAAGATACCATCATCCACATATGGAAAACAATTATACAGTAAATGAAAAAAATGTGTAAAACGTAGGTACTCATATCTTAATGGAATTTCACCATCAATCAGTTCGAACTTAAAATAAGTCACCAGTATTACACTCAGCGTCAAATATAATCATTTGTGTTAAGATAAAGAAATACCCTTAAAAATGTATGTAATCAGAGACCAGAGATGATAATATTTTAGAATCCTTGATAACAGAATTGGAGAACTTGTATTGCATATTGGAAAAAAGTTAAAATTAATATTTACAAATTTCGATTTAAATTTAAAAAAAAATGTATTTAACAAGCAGATATTAGAAATTAAATTGACAGTAATAATAATTTATGTTGGTAAGTTGGTGGTAACATATAGGTACATAGGTATTATGTTCTCTGACTGTATTGTCTATCATATCATTGACATTTTTTTAAATTTATTTATTTGACATATTTTGTATCTAGAGGTATAACCTAAATGATACAATAATATGAAGTACGTAAAGATAACAAATGCATAAATATGAAGTAAACATTACAAAATTTGTAAGCACGTAATGATTTTTTTTAATAGATAAAAACAAAAAGTTTAGTTTGGTAGTGAATTCTCAACCTTTACAATTTCGCTCACAGGAGAATAAAGCCTCAAAATTATGCAGCAGTATTACAGGGAAGAGTGTACAAGAGAACAATACAATAAAATAACTGATATTAGTAAAACTGAAACATCACTCTCTCCTCACGATAGAGACGTATTCTACCACAGATCGCGCCACATGTACACGCGCACGGTCTCTATATAGGTAGGATTAAAGTCCATTGTTGTAACAAGCCTGTTGTTATCCGACTCACAGATCTTTTTTCAAGGGTCCGTCGTATTCACAGAGGTATACTATATCTGTGGGATCTGTGGTCGTAGTATCGACAGCCAGTACAACATGGAATACGCATTTCGACAAAAGAGGTGCGCCACCTACATGTTGTCTGTGGGCAAATTAATTACTGTGCCATATGAAGTTTGTTTATCAGGTGTGTTCTACTAAGGTTCTATTTATTTATTTTGTGAATGGTGTGTTTTTTGACTTCTTTTATGTCGGTCAGACGCTCAACTATTTTTATTTAGCCTATATATAACTCACCCTGCTCACCCAAATGTGTTGTCTATAAAATCTACATCCCATATTCATTATTTATGTTCACAATACACACGCACCAACATACATACACTAATAGATATACAACAAAATGATCAAAACAGGGTAAAATATCAAAAAAAAAACGATAAATTAAATTTGATAAAATATCAAAATGTCAGATGAAATAACACCATAGTCATAGTTAAATTAGACGATTACCACAGTGACACTAATGGCTGAATGCACGTACCATACGTGTTAATCCTGGATTATGTTTCAGACTGACTTATTTTGACATATTTGCATGCAAATATGTCAAAATAAGTCAGACGGAAACATAATCCAGGATTAACAGGTACTGTGCACTCGGCCATAAAGACGGCGATCATACAGCGATCGTGATAACAAACCGTGATATTACGACTAGAAGATAAGCTTACGCGCATGCGACCCCTCTCTGTCTCTCTCCATTTGCTAATTTCAAATATTCAAATTTGACATATCTTTAAAATACATATTATTCTGTAAGCTTAAATAAATTAGGTTTTTTAATTGTTTTGTTAATTTTGTGATTGTGATAAACAATGGTTTACTGTGCAATGAATGGTTGTACCAATAACAATAATAAAAAGTAATAACTATTCCAGTACATACCGATACTTTAGTTTTCCAACTACAGGAGAATTTTGCAAATTATAGGTGCAGAAGTGCTACCAAATGCATGATTTTTTAATATTGAAAATGCGAATACATTTTCTGATCGTGATTTTCATGTTAAAGAAAAATTATTGCAATTGCCCAAAAATAAGGGGAAGTTGAAAAATTATGTTGTACCTTCACTTAATCTAGCAGAATCTCCAAAACCTAAAACATCTAGCCAGAAAGACCGTGATGAAAGAATTAAAAAAAAAGAGCTTGATTAAAAATATGCACAACAAATTATAGGTAATATTTTTTTAATTTTATTTTTTTAAAGTGTATTTTTAATTTTTGTTGTTTTATTAATTATGCATTTTGTTTAATAGCAAAATGTAAAATTGTAATTCTGCTTACTTGTGCCATGGTGGTGTTTTTGTGATAGAGAATAAATTTGTAGCAAATAAAATTTTGTGATCCATTATTAACACATAATAATGGTGAAGATACAGTTTCGGTAGTGGATACAATGATGGATACAATAGAGCCAGAAAGTAAAAATATTGGCAATTATGGAGACATTACAATTTTTACAATAATACCTACTACAAAAATTACTTTCTTATGTACATATATAAATAAAATTATATTATGTAGGTACATTGTCTTGTTTTTTATTTTGTACCTACCTCTACAGGGTGTTTACGAACTTGGGAGACTATTTTTAACGCATGATAATAATGCTTAAAGTAAACGATTTACAAAAAATAAACCTAATGAAAGTGCTTTAATAACCGAGATATACCAATTAAAACTTCCTAAGTTCGTAAACATATTTACACAATGTCCAAAATAGTTACAACTGTCGAATCATAACGAAAATAACGAAACTTTATAATAAAAACCCATTAAAAGCTTGCATCTCCATATATCGCCATACATTTTTGTCACGCAGTGACGTCATGTGCAAGTTTGTTCAAAATCGTTTTCTAATTGATCATATCTGGTAGTCCTACCATCATGATAATAAACAGGAATTATTCATTTTTTATTTTTTATAAATATTTGACTTCGTTGTTAAAATAGCATTTTTCCATTGTTATCAGTCAAAACGGTTTCAAAAAAGAAAAAAAATCAAAAATAAAGAAAAATACGGCTAAAGCTAAAACAATTCGACATCCACCATTTCTAATTGCAAACTAATGCATGTTTTAATGCAGCTGCTTGGTAAATGACGCCGATTTTTCTGCGAACCTTTTCAAATATAGGACATACATCAATGGCTTCTAAAATTATTAATGGTAGAAATTATTCATTAGTTCCATATCTTTCTACTGTGGATGTAATGCACAAACAATGTAGCTGATGTATTCAATTGAAGGCTCATTAATAATTCTCCAATATAAAAATTTAATATGAGTAGGTAGGTGTATGCATATAGCTTGAGCTTGAGTAGACAACATATTATTGCTTTTATACTTACATATTATGATTAGGTCTAATATAGCTACTAGATTATTGTTGTTAAAACTCATCACTTGATATAAACGCACCAATACACTATATAACCTAACCATAAAAGATAAATATGGATATTAAATAATTTTTATAGTTGATTAATTATTGTACTTAATAATAAAGTTCAGATATATTTGTTTTCCCAATGCTCGGATTTGCCGATAGCTTTTAATTTATGTAACAATAATCTTTAATGGAATATAATAACAATGCAGTTATTAATTAAGTGCTTTAATTAATTATTTTATCATCTGCTCTGCTCTAGATTCTACCTACTGCCTAAAAAGGATGAGGTCGTCGGTGGGGGACACGAATATAACGTGCGTCAGTCAGAATTTAAGTTTTATTCATAAATATTAATTTATATTTACCTAAGTACTTTGGATACTTAAAACTGATCGAATGTGCACATTGCACCTATCTATATGCCTATGCAATAATAAATACCCAACATTCTTAACTCTCCCAGTGGTATTTGTGGAAGAAATTTTAATCACAAGTACAAACTTCATGGTCAATTCATATTCATATATTACACAGTACAGATACAGAAGAACAAACTTAAGGTACCTTGGTACATCTACCCAGGGCCGGCGCAGGATGTGGCACCTGAGGCAATTTTTTGCTGGCCGCCCTACTAATATGCCACCGTGTACACTGACGTCAGCAGTATTGCTGGTTGCGCATATTGGGTGTTGGGTTAATTCACCAATACCATGGTAGGACTACTTAAATTCCTACTAAAGCCTCATTTATATTTGGAAAGTTTAGTGACGGAAAGTACTTGACGCTAGAAAAGTAGCCAGCTGCTCAACATTACTTGCTACTTACAGGCAAGTAAAAAGTTACGTATTCCACTCATTTACACAAGGCAATTTTACTGGAGACAAGTACTTTCCGTCAGTAAAGTTCCAAATATAAATGAGCCTTAACACGGTCAAACGGCCATTTCGGTCAAGTGGGAGACAATATTAATCGATATTTTCGAGAGTTGATCAAATAGGCCTGCGTGTAGGTACTACACGGTTGTAGGTAGGTTGTAGGTAGTTTATTATATCCCCAAGAAGGTACATCAATTACTTACATGATCTGAATAATTTCATGAAATACCTACCTAACTGTTCTAACAATTTTAGCAGCCATTGTACTTTGTGCCTATATTTCTACTCTAGAATAGCACTGTAAGTAGATCTGCTAAAAATACACTATTTTGGCACAATATTTTCGTACCTATATGTATACCTACGTGTTACAATTGCTAACTTTTTCGGTAGTTAGTAGCTACTTATATATGTATATATATATATATATATATATTATATATAAATATTTCGTTCCAAACTCCAACCTATAGGTAGTTCTACTTGTGCTATATTTAGTCTTCTAAAAATATTTTTCAATTGAAAAGCATAAATATAACTGCTGACTACGTTGGCGAGCAGTCATGTGCTCTAAGGTTAGCCAAAAAACAAATACTGTCGAGTCGAGTATAGAGTAGAAAAGTGCAGAACGGAAACGTTGCACTTTCACATTTCAAGGATTTAATTTAACACAAGAGACGACGGTCGAGACGCTCGAGATCCCACAAATCGTTGGCCGCTCCGGTAAACAAAGAAGCAACAATTAGCTATAACCATATGCTTATCGTGGCGCGATGCCACAACAAAATAAAGAACCAAACACCAAACGTTACTAGTTACTAGTCAACGCAGACAGAATTATTAGAACCTATCGTCGCTGCTACTTTAACTCTCCTGAATTTCTTTACGGGCTTATTTTTAATCGTTTCTTATCAACTTATCGGACTATCGAATCGAATTCGTTAGTGGAGTGAAGTGTATATATGGTGGTCGAGATAACGACGGATGAAAAAATGTAAATAGTGAACCGAGCGTATAGTGACTGTGTGGTAGTTCCTGATATATTTAATACTTTCGTTAATTCTTCTCAATGGAGGCCGGTGCTACACCCCCGGACGGGGGATGGGGATGGATGGTGGTGCTGGGAGCGGCGCTAATAAATGTAAGGATTCCTATAAATATCGAAATTTCCCCCAGTTTTAAAGGCCATTGTTTAAGTTCGTTGTGCCTCTAAGTACTGTAATTAGTGTCCTAAATCATCATAACGGTTGCACAGCAGCTATTTTATTAATTAAAATTTGTTGGATTTCGGCGACGTTGCCTGAAATTTCGCGAAAAGCAAGAATACGACCGAAAAAGGCCTCTTCTTATAAGTGGTTTATTTTTGACAATTTAGTAGGTATGTACCTTTAGGACCTACCTATTATACTTCTCGCCTATCTCTTATGCGAAATGAGGTCGGAAAGGTACTACATGTGTAATACTACATACTATAATTATATTGTATTGTCCTGGTAATGTAAAAACACAACTTATACTTAATTAGTTAGACAAATATTTTTTCTCTTGCCGAGATATGTATATGAAATTAATAGTCCGGCGAATTGCTGTAAGAATTATGCACAAGAGGTTAAAAGCGACTACTCTTTTTTGTCGTGTCAGTAGGGACCTAAGGACCATATTCAGAACGTGAGCCCATCGGATCAGTGACTTGTTTTACCCTAAGGTTTGAAGCCACCCCTTCTCGGGGGTGGACATGTTTTCACTCAAAATATCCACGGAAATGGATATAGGAAATTTTAAGTAAAAAATGTTCTAAAAAGTTTTTTCGATATATCTATAACTCGAAATCAAGAGAAATCAATCTAAACAAAGAGATTGTTTTGTTATAAATGGGCTAGGTCGAAAATAAAGGGAGTTATGACTCGTTGAAGAACACTTTTTTTTGCATCAACTTGGTTCGAGGTATTGAACGTTAAATAATGGAAAATTGATTTCTTCGGGCAACACTTATAGAACATTTTTTTGTACTTGGAAAGACCTTTAAAATGAGCACTGTTACATTAATATTGGGTCACAACTAAGCGAGATACGATGCAAGAACAGTGCGCCGCTCAAATTTTTGACAAAAAAATGAGCGCTAAAACTCCGGCCATTCCCACCAGAATGGATATTGACCGTTATTCCCTTACAAATTACTTTATTTTAGTATTAGTCATATGATTCAAAAGTTCGGCCAGGTTAGAATGAGTATATATTTTTCGAAAAAAATATCATGAAACTCAAAAGTATTTTTCAAAATTAAAAAAACAAACTTTATTTTCCAAATAACTCTAAATAATAAAAACTAAAAAAGATACGTAAAAAATTATATAGTACAAAAATGTAAGTTTTTTGTAAACAATTTTTTTTCTATTTATGTAGGACATAAATTAACTGTTAGAAGTTAGCATTATAGTGCACGGACCACACCTGCCGAGCATTTTAACCCGTTACCTTTTGAATATGATGGGTTTGGACATATTGAAATGTATATGACGTTGTAGTTCCTGAAATTACGTGTAAAATGGTTGTTGAATGGACATTGCAGAGAGAGGATGGAAAGTTTCGGTTTGCGCTGACTTTATGGAAATTTTGTGCTCTATTATTAACTATGTAAAAAGAGATACAGCCTGGCATTTAAAATTTTTAGGCAAATGCGCAATAACTGTTACAAACAGAGGCCTACCTACCACGGAAAAATCTATTATGTCTAAGTTTATATTGCATATTATTAAGCCCCTAAATGAGCCCCTGTTTGTTTAATTCCTTTAAGCCCAACCAGGGTTATCCTTATTTTAAGAATAGCAAGTTTATTAACCTTCTCCCACCACTTTATTTTATGATGAGCAAAAACGCTATATCAAATAAAATTGCAAATTTTCCAGTGATTACAATAGCAATATTTAAAATACCTTTTCACGTGCATATTTTCGAGAAAAATTCCGTTTTCTGATTTGTCATAGCGCTTCTAGCGGCCATCTTTCAAATTTGAAAATAATGTTCAGCGATTTCCCTTGGCCGGTTTCTTATTAGTATTTTTTCCCAAAGTTATAAGATATAAGTAGATTCTGAGATACAGCCGGCGTCCATTTTTAGTTGGCCACCCTGTACTTTGTGGGACTGTACAGAAGTTAAATGTGACTGATCCGATGGGCTCCCGTTCTGAATATAGTCCTTAGGTCCTTTACTGACCCGCTTTTAACCTCCTGTGTATAATTCTTATGAATCTAAGTTCTAATTCGTCGGACTGTAAGGAAATAGTAGTGTAGCGTCATGAAGAGGGATGACAAGGCAAGAACTTGCGGGGGCTAAAAATAGGAAACATTGTCAGCCTCTTTTTAAAAAATTTGGCATAATACCCTTACCGTGTTTATATACACACATCGGAAAAGTTACTTTAAACAATATACAACTGCCCCAAACAGAAGACGCTAAATATCTTGGAATACATCTCGACCGCAAACTTACATGGAAGAAGCATATATAATGGACAAAAACGAATCAACTTGGCCTAAAACTGTACAAAGCCATACTGAAGCCAACGTGGACCTATGGGATCCAGCTGTGGGGCACGGCTACTAGTAACTCAAATATCGAGATTCTTCAAAGGTACCAAGCTCTACGAACAGTGGCGTGGTGATATTTTGATTCGAGGAGGCTAATCTTATAGGTACGGTTACCAGTGGCGCACGGTAACATTTCAAATAAGGGAGGCAATTTTTAGAAATCTGCCTATTTGTGGTCTAACTTATTACTCATTTTTTTTATCCCTTTTGGCATAGCGCATTACTATAGATAGTTGAATTGAATTAGTCACATCGGTTATTTCATCTAGATCTAGATAGACAATAGCAATTAAACGAGCCTGCTAATTTCAAATATAATTTTGTTTAAAATAATAGGGACACAGCCGAATTTAAATCACTTGCTGTAATATTTTTTTAAACAAATGCCATATATGACTATTAAAAAAAAAGTTTTTTTTTTGTTTCTAATTTTATCAACCACTCCAGGCTGACATTGTATATGCAACTAAAATCATTGTATATCATATTATTTATATTTATGATATGTTCGTCTGTGGTCGCGTTCACTCGGACATGATATCCTTAAAATTATAATAATTGAACTAGTTTTTGTCCAAACCGGGTCTTAAATAATGCAATTTAATAAACAATAAATGTAAGTATGTACTTTAAGGGAAGCTGCTTCCCTTATTTCTATAGACCACACGCCTGAGGGTTATTGAGGCCTAAAATGCACCGCAAACAAATTTTTTTGAATTTTGTCAAGGTCAGTTGTGTATAATGATAGTAGGATATAGAGAAGTAATAGACTGCTTTGTCAATCAGTTATATTTTGCTATACTCAGTCATGAAAATACACTTAGATAAATATACTATATTGTCCAGCAAAAATATATTTTTTTGGTTCTGTATACATGTCATACATGGCATTATAAAAATTAAATTAACTTTTAAAAATTAAAAAGCATTATAAAAATTAAATTTTATGTACCTACTAGCAAAGTGAATGGGGAGGCTTAGCCTCCCTTGCCTCCTCTGAGGAGCCGCCACTGTCTACGAATGATCGTAGATTCGCCGTGGTATGTTACAACCAGATGATCCATCGATCCATGATCCATCGAGACGTAAAACATACTACCGTAATGGAAGAACAAACATTGCATGTTCAAGATCTTTGTCACCTATTTTTCAGGGCGTAACAATGTGTAGATATAGCCCAAATATTGTGGTCAAGATATTATGTCAAAGAGAAAAAGTGTTATAAAAACCAAAAATAATGACATAAGTAGTTACATGTTAAAAATATGTACTTATGTCGATGCAATTTTTTTATTTTTATAGCAGTTTATATCTTCCGTATCTTGAATTAACATGAATGAGGCACCAGATAAAACGTATTTGAAAATGAAAATCGTTGTCATTGCCGGATTGGTTGTTCCTGTCGCCGGGATGAAATTACAAAATGCCTGTAGCGTAGAATTTACTTGATGACTTACTCGTGGAATAAAATTAATTCATAGGTTTTACCCATACTTTCTGCTAATATATGCAGCTATAGAGTCGAGGTGTTACTTACCTACATCTCCTTTCGTTTGGGAGTCTTATCAGTATCCACTTCAGAGGTTAAAAACCTTGCAATCAAATAGTACAATATGTGTCTCTTTATACAACTACTTTATAGGCACATAGAACAATAAAAATATCAATTTCTGTTAAATCTGTTAAAAGTACCTAAAATACAGCTTTTTCCGAAGAATCATTGTTTCCAAGCGAGGCGAACCCGAGTCTGGAAGAGCAGGGAGTTCCAAAGCTCGCCAAAACACATTTAATGTATGATTAATGCGACCAGAGCAAATATTTCATGAAAATAGTGAGCCTCGGATTTTAATTACCATGGCACCATAGTAACTAGATTGTTTTCATACTTCCGGGACCAAAGTAATAACTTCGGTCTTATGACAGGGACTGAAGTGTCACTTTCTGTCCTTCTAGGAATTAATATTGACGAAATTAACTGAAGGATTTAATTATAAACAAAAGAGTGTAACGTGTGTTTTATTGTTTTAATATTTACCTAAATTAATGTTGTTCCGGTTTATCATATTGACCAGTCTTTCCTGGACGAATGAAGCAGATTCTTGACATACTTCGGATGCCCTTTTATGAATATCAGATACCTACACCTTTGTCCTACCTACAAATTGTCAGTCACTGACTCCCATTACTTGCCTCACTTTAGGCTTTTTAATAATTATCTATGTTTCTATAAAGGTTTCTATTTCAATTTCGAAAGTACGAAAAATATCTTAGGCATATATTTTGCGACTAAATTTTGCTACTGCTATTTTGCTATTTTGGGAGCATCTATGAAAAAGTTATACTTATTTGGACACATTTGCATGCAAATATGTCAATATAAGTCAGGCTTAAACATAATCCAGGATTAACACGTACGGTGCACTCGGCCATTAGTAAACATATTATTGGGATGTTATTAAACGGTCGTGGAAAAACACATTTTTCGGACAAGCTTGTTTAGTGTCAGTGGGGTAATGTAAAAAAATCGCCTAGGGATAACTCGCTCAAAGCTTAAACAAAAATAGGTCATTAAAATGTAATCTCGAGTGGGTCTGCTCGTATGCTTAACGTCATAGATATACTAACTATCATCATATGATCATAGTATACAGTATACATATTTAATTAGCAAGAGCCATTAAGTTTGCTTAGCATATCTAGAAACTACAAAGAGTGATACATTCTTTAACAGCCAACTATTTGCTGGGGCAATATTTACCAGACAGAATAAGGAGAAGCAGTTGTTAAGCGTATCGAGAAGTAGGAAATAAAATTATGACGATTGCGAGAGATGCGATTTCGCAGTGCTTTAAAAAACTGAACCAAAACAAAATTACATTTAAAAAGTCGTTCTGGTTTCAAATTTTTGTTGAATGATCCTTTTTATACTAACTAAATTTTATACTAAGTACTAAGGGCAACCATAGACCAGGTTCATAGAATCACTGACATAATCGTAAAATCGTTAGAGAACAAATAAGTCTGCTCGGCAATTTTCTTGTATGTTGCGCAGGCCTTTGATAAAGTATGGCACGATGGCTTAAAGTATAAACTAAATATGCTACTCCCACAGCCATACTCGGAACTACTGGGATCATGAATCTCTGAAAGGTTCTTCAGATTCAAGCAGGACAAAGATTATTCGGAATTGAAAGGAATCAAAGCAGGAGTCCCACAGGGTAGCGTCCTAGGACCCATATTATATCTGATATATACAAGATATATACCACAGTTTGAACAAGACACCATAGCCACTTTCGCAGACCATACTGCCATTTTGGCGGTAGGTAAAAATCATGAAGAAGATGCAAATAAATTACAAACATCAGTTAACCAAATCAACAACTGGACTAAAAGATGGCGTATTAACCAGAATGAAACCAAATAAGTCCACATAAATTTCACAAATAAAAACGAGCAACAGATTCCAATCAGCATAAATAATGCTCGGATCCCTTAATCCCTTATGGCAACTTAGCAAAATATCTGGGTATGACATTAGACGCAAAACTTCGCTGGAAAGTCCATGTAAAAAAGAAAAAGGAAGAGCTGGATAGGATATAGGAACAGAGTATTGTGTGGTTGTACTATACACGTTAATAATAGTGTAGTAAAGTTACTAGAAATTAAGGAACACAATAATGAGTTAGTCCTTATATTCAGGTTTTCAAAGTAGCAATGTAAGTAAGAAATAAATTATTTATCGACTTCACGATCAGATTGTAATATGAGTAAATTCTCTGTAAGGGGTGTTTAATAATAATAAAAAAAAACTAACTACGCCCTATATATATCCGGCTGACAACAAAATATATATATGGATTAGGTATAAGATACAAGTTCAACGTACCAGAATTTATATATGCGTCAATACTTATATAATATCATCGAAACAAAATTAGTTTATTTTTTTTTATTAAAAAGCAGCAATTAGATCACATTACGAATGCTTGTTTATAGCACTGATTAGCATATCAGTTATACGGATATATGAAGGGAAACATGTGACTGACTTTTTGTATATTGCACAATTTGTTGTAAGCGAATTCGTTGGCGCCAATATTTTAAATTAAATCTATTTTCAATGTTTTCAACATTTGCGATTGAATTTTGCACATCGGGTGCACATTTTGCACTATGCATATTGGGAATGAATTTTGGGTGCATTTCTTCGGGTAAAACAGGACGTCTTACAGCGGCGAATTTCTGCAAGGCCCTGAAAGTCCTAGAACCGCCGCCGCCGTGCCGCTGTGTACGTATGCGGCACGGTGTAATATAAGTACAATTAAATATTGTCTTTAGTTTGTGTAATTTTGTAATCCTTTCCATATTTCTCTGAATCAGCTTCTAGATTTCTTATTTATATAAAAATTAAGCTCAAATAACACATATTATTATAACCTAATATTCGGGGAGGTCAATAGCCTCAAAAGTATTTAAATAAGCTTAACTAGTTAAACCTTATTCATATAAACTAAAACTAGCGATTGTTACACTTATCTATAAGGTGATCCAAATATGAGAATTATAAATAGAGCTATTAGTCTACTATCTAGTCGCTCAAAACCCAGTGAACTCTCCTTTAAAAAACAACTTTTAACATATTTCTACAAACATGATCTGCTTTCACCCTAACAGCATGGGTTTTCTCTGCGATTTCCACCATAAAATTATATGTACAATATAGATACGGCATTGGAGGTACACTTCTAGATTTTTTAACATCTTATTTAGAAAATAGGACCCAAGTTGTTAAACTTAATAATAGAGTCAACAGTGACAGCCGTGATATTGTACAAGGGGTTCCGCCGGGTTCCATTTTGGGACCTCTACTCTTTAATATATATGCAAATGACCTCATCTCCTATGTAAATAACATACCTAATGTCTATATGCTATGCGGATAACACTAATATTCTAATAACTGATATTAATTTAATTGACCATATTAGTTAGGTTAGGAAAATCCAGACGCGAAATTTGAACTGGGTTCCTAAACACACTTCAGCAAATTCGATTGCCATGTATTTCTTATGGGAGATTCAAAAGAGTGATTTTCAGACGGGAATTTCTCGGGTTTTGGGTATTTCTTAGTATTAAAACCTTAGTATTATACGTCAAACTTTAAACATATTTGTCTACAATTCAAGCCCAAATTGTTTTTAGACCTATGAGTCAAATATACAAAATATTTGAAATTAAAAATGTATGTTTTTTCCATGGACGTACGTCGCGTATTTATTTAACATTTCTTACGCAAGAGCGCCAGGTCAGCTGAGCTCTAAAAATTAAAAAGTTAGGTTAAGGGTTATGTTATGGATTGTCGGTGGATTGTTTAGATATTTATTTGTTTATTACTATTTTGGTCAATGTTTATCGATTTTTTATATTAATGATGGAACAATATACATACTATGTACACTTTTATAAAAGAATAATGAGAAAGAGGGCCCAAATGTGAAATTCTCCATATAAATATCAATCCGGTAAAAACCTACATAGTAGATATCGGATTATTATTCATATGGACATTTTTTTAACTAACTAAACAGATACCGCACAGCAAACTTGATGATACTGATGAAAAAGTCTCGGAAAAACAATGGTATTGTGCATTACACCTTTCGATCAAACAGTTTTTTGCACTTATTCCTTACATATCTCTGTTTATGTGGGGGCACCCAAGAACAAAAAACAGTCAGTTGATCCTGATACTGAATAATGTGCTTTTAATAAATTTAAGTACTAATCAAACTGAAAACATTGTAAGTGACCAGAGCTTACGCTACGCATATTCTGGCGACCTTAAAACATCCTAAATTGTCTAGGAAAAAATCACTTCTGGTTCCACTTACGATTAGGAATAGAGTACCTACCTAATGGTACTCTATTTTCACCCATTTTCTAACTAACATTCAAAATCAATTATTTACAATCACAAAAAAATAGATAAGTTTGTGATGAAAACTGCAAAACGTGAAATAGGTAAATCAAAATAAAATGAGATTAGAAATTAGAAGTTACCTACCTAACGAATATAAATACAAATTCAGCGTTGTTGCAACAAATATTGCCGGTTTTTAAATTAATACAATGAGTTTATAATTTCCTATATAAGAAACTGTTATTAAATAGGTTTTTCCAAAACCTTATAATACCTTTCAAGTTTACATTTTTTTCTTGTTATTTTAGTGATAGAGATTTCATTCTTATTAAAATATATTTTGATCTAAATTTTACAATCCTCTATGATGAATGTCATAACTTACCATCCGACAACATTGCAAAATTTAAGGACCATGTCAAACCCCTTCCATTCTGAACCATAGGATCAAGCAACAACATACGTTTTTTATACAAACATCGCCTTCAAAAATTCGTAATATTTTTTCTAATAAGTTTAATTAATTTTTGAAAAGTCTCTCAGTCAACTAAAATATCAAGAAATTTATACAACTTATTTCACTGACAGACACTCCATCACGCCTACAGACGCTCTTAAACTTGAGTCCCCATAAGACAAGAATACATTGATTTTTAAAATAGGAACCCCCTCCAGTTTATGATCCTAACCTAACTAATATTGTCAATTAAATTGCTGACTACAGCTGAATATGTATATATTAATGTGATTAATTGGGCAGAAAAAATTAACTTATTTTAAACACAGATAAAATTGCTACAATTCTTTTCACATCTACAAAAGGATAGAAATTGTTATTTTCACTACTGACAACACATAAATTAAATTATGTGACTGTGACTCGGTAAAAATGCTAGGTATTACCTTTGATATACATTTAAAGTGGGGACATTATGTATGTAAAAAACTGCGCAGTAATTGTTATGCACTAAATTACATGGCCAGAGGTCCAGAGGTCTTACTGATGCTCTATTATGCAAATTTCCACTCTCATTTAAGATACCCTGAAAGCTGCCGAGACACATTCAAAGATCTTCGGATATTAACTATGGCTAGCACATACAAACATATTAGAGTTAGAGGTATGCTACGAATCTCTGGAAGGGTAAAATTCTGAGTTATAACACGTAAATTTAAAATTCCGAGTTTTAACTCGGAATTTTGAAATAAAATTCTAAGTTATAACTAGGAATTTTAATGTAAAATTTCGAGTTACATCTCGGAATTTTAAACTTTCGAGTTATAACACGGGATTTTAAATTAATTAAAATTCCGAAATTTCGTGTTATAACTCAGAATTTTACGTCACAATTCCGAGTTATAACACGGAATTTTAGGAAGCGAAATTATTTTAATTTAGGTGTCACTTCCAGAGCTTCGTGGTACGCTCATATGTATACAAGAATATAAACAAATATGTTTCTAATCGGACAATGCACAATCATGTAACTAGATTTAATGCAAGACTCTAACCTGAAGCACATCACTCTATTTCATATCAGGATAGTTATTGTACTGGATGCAAACTGTTCAACCGACTTAGTGCAGATATTACTTCCTAACCAAACAAAATATATCTTACATTAAAATTAAAGAGATTTCTTTACAGTAAAATCTACTATACGATTGATGAATTTCTTTAATAACCAACTTGTTAATTTTTTACAACCCTGAAATGATGGATATGTTCTTTGTGTGTGTAAACGACTATATATTTTGTATCGATACAATATTTTCTATCTATATTATTTTATTATATGTGTAGCTAGCTGCCGTTATATATTATTTACGGTTTCATGTTAAATTTATATTTTCTACATTTTTAGTGTAACTGCATTTATTGTATTTGCATATGGTGGAATAAAAGAATTATTATTATTATACTAAACCACGGTCAAATTTGGTTCACTAATTTTGGAACTAAGTAAATTTGGAATGCTGCCAGCGATTCACTTTCTGTTTGGAGTGTTAGCTAGACCAATCCTTTGTCTACCAGTCCTTGTTCCTGCTAAAAATTAGGTACGGGTTTTCATTTAATCCCGAAATCCACGTGACATAATTACATCGAAAAACCTCAGGCATGCACGCCTGTGAATTGACCATAAAATCTATGAATTTCATAGGGCCGTTTATTCAGTTATTTACATGGTAACTTCTTAATACCAACTTTTAGAAACTGATTCACTAGTAAACAGAAATAAATTGGTCACGTTGGTTTCGGGATTAAATAAAAGCCCTGTATTTCACATCAAGTTTATACAGGGTGGTAAATAAAATTTCTGAAAGTTCGTCCTGGTTTCATTTCAAAAAAATATCCTGGATTTGAACACTAGTAGCATAAAGATGTCTTCATACCTCGAGAGGGTTTCTGAATTTTCGGCTTATTTTCTTTGTTTACCGGAAGATCTTTGTTTACCGATTCTCAAAATCTAAGGCTCTTGTTGAACTTCAGTTAAGATGAGTCGGGGATGATAATCGACCCAAGAAAAAAAAATCAATATCAGGGTTGCATTAAACGTGACCCAAATTGAAAGTTTTCGAGCAAACAATTTTTTTTTGACAAATATACATAATTTGTAGGAAATTTCAATAGTTTGTCAGGCCTTCCCTAACTCTTATAATTGCTGCAACTCTTCTGGGCATTCCCTCCACCAAGTTATTCAAAAACATCTGGGGAATAGCTTCACATTTTCCCTGTACGGCATTCACCTATTCATCCGAATTGTCCATATTCTTTCAATATTATGATCCTCCAAAAACGTGGTAATGATTCTAACGCGATGACATTATTACATCGTCATGGACTAAAATTAAATGGCCACTAGGGCATTCAATACATACCCCGGGATCCCGGGCATTTTTTCGATCTCGAAATCCCGGGATTGTCTTTTATTTCATCCCAGGAGTTTCAGTAAAATCAGGGTAAATTCAGGGAAAATCATCTTTAAGTACTCAATTAGAAATGCAACTAAGAACGAGAATCGAGCAACGAAGAACAGTTCTATCATCGAACCTAAGTTATCTACACGCTCCTACAGAAAATGAAACAGAAGAATTATTTATAACGCTTAGCAAGAATAGAATACAACAAGAAATTTACAATTTAATTAATTAAAAATTATGTAAAGTCCACTTCCACTAGTGCATCAAATGTGGAAATTGTAGATAAAAAAGAAAGTGATGATGAGCTTCCTCTTGCAAATTTATTGAAAAATGTATCCCTTAAAGAAAAATTGCAAGAGGCCCTAGAGAGAACCACAAAACCTCCAAAAACCTGTAAGATATAATAACCTGTATAAGATATAATAACATCGATTTATCATAAATAATACTCAGGGATGTGGAATTCTTCGAAAATGTAACTGACCGAGGTTTCCATTTGCAGTTAGCCTATGACATGCTGATGATTATTCCTCCGACCAGTGTGGAATCAGAAAAGACCTTGTAAATTGCTGGAATATTGTGCAGATATTGTCCAGTTTGAGTGATAACACTCTTGATCAGTTGTTTTTTGAAGAAATTTAAAAAAACAATTTTAAATCCACTTTTTTCCTACTGCAAGAATCGTTTTTTTATGTTATATTTTACCACGTTATAATGCTGTTATGTTATGCTATTTTATAATGCACTCATGTTTATGTTTATGTGTTTTATGGTTATTTAAATTAAATGAAAATAGTATGTTTCAGTTTTTTGGTTTTATATTGATGTTGTTTTTTGAAATAAAGCTTTGTTAAGAAAATATAATAGGTTTTTACATAATTAATAGAACAAATTTTAACGCATGTTTTTTGTAAATCCCGGTACCAATCCCGGGATTGAAAAATATAATCCCGAAATCCCGGGATTGGATATTTCTTCCGGGATTGAATTCCCTAATCGCCACCAACATTTTCAGCATAGGAGAAAACAATATTAACAGATAAAAAACCGTTTGCTTTGATCGTCTACGAAGGATGACATATCTACTACATAAACCTTCTAGCAATGTAAACAATTCTACCGTGCGTTCTACAAATCCGTGTTTAGCTGTTATATTTATGCATTACATATTAGCAAATTATTGTACTTCATAATATTATCCTCCACTTTCATATAACATCAAAGTTGCCATACATTTTGAGTTATATTTATAAATGTATTAGTTAATATTCGTTTACTATTTGTACGTTATTGTACTATTTCTTTTCTAGATGGTCAACCAAGCCATGTTCGCCGTCTACGGATTAATATTCGGAGAAGAACTGAAAGCGATGGCTGGTGGAAAAGCGACTGGTATCACCCTGGTGATGTCAGTTAGTGTTATGGTAACAAATTTCTCGGGACTCTTAGTAGGCCCTTTAATGAGACGATTTAGTGTAACGAGTATTACCGTCGTCGGGGTCTTATGTGTGGGAAGTGGTATGATAATGTCAAGTTTCTCCACGCAGATCTGGCAGATTGTCATCGGTTACGGATGCTTCACAGGTAAAATATCAAAATTACAATTAACAGGTCCTACAAATATAACACTATTATTGGTAAGGTTGGTGTTAAGAATGACATTACCAGTTATTATTTCCGAAACTTGTCGATGACGCCATTTGCTTCTATACAGGCGCCTTCTTGGAAAAAGGCCATATTGCCATTTCTTCTTGCTATGAGAAGTATTTCGGAAAGTAAGAGAGCTATCGAGCACATTTCTAGCAAGAGAGCTATCGGCAAGAGTGCACCAAATGGTTTTCTAGTATATGCAGGTTGTCTAGTATATACAGGTTGTCTAGCATCTGCATCTGCATGCAGCGAATATTCAGGTAGAAATATATAATAGGTAATAGTGGCGATTATAATTACGAGCAGTGAGACGAAGGCGAAACTTTTAATACTGGTAGCTAATACCAATAAATTAAAGTATGTTAGCCATTTCAGAAAGGTATAACTTAATCGTAATAGCAGTCACTGGCTAAACATAGATAATTAAAAGAACATCAATTTTTCTCATTTCCTCATACTTAATAAACATGTTGTTCATCAAAATAAACAAATATGTTTTCAGTCATGTATCAATAAAACCACAATTACCCAAAATGTAACTCAAGAGAGCATAAACATATTTATAGTTGCAGATGTTTTGTTTTCAAAGCGAAAATGTGTCTAATGGAAATTAAATTGTTGTAATGCGCATATGAGAAATATTCATCAAGGTTATGACGATATTAGGAAGTACATCTATCTACCTCAAGAAGATAATATATATATATTTTACGTGGCCTTTTACTAGCTTGAAATTTAAATTAAGGTGTATTTCTCTTGGCGCATACAGAGTGAGTTAATTAATATTTATGTGCTTTTTTAAATCGTGCAAACGTAAATTTATCCAGAGATAAATTAGCATTTGAGGTGTTGCATTGGTTGCAAGGAAGCAGACATAGTGCTACATTATTGATCTGAAATTACTGGCCCAGCGAAAAAGAGTTTGCACAATTTGATATAAATCAATCGTCAATGGCAAACTCCAAGCGACATAATCGACGACACAAAATCGGAAGCAATAAGACCAATTTTTACTGAAAATTAATAAAATAAAAAATATAAATATTAAAATAAAAAATATTAAAATAAAAAATATTAAAATATTTTTTAAACAAATATATATTACCGTTAATAATTATTATTATTTACAACGTAAAATAAACGTACAATACTGCCAGGTTTCACAAAAACAGCCTCGCACAGCTAGGGCTTATTTGTTTCACAACTGATCAGCCTTTTTTAGTAGGGACGAATTTTGTGAATTAATTTTTAGTTGAAGCTGTGCAGGATCACATGATCGATAACCAATGAGAACGCAGAGAACTACACCGTTGATAGTTGCTCTCACTCGCATTCAGTACTACCCGCAACGTATCTCTCTCGATCCCGTGCAAGATTTATTTTAATGTTTGCCAGGTATTAAACCCCGGAAAAGTGACTGACTGTACAAATATATTTATATACTCGTATATCTAATTCAGATGCTATTAAAATTTCAGCGTGAAACAATCACTTATTTTTTTTTATTTTAGAAAATACAACTTTCGGGTATTGTGGTTTAATGTTAACCCGTCCAAAGGTGTCTGCCTTATTTATTTTTTTACTCAAAACCATCTTAACTTTCGAATGGTACGTGTTGGCTTCTGAATCAAACACTTTTTTTGGCACATATTTTTTTACCGCTTTCTTATATGCGCAGTACCTGGCTTACCCAGGTAGATCAGGCACATCAACACTCTATTACCTACACATCTTCAAAAATTGTATCATAACAATAATTTAGACATATTTAATTAGGTTAAAAGTCGGTAACGTAAAAGGTACGTACCGATACCATATTAAAAATGAACACTTATCCGCAGTAAAATATTTATAGATATATTATTAAAGAGTAATTATATGATAAAGTTATATGAGTTTTTTATATAGTTTTATCGGTCCTGATTTAATATTGATTTTATGGTTATTGTGATCTGGAATATCGTTTAATATAAAGTAATATGCTGGGGAATGTTTTTAGATCGCAGCATTGTTTGTGCAGGAGGGGGCTACGCACTACGCAGTACACACCTAAGATACAACGGACAGAGGGACAGATATACGAGGTTCCACTGTAATCATCTATATCGGGAAATGAACCTTTTAGATAAAAACCGATATGAAGTTTAATTTTTATATATTATTTTTGTTTAAAAATGTATGCTTTTATCTGCATATTACATTTTTATTAATAATTACCGATAAGTATGGCTATTTGTTTATACAATATCACGGTAACTTTCCGTGATAGAGCAGTGGCTCAACAATAATTATTGTACGTTAACAAAGCGTTACCAATAAAATTTAATTACTATTACTCATTGTTGACACGACAGTTAAAAATGTTCTATATATAGTCCTCTTATATTCGGCTATTATTTAAATCTAATGGAAGGGGATTAATATGATAATGGGATAAATAAATTGTTATGAATTCATTATAACACTCGGAGTAGTTTCCACAAACACCAAAACACTTTCACTTCGCTCGACGCGCGTTTCGCCAACCAAGTTGGCATCATCCGGAGACGATTAAAACTCGGTTTTAATCGTCTAGTTAATCTAGTTAATCTAGTTAATCGTTAACAGTGTTTTGGTGTTTGTGGAAACTACTCCGAGTGTTACAGTTACATCAAAGGTTCCAGCCCTATCCAGTAATGAATTCATTAAATCTTGTTTGCCTCATCAATATAATATAAGCTTGTTTGATGTCAAATCCTCATTGATTACATGTTCATTTGTTTTCTTTGAACATAATGCGAATATTTCTTAATAATACCTACCACAAGAAAGTACATAATTGTAGTTGTACAATCATAGCTAGAATACGGCAACATGGAATTCGGGAATTCCGGTAGCAGGCGGGGGTATATCAACGTATGTTTCTGGATGTTTTAAAAATACTTTATCATAAGACTCTTTATCATAAATGCCACTTTACACCATCATAAATTACATGAATTTTTACATGTACCTACCTATCTATTGGACGAAGCTAATTAGAATGTAATATACGATTATAATTTACATATATTTGCTGCATGTAATGGTGTAATGCTACAAATAAATATGTTGGTCATTTTGAGCGCGTGACCATTCGTTGGATAGGCAGGTGGGTTTCGCAAGGCTTTTACTTCTTCTTTTAATTCTTTCAATATGAGATAAATGCAATAATGCGTTTCGAAAATTTCGCTTGGCAGGCGGATTTGCAACGGATTTAGCATGACAGGCGGCCAATTTCTTATTAAAACGTACATCAAGCACCTGCCATCAAAATTTGGTCCAATTAGGAATGACTTTCATGACTTTTTTGTCGATATTGTATATTTCGTATTTGTGTATTTCGCATTGCTCGATGTCATTTCTAGTTACATAAATTTTTTCGTTCAATATAAGATATTACCCCTTTTTGTTCATTACCTCTCGGTCCAAAACTTAAGTTATCAAATGAAACCATTGGTACCGTGGTACCATTTATTAGTATTATTAATAAGGAATTTATTAATATATCCTATTAAAATGTGCGATATTAGTTGTTTATGTAACAAGTGCAAAAAGTAAATGTGTATTGCACGCGACGTGCAATTGTCAAACGAGGCAACACGTCGAGTGCAATAAACACTTTTTGTACGAGTTGCATACAATATTTTTTCTACGTCAAAAACCAAAAAATATTTAATTTGGTGGCATTAATGTCATGGCATTAGGTGACATGTCATAATCTTTATGTCAAAACACTGTAGTAGAATGACAGATGCGTGCAATCAAAATTTTATTGCACTAGTGCAATAAAGAACCAGTGTTTACATTAAATATAGTTCATTAAAGTTTTGTGTTTTGCATGAACGTAGAAAAATATAGTTCAATAAGGTTTTGTTTTTTGCATGAACGTAGACAAATACAACAAAAATTAGAGCCAAAAGAAAATAAGATGTTACACTATTATTCTTTTCAAATTACATTCAAATTCCATTTAGTTTCAATGTTTGGCTTGGAAAAATAGTAGAATCATTGGTTCAATAATATTTGGAGGACCCCTGACTGGTGTCAGATACAGGGCTCTCTGCAACATGAAATTAACGATCGTCTGAATTACCTTCTTATTTACTATAGGGAATGTATTTCTAACAACACGAATGGGTCTGTGAGGTAGCCTCCAAGGTCACCTGATTTAACACCCCTTGATTTTCTTGTTTGAGGTTATTTAAAAAATATTATCTATGCAACGCCGCTCCGGCGCCGCGCCCTTACAACCCGTGAAGATCTGGAGTTACGAGTAAGACGCGCAATTAATAGCATAACGGCCCAGCAATTTGTGTTCATATTTTGTATTATAAATCCAAACCCACCTTAGTAACTTTTTAACATTTGATTAGAACAAAAATGTATTTACTTATTTTCTTTTGGCTGTAATTTTGATTATATCTATGAGGTACTGACTATTTTTGCGGCTATTGTCTTTATACGGTTTCAATTTCCATCGTATTCACTTTACTTACCTATTTTTGACAGGATTACACGGGTTAATTGGAAAGAATCGGAACCATCATGGCATACTTAAATGGAAAATTAAATAAAATAAAAATGTCTGATAAAATGCTAAAAAAAAATTCAAAACCGTTATTGCACACTTAAATGGAAAATCAAATTAAATTAAAAAATTACATTTCAATTATTAATTATGTGGTATCGTTAGATTCAGAATTCAAAATTGTGATTTTATTTGTAGCTATTGGCACACTATGTTGTTTATTGGCTGTGAACATAAAGCAAATATTTAAATGCCAGTTTTTACTTGGACTATTTGCATTAAAAGGTAAAAAAAAATAAAAAATAAAATTAAACAGAATATATTTAATATGGATATTATAAACATTATTAAACTAGGATACCTAAAGCGGGATGTAATTAAAATAAAACATAATAAAATAATAAACTAAATGGAACATGCCGAAAGGAAAAATACATTTATAAACTAAGAACTACAAAAAATAAGAAAAAATATGATCTATCATTTCATAATAATAAGCCTGTGAAATATTAAAAAAAAATAAAACTTTTCTGCAACTCTTAGATGAAACTCCTGCAACTTTTAGATGAAACAATTAGATGAAAGTTTTCCACAAATATGAAAACTTGTTTGAAAAAGTTGCTTTTTAGTTAAATAATTTATAATTCTAGCAATGATGTAACTCTCCAAGGAACATGTATTCGTCAATTAATGATAAATTCATTAGAATAATTTCTTCACCAAATCAGAATTGGAAATAAGTCGATATCGAGCAAGTAGACGGTGGTCGATTTGTTAGTGCGCTAGCTCTCGGCTCGATAACCTAGCGGCAGTGTGTTTGTTCGACCCGCACTGGTGCGAAATACATTTTCAATAATTCCAGGTTTTCCTCATTCTTGCACTTGGGGTGGTTAGAATTTACCAACCTAAGTCAATCCTAGTCGGACATTTGTCCCGCAAAATAATAATATGGCATCCCCTCTCCCGCACAAGTCTCTGACTTCTGGGCTAACCATTGCGATTAGAATGAGGGGTAAAGCGATTATTATATTATTAGGTCAAAAGAGGTTAATCCTTAGAAAGTCATCAACTGTATAAAAAATCAATCTTTGGAATCATTTGATAAAGAAACACGGGATTGAATGTTGCTTTCACCTTCATCTGAAAGCGTTTTATACCAAATTGTAGCTAGCATTGAGAGTTTAGTTCAATATATTCCTCGCTCATCTGAAGGATATGCCAGAGAAATTTGTATAAATCATATATGTAATAATAGCATTCATAATGTCAAAAGACATCCAAATAGAGAAAGAATAATACAATATAAAATGGTTGCACGAGAAAAAATATTTTAAAGCTAATAAATGTAATGAGGTTAATCAAGAATAATTTCTTGATAAAGAGGACTATTCTGAAAGGGTTGAAAACTGGATAACATAATAAGTAATGGTCCTTTCAAGATCTCCATTACCAAAAATAATCACCGAAATCAGAAATATTCTTAAATCCTGTAATAACCTTATTATTCCAACTTTGAAACGAAGGTTACATCTAGGTATAATCTAAATCTATCTAGATCGTATTGCTTTCCGAAGACACAAAAACCCAACAATTGGATCCTCGACTTATCACTTTTCAAATGGTTAACAAGTAATAATCAAATGATATTTATAATAATATTCAGGTGCAAGAATCTTTTGTTTATTCACTGTTTCCTCGTGTTCCCGTTCGATAAAATTTGACTATTGGTTTGCTTAATTTATTCAAATTATACAACCTTGAGCCTAATATAGTTCACGAATATATTAATCTTACAAAACTTTAAAACATATGTTTACGTTTTCCGGCGAATTCTCTCTCGGTATATAATGAAAACACCTTCTCAATAATTATTCATAACTTTCATCAAAAATATTCAGCTTGTTTCTTAACTCCACTCTACGCATTAAGGTGTTAACACGTCCTGATTTTCAAGCAAGTTTGTTTCCTTTAATAAAATATTAGTCTTGATATCTCCAGTATAAATTCAAGAAGAGCTAAATTAAAATTGACTAAAACGTCAAGTTGATTGATTCGTCTCCCAATGTCTGCTCTCGGTATTGATTGTTAAGATTGTGGGACTCTCTTTGTTATCCCAAGAATAAATATACCGTCCAATTACATTACGTTGGTGCAGATTTTATGTAGCCAAATATAATAAGCAGCTTAAGCGGTGCTCAATCTGAATTATTATATTTCAAAATAAATAGGCATATAATTTTTAGGCTTGGGTTTGGGCTTACTGGCTTCGGTCACCTTCCTGGCTATAAACAGCTATTTCACGAAGAAGAAGAGCACTGCTGTTGGATTGTCCATGGCCGGTACCAGTGTCGGACAAATGCTCATGCCTACGTTCATAGGTATGCTCTTGAAAAAATATGAGTTTAGCGGGACCACCTTGATTCTTGGTATCATGAGCTACTCGGGGATACTTGGAGCCCTACTTTTCAATGTAAGTACCGTTTTATCTTTCATTTTATGTGCCTTGTTGACCTTAGAAGCGTAGTTTATTAGCCAGACTTCATTAAGTATGGGAATTAGAAAAAAACTTGAGCTATATTTTGTGGATGTCCAAAGGAGGCAATGTAAACTTTGGAAAATAAATCTTAATATGCATGGAAATGAAATGACATTAATATGCATGGAAATGACTCATTTCCTAGCATGACCTAGACTCAAATCCCAAAATATGTCACGCGTCATAGATTAGTAATAAAAACTAAGGACATCTACAACTACACATTATCAGATGACAATGGATAACAAATAACAACTAAAAATTTAGCCAATATCACTAACATTTTGTAAATTTTTTCTGGTTTTGATAATATTTTTCACTTTTTGTGGTAATAGGAACCTTGCAGGCACAACCCGAAATATGTAAAGGCTGGTCTTTTGCAATGTGCATTATCCCATGCAATGTCAGGTTGCGTCTTTCCTCCATTCCTTCAATCAACGGATTTAATAAATAAGTGGTTGTTTTCCCAAAACACCACAAAAACATAGATAATATTAACACGCGAGTGCTCCACAAGGTTCTGTAGATGCTTCGTCATAATATGTTGCTAAATACTTACTATTATTTACCTATCTATTTTTGACTTGTACAAAAAATTATTAAGTACGTGGACAAAGATATAAAGAAGCGTGTGTAAAACTGGTGTCTATATTTCAGCCTATCTGTCTGTGTCGAAGGGATGAACAGAAAGATGAGAGAATTATCGTAGAAAACGGGGCAAATAGTGACTTGGACGTCAACTTTAATGATGACAGCAAACAAAGTAAAGACGAAGAGCATGGTAAGGATCCGTCCGAAGGCAAAATTCTCCTTAAAGACAGCAAAGTTGCGAAATGGGACACAGGCGGAATTATATCAAATGGAATAAAGGCCAACTACAAAGAATCTGCAGTAGAAATAACAAATAGTAAGTACCGGTATGTTTAGGAGAATATACGGATGCAAGGTGGATGACTGAAGGTTTTGTTAGCATATACGTTACTTTATGCGATAAGGAAATTCTTGTGTGGTTAATCATTAGATATAATTACTCAGATTGTGCAATGTTCCTTATGTTCGCAGTGCAAACGTTTGCAGTTTTTTTATACCATTAGCAAGTGATAAAAATATATTTTAGATCCAAAATCATATTTTTCGTTTTTAAAACATAATTATTATGGCAAAATTTTAAATCAAGTAGTTTTATATTGGAACGAAATTAATTTCAACTTATCTTTACATTGTTTATAATATACCTTATATTGGTTGACACTATGTTCATTGAAAAGCAATATATAAAAAGTGATTAAAAAGGTAATAAATACATGTCCTAAATCGTTTGGACCGAAAAAATATTTCTTCTATAAATATATAAGTAAACATGTTTTGTAAAAACTGAAAACACATATTATTTTTAACTTCAGAAACACCTACTATACTCATGTAAATGATCAACATGGTTGTTTCCATATGAAATTATTATTCCGGTATGATACGTGGTACCGGAATTTTTAAATTAAAGCCCTTTGGAAATCGTTTATTTTGGAAATCTTCCAGATTATTTTCTATTTTCTGAAGGTTCCATCCTTTCTAGGAATGTTGCAATTCAACCAGCCGTTAAATCCATTACTTTAGAGCCCCAAAACTTAAAATAATTAAAGGTTCTATCTGAGTAATTTGGGGTAGCTACCTTATCTATTATTTATAAAGAGATAAGGGATTTTTTCACAAGACAAGAAGAGTCACAAGACACCTACTGATATATTATATAACTAAAACGGCGTATTATAGAAATGTCAGTTCATATTATTAAACTGGTTTAATGGCCTCTCGGTTTCGGGTTTTTTAATCAGTGGAGAATTCCCAAATTGACACCAATATTTCGCATTCACCCTGTATACTGTACTGTATAATATGCTAATAATAAATCCCATACATAAATATATTATAAGGATTATAAAGTTCGTATAAACAATTTGGAAGATTATCTTCATCAATATTTGAATAGATTTCAGATTGCTTTAGAACGTCAAGGTCGTTTTTCTAGATAAGTCATGTTTGCCTTAAGTCGAAAAACAACAAGAAACGGATTATCATTATAAATTCATTTATGCTTTCTTTATCTGTTAAATAATGCTCAAAAGATAGTTAGATCACAATCTATATAAAACCGCAACCACCGCGCTTATAGCAACCACGTACCTTATAAATCGAAGAGCCTGTAGTCTTACCTGATGGCTGACACTCAATAAGACCTAATCTGATAATGGATGTATCAAATGCCTTAATTTCTAATATGTACTATGTAATATAAAATTGTTGAAAACGTTGACATTTACCTACATTACGTCTCAAGGTTCCACTATGCTCTGTAGATGAGGAATATTGATATTCAACTAGCCGCTAAGCCACATTAGAGCTTAAAAATTCAAAATTCTCCTGTGCATTTTTGTCGTCAAAAAGCAACTTACATTAATAACTAAAACGGTATAATTGAGAAATGCCAGTGTAACAGTATGCCCTTTGGTTTCGGGATTTATATTGAATGGTGTTGTTTCAAATTGCAAATCACACTGCAATATGCTAATGACAACTCACACACATAAATATATTATAAGGATTATAAAGTTTGTATAAATAATTTGGAATATTATCTTCATCAATATTTGACTTGGCCTCAGCATGCTGGCTTCTTAGAAGTTCATTTTTTAGATAAGTCACGTTTGCCTTAAGTAGAGAACCAACAAGAAGCGGATTATTTTTATAACTTCACATGGTTTCTTTATGACATTCGGTTAATATTTTTTAAACAAATTTATTATGCACTGTCATAAAGGAAGACATATTTGCCAACAATATGACAATTGCAACCATATCAGATTCTATTTATATTCTTTGCGCAAAGAAATATGTACAGTTGCTAACGATGTATTCTTGTTAAGCTGAGTGTTGCAACTTGAGGGACTTCCCGCTTCCCGCTTCGAGGACCCTCAAAAGATATTCATGTACTCTTGAAGGATTTACCAGAACTTTCCACAATATCGAATCGACCAATCAACAATTTTCTTCGTATTCCCCTTAGCGACGATGAATTATCGCTACCCCTGATAACTTTGTCTAATTCAGGTACCATTTTGGTCGTGTCGCCATATAGTGAAAATTTTATGAACCCAATAGTAGTGAAAACTGTAAAGCTATAATCGCAGTCGGGGATTTTTTTGAAATTATATATATTAAGTTGACCGCCGGAGCTTCGGAATTTTTTTTCCGGACTTTAATTTTTGCTTGAAGATACAGTATTGTATTAACATTTTCTCCCTCTAAGCTGATATATTTTTTTTAAATAAAAGAATCTAACGCGGTTGGAAATAAGAAATAATATATGCGATGTGTGTTATAAACTAATTTGACTTGCACAAGTTAAGTAAGTCATGTTATCTTTTGTTTCCATAATCTACTTTGTGAATAATAAATAATTAGCTATTTGGAAAAAGCCGAAACATCCCAATTACGTTTTGATTTTTATTCTGACCATTTAAAATGATATAACAAAATATTCCATAAAATTCCACGTTTTCATTGCTACTTTTTCTGCTCTTCGGCGGGTAAGTTTTTAGATTTTCAATCCGACGTTTCATTTCCTCGCAACCATCGTCAACTTCTTTTTCAACTTGAGATATTTTTTAGTTCGAAACATTGGAAAATGTTAAGTGTGATATTAATTTAGAACATGAAGTTGATGATGGTTGCGGAGAAACGAAACGTTGAATTGAATATTTAAGAACATCGGCTTGTAGAGCAGAAAAAGTAACAACGAGTACGTGATTTTTTTTGTTATCATCATTTGGTCATATATCATCATATTTTGTCCGATAAAGTTTAGCAACATGAAAGAGTCAATTCTTGGTAAATTGTCACTCTGTGTTTGTAGAAACCCCAGCTCCATTGTTCCAGCTCTGACACAAAACAACGAGAGTAATAAACGAACGAAAAATGCAATGTCGATTCAAATTAGCCGCTTAAGAACTACAACTAGCAATGTCGATTCAAATTCTTGCTCAAAACAGCAAGAGCAAGACTCGTTTGTTTGGTGACGTAACGAGAGCGAAGGGCCCCGTTTTCGATCATGTGGCGACGTGGGCGTGTTAGCACGATTAAAATCTAGTATATTTTTGGGCATTATATAAAAATATAATTGCTGATGACTTTTAAATATTGGATAAAATACGTTGATGATGTTTCAAGATAAAAGCAAATTCTCCATTATTAATGAATAAATTTGCATTTTTTATGTTTTTTCTTTTGAGTACCTATCTGTATTTGTTATTATTTATTGATGTATTACTTAACTGGCTTCCGTTTTTCTAGGCAATAAATAGTTTTGTAAAAATAACTTTAGATCTTATACGAAAAAAAAAAAATTTTTATTTAATTATACTCATAATCCCTCAGTGCGAAGCTCTAGATACGCCACAGATTCTCTCTCATAGACGGTTTGTATTAAAATTAGTTATAAACAGTCATATGATTATTTATTATTTGTATCACGTTGCTTATCTATGTTTTTTTATTAATCTCAGGTCACGAGCACGTGTTATAGTCATACGATTCTTGTGCACGTGAGCACTGAGCACGTGAATAAAATTAAACCGAAAGGAAAGTTGGCTTAAAGTTATTGCTTTTAATAAGCCCGTAATAATAAAGCAGCTTCTACCAAGGGAACATTATCATATATGATCCATAAAATTGTTCATTAATTTCGGCCATTAGAGCGTTAAAGCGACTGTGAATAGGTCAGCGAGTTCATTTCTATTGCATTATATTCACTGACTTGTTGCTTGTTGAATGCAGGTTTTTTTTAAATAAAATTGCATCGTACCGCGCATCGTACCGCACATTGTTACATAATGTTTGGACACTTGAATTCGATTTCGAAATTTGTAGTTTTCATATTAGTATTATTACACAATATCGTCATTACGAAAATTATATAATCAGTCAAAAAAACGTTCTACGACTGAATAATTATAGTGTTATAATTTATTAAGTACAATTCAAATCTTGCCGGTTACGTCAACAAATTATTCTTAATCTACAACATACACTGTTCAAGTGTTCTTTGTTAAAAAATAATAAAACGAGAGAGACAGCACAATGAAGTCTATATATGTAGCTGTAATTATATCCGATAATGTTGTTGTAGTACTGATTTGATTGGTATGATTTATATCTATGATAAACTGCCAACTTTAAAGATGTAAATAGTAGGTACGCAACCATCAGGTTTCAAGTACAAATACGTACTTCTTTTTTATGAAGAGCAATTTGCAGCTTCTTTGCAAATTGAACAGTTTTATGGGCATCCCTAAAAGCAATCCATTAGGGCACGCTAATTAGATACTATTATCCGAAAATGTGGGCTCATTAAAAAAATAAAATGTCCATCGATTATCTGGTTACCTCTATTATCACTCAGAGGGTTCAGTCGTATACTATAGCCTCAAATTTCCCTTTGAAGTAGGTACACATACACATTAAACTTACAAATTCTCAGGTCTTTCATCCATAACCTCTTCGTGATTCGAACGTCGCGCGCCGGTCAACCGATATTTAAACCAATCTTTAAACCGGTATTTAATAGCCAATCTTTAAACCGATATTTAAACCAAACAGATACCAATCTTGAAGCAATGGATATTAATTCATAATAATATACATTTATTTAATTCGATTTCTTAATTTGCTATATCTGGTAATCCTTGTATGTGCATAGTGATAATGGACCTCAGTTTACGAGAATTTTATGCGTTAATAACACTCTTAAAATAGCAAATAAACGCCGCCACAATTTTTCACGTCTCGATTGCTAAGTATTTGAATTCGTATTTAGGCGATACATGTACGAATTTATAATAGTGTGCTCATATCTACATATTGTGCACGGATGCGTTACGTTGCGGCTGTGGTCTAAATAACCAATGGGTGGTGTCCGAACATAATATCCACTTCGAATCTAGGTATCTCCAATCTTGCGTGGCTCCTTAAACTTGCGCTTATACTACTGCAGAATATATCGATGAAATGTCTCATTATTCCTCTCATGTTGGACCTGTTGTTTTTAGACTCGATGTTTTAAGCTCGTTTTCCAATCATTTCACCTTGAGACTCAGTCAAGAAAGTGCCATTCATCGTTTAGACTTAGGATTAATCTTAGGATGAATGATATTGATGTTTTTGAAAAATGTTTGCAGTTACTGATCTCCACGTTCTCATATGATATTATGAAGGTGTCGTCAACATATCTCAACCATAGCATAGATTTGTTTTGACCTCAACCATAGATAAATTTTTCGCAGCTGTGGTAGACATGTTCGGTCTTATTTGGCACTCTTGATACGCAAATCGTTTATTCGAAATTTAAACAATAAATATAGATCCACGTGCTTCAATTTAGTTGATTTAATTTTAATGACCATTTGTTAGATATGCCATTTCCTTGTAGTTATAATGTGATAATATACCTCAGTTTATTAATTACCAGATCCAAAACTCTTTAGTTGATCTTATATCAAGCATATGTTATACAGTACTTCAAAGAGATATTCAAATCGTGAGCGATGTCAAAAAAATGCGAATTTGACAGGAGATCTTTTCCCGTAAACAAAATATTAGTTCCGAAAATAATTTAATAGATCATCTAATATGTAGAAATATGGTAATTTTTTTAGGGATTCTAATATCGCGGAAACAAGAATAATATGTACTGAGATAATATATACCTACCTGACAGTAAATACAGACTGAATGACTGTTGATATAACCGTGAACTCTCTCATATTATTAGAATTTACCAGTCTACGGAAAATTCCAGTAACACGTTCCATTTCACTGCAATTAAAAAATGTATTTCTTATTGTATTATAATTTTCATCAGATAGCAAAATTAAAAAATACAATCTCTCTTGTTGCATAGGTAGTTTACTGTTTTTTGTATATAATAGGTTTATCCCATGCACGCAACATGAATTGTACGAGAAAATAGCATGTATGGTATGAAGAGGTCAAGGAAGAAAATATTATCAATAATATAGTTGACGCAAATACCTTGCAAAATGTGAGATATAAAGTACCAAGCGGTAAAAGATTATAATTAGCACGTGCGTCAAAATTTAATTTTATCTTCATCGCATGTCGATTAATTTTAAAGTCTGCACTTGTTGATAAAATCTCGATTGAAGATGTGCGTGTAGTTGCCAAAAAGTACTTCGATACGTCGAAGATAAGAAAGAGTTCTCAAGATTCGTAGATCTATTGTAGATACTTATCAGTATTGGAATAGAATAAGTGACTAATCTATGGTATTGGTTACGCATTTGTCCGAAGTATTTGCGTAAATTATTCTTGAATTATTTATCAATTCAATATTTTATCAGAATATTTCCCGACATGAAAGTCTGGGAATAATATGACGCACTTTTTGGTACCCACTTGTGTACATATGTAAGCTCGAGGATTTGGGGTTATTTTCTTGAGACTCATATCCCCACAATACTTCTTTTAGTCGCAGAAAATAATTCTAGAATATATTAAAGCAACTAAAATGTCCTAACTGAGTAGAATAGAATAATACTGACGCACATTCTCACCTAGTTAAAAATCATGCGATAGTCTGATTCACCTCTTACTTTATTGAGACATTTTTCTAATATCTAATAATATCAAAGCAAAATTTTATACTATTTCCTTTGTAGTTTCTTCTAGTATCTGTATTTTCTTATAAATGTCTTGAGGTTAATAAATAAAGTTATTTTGTTTCACGTTAAATGTTGTTTTAAATAGTCAGCATGTTCTACAGGTTACTGCGTTCTGGTGTGGTCTGGTACATAACTAACAGTAGCAATATATAAAAAAATATTTAGTAAACAACGACGTTGGTGTTCTGTTTATGTAAGATCTCGGTAAACATCGCCAACTTCCTTGGAGCAAGCTGTGATAGATGTCACGTTTCATAGGTTGACTGTCAACCAGATATCACGCTGCGCTCACGTGTGGATTTGATCGGCAAGGATATTTGAAAAGTCACGTTACCACGAGTTATTTTTAGCGGAAGGGCTATCGGGTGTAGCGTTTTCTACGATCAACGTCCTGTTGATTGTCGATTTGAAAAAATAAATGTGTCATTTAAAATATTAGTAAATATTTTTAAAGCGTTATCGTACTTGATGTATGCTTATTATCACGTTCGCCATGCTGACTTGCGCCTTGTGATTCATTATGCACGCATGCAGCAATATGATTATTTCGCGAATTATTTAGCAATTCTCAGGATTTCCGTAGATGACCTGACATTGACACTGCAATGAAATAGATTTGAACATTCCTATATTTCTTTAAAAAAACACCTGTTGTTTCGAACTCTGATTCATGTGGAATGACTGTATGGTGTGTGACTGAGAGGCCAAAGGCAAATGCTTCTATGAAACTTTCATTTGATTTTTCAACTTTGTCCCAGGTTGAGCGCCAAATTTAATCTAGGATGTTATGAATATTATTGTAATTCTAAAAAATATATAATAATTCTGATAATTCTGCTGCATTGATGGAAAATCCAAAGTGTTACTTTATAGTGACGTCAAATTAGATGAAGAAATGGCTGAATACAGGAGGAATACAAGTATTAAAAGTAGGTAAATTTCTCTGACGTCGCGTGACGTGCCTCGATGACTCGTATGAGAGGCCAAAGGAATGGAAGTTATTTAAAGATATCTTCAGAGTTTGATATTTCCACAGAGATATACATAGTATATATATCTGGGGAAATATCACAGATTATCCGCGTCTTGTTTTCGTCCGGCGCAAAATTGATGAACCTTTCATAGGAATTTTCTACGAAAATAATTTGGAAATGTATTTAATTATAGGCAATTACTGTCACGGAAGTAGTAATTGTTTTATTTTAAGAATTCGTCTGGTGTCCTCATCATATTTGCACAACGTCGAGCGCCAAACAATAATTTCTTCTAAGAAAATTATTTAGCTACACTGAAAGAATGCATTAATGTTTTCTTGTACAAATTTAACCTCTGATCCATATCATTTGTTTTTCTATGCACTTTTTTTTTTAACAATTTCAGAAGCATAAATAGTTTAGGGGAATGTGTGTTGAAAGAATTATGTTGCGACTCATAAAATTTAAAACTCTTATTGTTTTGCTTGGTCTAGGAGATAATTATGAGGTCGACCTTGTTTTAGGTGCAGAATTTGCACGCACCGTGGAAAACACCGAGACAAGATCATGTTTCGGCAAGATGATAGAATCTATGGGGCTGTACCTACTAGCAGAGTTTTCCTTCGTCCACATTTTGCTGGGTCTCTCGCTGGCCTATGTAAGCTCAATAACTTTCAGCACCTTCTTTCCAATGTTTCTCCAGGACGAGGTCCGTCTACCCATAATGGAAACTACATATTGTATGACAGCGCTATCGTTCGCTGATATAGTGGGAAGGACGACAATTTCCGAAATCTGCAGGAGGTTTAATTTGGGCAACAGGAGCACTTTCATGATGGGATGCATCCTCCTTGCAATATGCAGATCGTGTATGACAAAGTAACTTATTTTTTATATTATTTCACAAAGAAGACGATTGATTGTCTAGCATATCCAACGTATGTAACAAAAATGTTGCAGATCAGGAGCTCGTGCACTGATTTGATAAACTGAAATATGTTTTGTCCACACTTTGAGAAGATTGGCATATGACAATTATTTGGAGTACTAAATAATCGTGTTTGAGTTATCGTAAATGCCAGGAAAGAGAGTAATAGCAAAGCGTATTGGCCCCACGTTGAGCACCAATTTTCTGGTGCTCAACGTAGAGTCAACGTCTCTTAATATTGAAAACATTTTTACACTATACTCACTTTGTGAACTAATACACGTTTTTCCCCATAATTTTAGAGGGTCGTCATGTGACAGTTACTGTTAAATTTTAAATAATCGCGTTTCAGTTATCGTGCCAGGAATGAGAGTAATAGCAAAACATATTGGCCATACGTTGGGCACCAATTTTCTTGCGCCCAACTTAGGACCAGCGGCCATAATTTAGGAATATAACAGTATATCATTATTGAAAAAAATTGTAGAACTATACTCACTTTGTGAATTAATACATATTTTACCCATACTTTGCGATGCTGCATGTGACAATTACCTTTAAATCCTAGGCATGGTTGAGCTAACTGGGTTTAAGTCCATATTTGCATTGTCCTTACTCATCGGCTACTCTAGAGCAGCTACAGTCATCAATCAGAACTTGGTGATATCCGAATATATTGATAAAGAGAAGTTGCCACCTGCCATCGGTTTGAATATGGTATTCAAGGGACTTTTTATCATATCTTTGGGACAGCTATTAGGTAAGTAAACTGGTATATATTTTGGTTTATATAACAGGCCTACAAAACAAAAATTGTGCCTAGGATTTTAGAACTGATTTCAGCTATATTTGGGGCTCTGATCCAAATATGAAATCAGTTTTTTCTGTTTGCTCTACTTTTTTAGGTCAGTGTTTTTTTTGACATGTAGTTCTAGTCGAAATGTGCAATTCCAATTCCATTTTGTGACGTTTTAAATTACATATACAAGGATTGGCATTCTGTATATTTGCCCCATTGTTAGTCTGCTCTCTAGTTATTTCCAAGAAAATCCACCAGATATAGGAAACATTCAATAACTACTTAAGTGACCGTCAACGCTTCAACTAGACTTGAGGTTAGTTTGTGAGTACACGTCATGGAGGGTAGATCGAAGTTGCTGGCCCTGCATGATATTTGTGTTTAGGAAAGGGTTGCTATAAAGTTAACCTAAAACGTACTGTGTTGTAGATTATTGCATTTCCGTTGTTAAATGGAAATAAAATGAGTTCAAGTACAAAAAGTTGTATAAATCATCCTGATGTGTTTTGCTACATATACGGAGAACACACGTTAAAAGAAAACAGAAAATTTGTTACTGAATTTGTAAAGAGAGCTTATATTGGATACTTTGTTATTAGACTTGGTGATCAAGATAAAACCTGGGCACCGCATCAGGTCGTAAAACTTGTACACAACATTTGCGACAGTGGACTACCGGGAAAAAAAGTGTGAAATTCGGCTTATACATGGTTTGGAGAGAACCCGGAAACCACCACGATGCTATTTTTGCCTAGTAAACATTACTGGAATGAATCGAAACAACCGTAGAAAGTGGACTTATCCCGATTTGGTATCTGCAAGACTGCCGGGAGAAGAAACCAAAATTATCTTTTACCGTATAAGAGAAAAGGATCTGCTACCCTTCTTTTCTCAAGAAGACAATCTTGTATTTTGTCACAACATTAGAGGAGTCGTGGGAATTGGCGCCTATTTATTGACAGCTCAAAACGAACTTTGAAATGTGTCCTTCTACAAAATGAGAACAAATATAGTTCAATACCAATTGGTCACTCAACGAAAATGAAAGAAGAATATGACAACATAGCTTTGGCCTTGGAGAGGATGACATATCATGAACATGCATTGCGTGCACTTAAAAATGGTAAACTTTCTCCTTGGACAGCAGAGTGGCTACACCAAATATCCTTGCTTCCTGCGCCTCTGGGATAGCAGAGACAAAACACACCACTGAGTTCGAAAAGAGTGGCCTAACAGAGAAAACATGGGAGTTGGGATAAAAATGTCATTAACAACCCCTTAGTGAACGAGAGAAAATAATCTTTCCTTCACTGCATATCAAGCCGGGCCTTATGAAGCAGTTTGTAAAGGCTCTTGATAAGAACGGATCATGCTTTGCATATATAGGGAAGAAAATGTTCGGAAAAAATTAAAGTAGGAATATTTGACGGCCCACAAATAAGACAATTCATTACGGATTCTGCCTTCTTGAATTCGATGAATGAGGCTGCGCGAAAAGCCTGGACATCATTTGTTGCAGTTGTCGGAAATATTCTGGGCAAACGCAAAACTGAAAACAATGTCGAACTGGCAAACGAGATGCCTAAGAGTTTCAAATCCCTTGGGTGTGACATGAGTATTAAGGTGCGCTATTTACACAGTCACCTAGACCGTTTTCCTGAAAATTTAGGAGATAATAGTGCGGAACAAGGTGAAAGATTTCACCAAGATATTCAAACTATGGAGGTCCGCCACCAAGGAAGATGGGATACGCACACGACGGCAGATTACTGCTGCAGTTTAAAGAGGGACTGTTTCAAAATACATTCAAGAATGTCACGGAAAAGACGCTTCCGAAGTGTTCAGTGACTTTTTCCTCTATCTTGGTATAACAGTTGTATCATATAATAATAAAAAATCCGTGTTTAGTTTTTTTATTTGGTCCATGGACTTAAATTAGTGTAACGTATATTACAGTATAATGTTATATCTTAAGAATTTGAGCTCCCAGGCACAAACAAATGCCAAATTTGAATTCAGGACATCAAATATATATGAAATCAGCTCCAAATACTCCGGCACCAAAATACCTGTAGGCCTGTGATAATATATAATTATATTAGTTTCTAAAATCAATAGTTGCTCTGATGAAAATACAATCTTCCTTCACTGTATTTGTGTTCGAATTGTGAGAAATTTGCTTGGCTTAATCTCTTCAGGAGAACTTCCTCTACAAGATGCGCAGACTTGAAATCTTCTACGTTTTATTCTTGTTTGCAAAATAATAGGCCTTTTCACTAGATTCTTAAATCGCAAAACAAATATGTTTATCTGAAAGCTATCCAATAGATATTCACCTCTTGCAACTTTGTTTAGAATATAAATTTCAGTGTTAAATAAATAAAAAAAAATATTATAGCCATTTGAACACTTATTTGACCTTGATGCTGAGTGACGTCACACAGGCTGGGATTAAGTTGGCATCATTATTTGTCCGAACGCTTAAATAGCCCATGCCCACAGCTGTAGTTGTTTACGCTTAGTTTTGTTATGTTTTGTGCGTTCCTCTACGAATTGTATTTTACTTTGTTTCTGTACATTATTGAAAGAAAATGAGCCAGGATTTTCATTAGTCAAGTCAATTTTAAGTTCGATAGAAGTCGTGCTCAAAAAGCAAAATATAAAATAGAGCGGGATTTCTTTATGAAACACTCACATCACATAAAACAATAAAAAAATAAGTAGAAAGGCCATTCACTTTCACTCGCCGAATCTCGTATGAAAATTTTACGACATAAATGCTGTTTATTTTTAAATGTTATGTTAGCTAGAAAAATATGCTATGTGCGAAAATTATTTTATTCGGAATAAAATAATTTTCGCACTTGCGGATTATTTTTATTATAACGAAATATTAATATATTTAGCGATCTTCCTCTTCCATCCTGTGTGATTGATTTTCATTTAGAAATTTCCGGGGGATTATTAGGAGAAAAAATAGTAACATTTTTGGAATTTCATTATGTTTCCATTATAGTAGGGAAGCCCCCGATGCTAAATGGTGATTTACTCGCGTCGGTGAGCGTCGTGGGGACCTACGGGACTTTGAAGAAAATTCCTCGTCTTCCCGTAGAGAGTGTAGAGTTTTTGTACCATGCATATTTTCCAAGATAAATCGAGTTTAAGCACAATCATGTGTGGGCATAATATGCAAAGAAGGTTTTTTATGCTCGCTTACACTATAATACATGTAGAAACTATTGTTTAATATAACACTACTTGTTACAGGGTTGATGAAAGATTTATTCAACTACAGAATATGTATTCATATACTGGACGTAATACTATTCTTGGTGGTCATTTCATGGTCAATAGAACTTCTCATTAAACGACGCAGAAGTAGAGCATGACGTTTTAAGCGTTATTTTATTGGTGATCCCAGATGATCATCAAGTATATTTATTGTTACAAGAGCAGAATTGTTTTTATATTGTGATAAAAGATAATAATAAATAGTAGGTTAAGTGTCTCTCTCTCTGTTATGGACAATTTTAAGTATTTGCCTTGCTGAGTTTATCGACGCTGACCTAGCATTTGTTTAGTGTGTGTTTTATGAGATATATATATATATATATGAATAATAATATTTATATTAAATATTATTATTCTGCGAGTTCATTTCAGTTAATCGATTACCAAAGAATGCGTGCTGATGTTACTGTTAAGGGACCTACTACGTAAAGTAAAGAGATTGTCGATGAATATTATTTTTATAGCTAAGTTTTGAAGAGTATTTGTGAGTAGTTTTAGCGTGTAATAAAATCAGATATAATACGCATATTTATTTTAAATAAAAGCAATTTACTGGACATCTTCGTGTTTTATTTATTTAAAGAAACTGCCAATAAAAACTTCAGAGGGAGAAGCTCTTGTTGTTTTCTTTCAGTCAAAGTGATTTGAACTAAGTATAAAATTTTTGATACTTCGAGCGATACTAAGAGCGAGCTACTTTCTTTTTCCATGCTTTCTATTTTACTGTTAAAAATGTACATATAAGTGAATGTATAAACCATAGATACGTCTCATGTAAAGTATTTTCTAAAAAATGTAGGTACTATCATTACCGGTGCGTGGACCAATGATAAAAAATATGATTTAACAGCTGCATAAATTTCCAGTAACCTATTAATAGCAGGAAATAAAGACAACCATCTTGTTTTTGAGTGAACAGTTTTTTGCATTCTATTTCGACAAAATTGCAAAAAAAATTCAAGGCGAAGTTCGAACCGTGTAAATCGAAAAATAATTGAATATTTTGAGAACTATATATTCAATGTATCAATATGTATATCGCCTATCCATCTAAGGCTAAGGCATTCTGTACACAGTTATTTAAAATATGAGCTGGACAGCCAATGTCAATTAGGGTTTTTTATAAATTGTTTTGTAAATGATGAAAAAATTATTTACACCTTGTCTATTAACACCTCCAGGTTTTTTGCAATGTTCTGGTTAATAATTCACAAATCGTTTCATTTTTCATCTGAAACTGAGATAATTTTCATTAATTTATGGGTTTGTCCTCCTTGTTGGATTGGATTACAACAGGAAATAACTTTATTGCGCCATAATTGGATCCGTCTGTATATATTCCAATAAATCGAATGTCTTTTATTGCCCCGCGGCTGTCTGCAGGGAATGTGGTGCTATGACGTTATTTTTAATAGCTTCTGTTTTAGCACGAGCTGAAGAAATTTTAGATGCAATTTCGGAATCCGATAACATACGTTTTTATAATTTTGTTAGACAATCACATGATTTGTAACTCTGAAGTTTTGCCGCATGAAATGCGTGAGTAGCTTCTGCTGCTAATATTTTTTCATCTAATTTTGTAAACTGCGTTACAAAGAACGATTCCATATTTTTTGAGCTGCCAGCAGTTTGTATTTTGGTTTTATGTTTTAGGAATGAAGGATGTTGGTCCAAATCGGCCTTCCCCTTATTTTCTATCGAAACTACTAGATTACATGATTCACAATGAGCTTCATGATCTACTTTGGTTTTTTTTAAACATGGGGTATTTCTCCCCATTTTTCCCCATGGGGTAACCCCCGGGAGAATTTGCACTTGCGACGAGACATGTCCAAATAAAAGCAATTCTAACTGTATTCGCGTTCTGTAGATATTAATAAATCTAATAAGTAACACTAAACGTTATGTATATGTCACAGAATTATTGTAAGTAAAATCAGTCTTATTATATTACGCCTAGCCTAGGCTTTTTTACCGATAAGCCTGTGACATTTATATTGACACGAGAGTTGCATAATTGAAATGCAAGTCACATAAGATTACCTGTAGTAGCTAAATTATCAGATAATTAATAAGAAACACAACACTAAGACTTGCGTATTAGCTTTGTTATTTTGATAAACAAGGGTATTAGTATTAGTATATTACATCACGAGATTTGAATGTCTTCATGTTGTCATTCACTGCATCTACGGAATGTAAACTGTAAACCCCTGAGGTAAACCCCCAAAGGACGAGCGAACATATACCACCACCTATGATTAAGGTAAAGAGGTGGCCTATAAAGTATAAAGTAGATAATATAGGAAACGATAAATATTTTGTCTGGATAATAGTGATATTAGTTCACTCATTAAGATGGTGCTACCTTTGTCCAGAATTAGCAGAATTAGTATATTTGGGATATGTATTTGGGTACTAAAGCCGGAAAGTAAGAGTGCTTATTATTTCTAAACTCAAAAGAGTACATGTTCTCTTTAAAGAGTCATTGCGTCATATTTTCAACTCAAGTTTTGGACGGACGAGAGGTAATGCCGAGTAGCACTTTTCTAAACTAGCTAAGTAAACTAGGTAAACCTGAAAAAATAAATACCACTGCCACACAGAATTTTCCTGTTTTGGGTCCATATAGAACTGGATAGGGCTGGAACCTTTGATGTAACTGTAACACTCGGAGTAGTTTCCACAAACACCAAAACACTTTCACTTCGCTCGACGCGCGTTTCGCAACCAAGTTGGCATCATCCGGAGACGATTAAAACTGAATAAAGTTTTAATCGTCTCCGGATGATGCCAACTTGGTTGGCGAAACGCGCGTCGAGCGAAGTGAAAGTGTTTTGGTGTTTGTGGAAACTACTCCGAGTGTTCCATATAGAACGCCAAATGCCACATGAGTGATGGACCATCCACAGTTGTAAGAAGTTAATTGTTTCATTTTAAAGATGGCCACGCATTGGGAGTCAAATTTAGTATCTATTTCATAACGTAGTATCTATGAAAGTTATTGTAATATTAGAAACCCAGGTGGTCTAATAATTTTAATGACTAGTTCAAGAATGCTGCTTTAAACCGCCATCGCGTGAGCATGGAGTGAATTTATACTCATAATGAGATGCCAAAGGCAGCCTTGCGAGTTTACTGTAAAATATCCTCAACAGAATTCGAGGTACAGTAATATTTCAAAGAATATGTTATCTTCGAACCCCAACTAATGATCTATCCATAAATCTTCTGAGAGTATTATTTATATAAAGAAAGCAAGAATACGCCAATGATTCTCAGAGACGAATAATTATTTTATTTTACGGATTCGTTTGTTTCCCTAATCAGATCTGCCCACGTGATCCATATTTACGTTTGATTTTCTTTAAAAAATATTTTTGCAACATAGAATTTTACTGCGTTTGACTACTTGTATATATCACATATAAAGGATAGTTCAATTGCTTATATATTATTATATCAGATCACCTAGTTTCATGCTTCTAAAAGTACATTTAAATTAGAGCGAACAGAAGCAAACGAACAAAGAAAGAAAGGACCTCGCAGAAAATACACTTAAAACGGTCTCGGCGAAATTCTCTATAATTTTTGACACACTGAGAAACACTTAGAATACTGATACACCCCTATTGATACACTTAGACTGATACACCCCATCAGCGTTTATTTAAAAAAAAAATTACAAAGCGCACTTGTAGGGAACGAATGAAAATACATCGAAAAAGTCAGCGTGGCACCTTTTCGGCTCCCAATCAAACAGTATTAAGTCAAATCAACAAACAAATAGGCATATACGCAAGGGAATAAGTGATCCATCGAGCCACTCAAGGAACTTCGAATATTTTGCGTTGGACAGAACGTTTAGCACATGCGGCACAGGGATAAATTTTAGTACAATTTTTTAATATATGCGATATTGCGGCCGTCATAATTTCATTATTGACGCTAGGACTTCTAGCAGAACACTTTCCAACAGTGTTCTGCTCGATTACTCAGGAACATAATAATAATTTTAATAATTTCAATAATTGCAATCAGATCAATGGTTCAGCCTAAGACTCTCGGAATGTTCTAACGCAGCCAAAACTTCTGCATAACTTAGAGCGAAAGTGCATCTCTACTAGGGTCTGCCATTCAAAAACTATAAATCCTAGATAAATGCTACCGCTACCGAGTTTTCGGTAGAAAAACCCGTAATCTACTTTTATTAATAACAACTTTTTGTTGTCAGACTAACGGTTTAAGATACGTCTCCGCGTTAGTGCAATTTCACCCCTTTGAACGCCTGGGATAGTTCGTGCTTTACTCGGAGAGGGTTGCAAATCTAGGATATTAAATCTGCCATATCGCCATACATTTCCGAAGTTTTTTTGTTTTTTTTGTTTAGTCAGACGTTTTGCAGGAAAAAAGTAGATCCTGACTGGACTAAGAATAGAGTAGACATTATAATACAGATCTTTACCCCACAGTACCTTTTTTTGTCTTTCACTTCTTAATGATGTCAAGTAATTTCATCTTTTTTTTACTTCATGGGCTTCACAATTCATCTCAGCAAAAATTTAATTACCTACTGCCATCAGTTTTTTGGTTTGTTATTTTATATAATTTTGACTATTTACTGAGACATAAAAATAATTCGGTAAAATGTATATAGGTCTGTTCCATAAAATTGTTAATAAAGAAATAAAAAACAAATTTGCCTTAATTTGCGCGGTTAGTCTGAGCATGGGAAATAAATTTAAATTTTCTAAACTCATTAGGACATTATGAGAGACAGAAGAATGTACATATAAAGAGTTAAAGGGGACCACACTTTCGAAACAAAAATCTATTAGTTAGTTTGAGGTTACATCGCCAGATGATGTATGCCCACCTCAAAATAACCAATAGAATTTTTTCTCAAAAATGAGATAACCTTACTAGTTTAGGAATCTTGCCTAATAGATATTTGAGTCCGAAAAGAACCGGTATCGCTGAAGGGATATTACCCTAGTGCTATGTTTCCGTAGGTTACTACTGCTGTTATTCAATGCCTCGGGAGAAAGTGACCTGTAACTGGATTATAAGGTTGTGCTCTGTAGGAGTAGGTACTTGACAAGTTTTGGTCAAAAAGTCCCTCAGACCAGCCACTAACACACGACTCTCATCATGCACAAGAAGAACCACACTACACCAAAACACTGGCATACACACACTTGACACATACATACTCACATCATACCCTCATTCATACACAAACTCACCACACACACGAACACTACAATACACGCTGCAATGGTACCGAAATTGAGATATCCTCCAAAATACCCGTTACTGAACTATATTTATACTCCTCAGCCTCCCACCCACAGTAACTAATACCAAAATGTAAATAGAAAAAATTAAAACATAACAAACAAAACAAAAACAAACGCAAAAAACAACAATGCAAAAACAAAAATGCAAAAAAAAACAAAAAACCAAAAACAAAAGCATGAAAAAATCACGTAAAAGCATGAAAATATAACAAAATATAACAAAAGAGGCATGAAATACAGTAATAATGAAATATCAGAATAAAAGGACCCAAAGTACTAACATAGTTTTAAGATAATTGTCACCAACGCTTTATAGCCTGCGCTTTATGTAAAACTAACCTAGATAATATAACACTAACAACCGCAAATTCAATCCCACATATCCCTACCATATAGTGCGGCAGCGTAATGTTAAAAATATGAATTCTGTATGCTACTTAATGCTACAAGCAAACGGAAAACGGTTTTGGATTTAATAAAGCTTTCTGTTTGATGGACATTTTAAATTTGAAAAATGATACCGATAGTCATCGGCCCGCGTCTGATACAACTGACTTTTGAAGTCCCATGACAAAACTGAAGCTAAAAACGTTTAAAACCTCAAGAAAAGTTGTTAAAGTCACATTGAGGGATAAAGTTGTTTGGTTGAAAGAAGACAAAACTTTGTTCTCTCATTTGTTAATTGCTTCACGTTCGCACAGGAATGAAGATTTGCAGAAAATAATAAGTACCTATGAACTGTCTGTAATTCCCTATTGTATGTTTTCTGCTTTTGGAGATATGTTACACTGTTCAGCTAAAAGTAAACTATTAGGAATCTTGGAAAGCCTAGTTAGCGACAATGAAAGTGAAAGAGAAGAAATTATACCAACAAATGCAAGCAAAGGAAGTGGCCTTGAAATGCGAGTTTCTATTGTTGATACAATGGCTGAATTGCATGCCTTTAATAAAACTAATTCAATAAGAACGGGAGAAGAATTCGCTAAGCAATTTTGCAATAAAATGAAAACTAAATATGAGAACTATAATGAAGTGCATTTTGTTTTCGACACCTATAAGTCCAATTCGCTGAAAACTGCTACCAGGGCGAAACGACAAGGTAAAATCGATCCAGTTCAATACAAAATTGATAACAAATGTAACATACAAAAAATTAAAATGACGCAACTTCTTCAGCACGAAAAAACCAAAGATGAACCTTCCAACTTTTTATCTCTTCATTTAATACAATTTGGTAAAGACAAACACAGACAATTTGTTGTTGCCTGGCGCACGTTCGCCAAAGCCAGTCATATGAATATCGACTATCTCTCCAGTTCGCATGAAGAGGCAGACACAAAAATATTGCTTCATGCTGTTGATGCTACAGTTCGAGGAGCTACGCAAATACATATATATTCTCCCGATACTGATGTCGTTGTTTTGGCAATAAGAAGATTTCCACAACTTTGCCACGATGTGTCAGTTATATGGGGTTCTGGAAAAACATCCAAGTACCTGCCAATTAATCGCATCTATAATAAGTTAGGAAAACAAAAATTTGCTGCCCTTCCCGGCTTTCATGCCATAACGGGAGCAGACGTAACGGGAAATTTTTCAAAAAAAGGGAAAGTATATTGCTGGAAGACATTCTGCCATGTGCCGAAGGATGTATTGTTAGCACTTGAAAAGCTTGGTGAAGCTGAAGAAATCGGTAGGGATATTATTTCAGGAGTCGAAAAGTTTGTTTGCCAGTTGTATTTACCACAGACCATGCATGATGATATAGACGATATTCGTTTGATTTTATTTAAAAAGAAGCAAGTAGAAGGGGAAAATTTACCCCCAACTAAAGGAATACTGGAACCCGCGATTCTTCGAGCACACTATCAAGCCATGGAATGGCATAGAGACAAAGAACCTCATCCTATGCTTCCAGAGCCAACCGATTACGGATGGATCATGGATGAAAAGGGCAGTTATTCGCCTATTATGTGTCTATTACCTTGTGCTCCCACTAGCCTTCTAGAACTGACGAACTGTTCCTGTGAGCGAAGCAAATGTCCACCCTGTAAATGCTTGTTAAATGGCATTTACTGCACAGAAATGTGCAAATGTGAAGCAGATGAAGAGAGGTGTGAAAATACTCCAAAAGATAACTCCATACTGGATGATGGTTCAGAAGACACCATAGATCTGACGATATTGATATGATTTATTACTAAAATATTAAAATTTATTTAACTAAAAATATCACACTTTGGTCCTTTCCCTTTGATGTTAAAGATAATTTAAGGTTTGTTTCAGCAGCAATCACAGACCAGTTACACGAAATATGATTGGACGATTGCAAATTCGAACTAGTCAGCTGACGGCGACTTACCGCACCGATTGGCTCTGACTGGTTTGTGATTTTTTGTTGGAACAAACCTTTAGTTTCATGTATAGGGGAGGGGAATAATATGAATAATATAATTCACCTCGTGCTACAATTATTGCAGAAATTATTGAATAGAAATGGCTGTGCGGTTCAAATAAATTTAATATTTTGCCCCTGTCGCCCCATTTTCCTGTTTGCTCTACTTGCCCTCATTTCACTACATGCTCTAATTATTTTCTGTAATTTCCGTTTTATTTCGTAATTTTTAGGCCTTTGAGACTTACTTTATGGACCACCCCCAGTCCAAAAGAAACTCCAAACTAGCGTAATTATGATTCAGGGGCATTACACGAATTGGTCACGATTTGTACGTGTCCATCAACATTTTTCATGTTCCAGAGAGACCACAAAACTAAACAAAAAAAACTATTTGCTTGTAGCATTAAGTAGCATACAAGATTACGTATGCTGCCGCACTAATAGGTGGATAACAAACATACATAACCGGAAAGTCAAGAACACGTCGTCATGAAACCATATACATCCGGCTAAAGTGTTTCGGAAGAAACAGAGGCCAAAGCATCGCCAAAAATACATCGCGATCGAATAGGTACTTGACAAGATTTGGTTGGAAAAATACGTGCTCTGATTCAAGGAAGGGTGAAGCGTGGACTACCTTTCAAGTTCACAGCTTATGGAAGTATGCTACACAACATAATCAATGTAAATTCTGGTTAAGTAGGAATAATCACCTCGTCCTACCATCAAACCAACTATGATAATCTTGAGAGAGTACAGTGGCTTTACCGACTGTCTCGACCCAGCCCTCATCTAAGAAAAATACCTATAACCATCTCTATGGATGTATTATCTATATAAATAGCAAATATTTTATTTTTGTATTTAATTTAAGTTCTCTGCCAGTATTTCGTCTTCTATTAGATCGTAATAAATATCCTTGTCGTCGTTACTGAAATGTCGATCAAAGAAGATGAAGTAAAGTGTACAGTCTTCTGGTTATTAGTAATTTGTACGAAGGGGCATATTGTTCCCGACGAGGGATCATTACTCATTCAACTCATAAATTATTTAGTCAGGTTCGTTATTGCTCGAAACACGTTTAAGAATAGCAGGAAATTATTAAGATCCAGCCTCAGATGCAGCTGAAACTAGTTTGATTATTTATGTGTTCTAATTTAAAGCTTCTTGTGGCCAATTTACATAGTCTCGCTATTTTCTCGAAGAAAACAGCACGTTTGCTGCAGAGAACGAAAAATAATGTCTTCGGGTATGTATACCAACCTGTGCTTTGCTACAGGCATTTCTTGTTTTCTTTTTGCTTCTACAATAATTATTGTAGGCAAATCAATGGAGTCGTTTTTGAATAAAAGGTAAGCAAATATTGTTCGGTTGATGTTGCTTTCAAAAATGTAAAAACATGTTTCTGAGTTTTATTTCTTTGGCTTATCATTTTTTCCAATATATTTTTTCGTTATTTTGTGAAATATTCGTATATCATATTATAAACTATATCATATTATCATTAATATGGCCTATTGTTCATAGTTTTCTACTAGTTTAAGACTAAATAGTGTTATCAGGGGCGACGCGACGGGGCTATAATAATCCTTTAAGGCAAAATGATCCGTCCTAATCTTTACGAAACTAGTGGTGCTTAATATGTCACGGTGGTAAATGTTTTAATGTTTTATTTGATGTTTATATTTGTTATAGACCTCACATGTGGTTAGTTAAAACATCTACTATCGTTTGTTTCTTTTTCGACTCTTCGATATAAGGTAAGTGTTTTTTTAAATTCGTTATTAAATCGATGTATTGCTATTTATTGTGTGAATACTAGATATGTAGTGGAATAGTATATTTGTTTTTCTTTGGAATCCTTAGGTAGTTGTAAGCATATATATTTAGTAAACATTTTGATATTAGGTGAAAGTAGCGCAGTGCTTTAGGAGCAAAACGATCCCTTGCCGGTCGTGCAAAATGATCCCGAGATCATTTTACCTCAACTGATTTTAAAACAGATATTACAGCGCCGGTTGACTTGCGTTTATTATTGCTACCTTTAAAAACAATTTGGAAAAGGGCTTGGAATTAATTCTAACAAACACGTAAATAATAACGGATAAACTTGATAATTATTAAACATAGATAAAATTGAAGCAGAGAAAAGCAAAAAAGCGGAAAAAGAAGAAATACTGTCTAGGAGAACGAAGAAAACTAATCAGAAGTATTGACGTGACAGTATTGGGAGAGTACGCTGAACGCTGAATGCATATTATGTTGTGAAATTTTTAAATTTTCTGTTAGTGAGGAAGGCCGGATTCAGTATTCTTCTTCAGGGATCGTTCTTGCCTCTCGCCGGGCTTTGCTAGAGCCTGACTGCATGGCATTCAGGTTGGCATGGGAGGATGAGCAATATAGCTCGGGATGACGGAGCTCGAGAGCTGATTAGCTGTCAGCTCACCAGCTCAACGTCAGGTAAGGTAAGTGTGTAGTTTGGCAAGGCAGTCGGCTTCATCATCCTACAAATTTGGTAGACGCAATCTATTGGGATCAAAATCTCGTCAACAGATGGCACCTGACAAATGTGTAGGATGAATAATTCAAATATAAAAACACTATTTAATTTAAAGCTGGTACAAAAGTACAAAACTAAATACAATAGTATTTATGACGATGTGATATAGTTTTTCTTGCGATACTATACGAATATTTACAAAATATTGAAAACCCCACTTTTCAGTTCTTAGAATGCCCCGTCTTAATGTATTAGGTATGAGGCATCAGCAGACTCTATTATTGGACATCAGTTTCAGTTGACGTCCAATTTTATCATTCCCCAAACTGCTGCTACAGATTTTTGAGAGGATATTATAGTGGTTGTAATAAATATAGATAGTTGATTGACTGCGAATAGGAAAAACAGCAGTTGCCACATGTATGTCTCAAATTTCTCAATATTCCATTAAAAGATCAAATTCCACAATACTATATAAAAGTTGTATATTATATTATTTATGATTGTCATAAAATAATTATTATGCATACAATAATATAGTATAGGCCTCGGTATACAGATGTTAGCCATTTTTACATTTATTTTTGTCTACTTTAATTATGGCAATTCCGTAAACATTTATTTTTATTGTTAAAAGCGGCTACGCCGCTCTATTGGTCGACTTCTAACCGGATATGGCGCAGTATATCTCTTTTTAACTTATTGGAATGGCGCTGTATGTGTTTCGTTAAAACAGTCCAAACACTCCATTCCAATAAGATTGGAGTGGACGAAGATGCAAAAAATATGAATTGCCCACTTTAGATAAGGTGCTGCAAGGTATAAGTGAAAATGATATTATACCTAAAATATGTAAGGCTAGTGTGGCAAAATTTTTAAAAGGCATGAATTTTACGTATGGAAAAGTATTCTCATAGAAAGATATGAAATAGTTCTGTTGCTTGGCGGATGGATTATGTTCGAAAAATAAAAAAATTTCGAAACGAAGGGCGGAAAATTTATTACACTGACGAAACATGGATCAACGAAGGACACTGTGAAAAGAGTCTGGCAGGATGGAAACGTGGAAAATGCACGGCAAACTGCGATTGAAGGCTGGACAAGTGGTTTAAAAATGCCGTCTGGAAAAGGTCGCCGTCTAATCATAACGCATATTGGAAGTGAAAGTGGATTTTTGCGTAATGGAGAATTGATATTTCAATCGAAGACTACCACGAGGAAATGAAATCCGAGGTATACGAGAAATGGTTTGCTGGCGTAATTAAACATTTGGAATGTTGAAATTTGTTGAAAATATGTATATAAAAACCTTCTACTTTCAACCCTCTAAAAAAAACGTCTACGCCCATTAGAAACATTGTGTAGGTCAGAGTTGCCGGCCGTTGAACTACACATACTTATTAGAAAGACTAAGTAATGTTCATATTTTAATTTCTTGTGAAAAGTAAAAAAGTAAAACTCTTTTAGTTGAGCAATAAATTAAATTAGCAATTAGATAGGTATTCAACGCCGGCGCCGCCTCGATTCAAGTTATTATGGGATATCTACTTAGGCGATAAAAACCCTTAGTACTTATAAGAAGGGACAATAGCTGCCATTTTATTATCATTCAGTTATAACAGAATTTTAATCCCCCATAAAGCTTCGGAAGCAGTTTTTAATTGCCGCGCTAATGAAGGTAGTGAGGGCAGCAGGCAGCCCTCTTGCGGTGGCGGATCCGTCCCCATCCAGCCGGACAATGAATGGCAAACGGCGGCGGCGGGCGTGCATAATGCGACGTATATCAAGCTGACAATTCCTTCAGTTCACTATATTTAATAGAGAGTCGTTTTATTGACGGGGAAGGTCGATGACAATGCCTCAAAACATTAATCGCTAATCGGCTGAACGCAGCGGCAGAAGGACCCCGAACAATGGCCCGTGATCTATTAAGATAGGCAATTCTTTACCGATTTCTCAGCTACATTTACTTTGAAATGTGTGCTGAATAAGGACGTGCGAATACACCGCTACCGGGCCACCCTGCTGATACACTTCTTTCTCTTCGGTTGCCGTTGGCGGTGCTCCAGCATCTAACACGATAACACCTGGGTTCTCCCGGGTCTTGCACATCGGTTATAGAGCACACTGGATTTGTTCAAGCCAATTTAACTCCTTTGTTTGTTTTGCGGAGGCATGTAAAATTTCGTTTCCGCCAAACGTTGGAATTTATACCAGGCTGGCTGCTGGAGATTCGGTACTAATGAACGTAATGATCGTTAGGTAACTGTGTAGTGGATTACTTTTTGTTGGATGGGTGGGCTCAATGAGTAAAAGTAATTTAATGCATCAAAAATTATCTTTTTACTACTGATACTTTTTACTACTTTACTACTTTACTAAATTACTTTTTACTACTGGTAATAAATACTAACTGATACGTTCTTATGAAATATTCCTTCATTTGTTTAATAAAAGAAGAATATTAAACTGACTGCAATAAATAATTATTCACTTACGAAGGCGGATTATTAAGACGATATATTGCGATCCCAGATATATAAGCATGTATATATTTTTAAGATAATAACCATATACAGTGTTCATTTTAAAATTTACCACCCCCAGCGTAATTGAAAGAACGTCGATATTTATTTTAGGGGGGAACTTTTTTGACAGTCAACGGGTCTTGATATGTTCATCCTCTACCCTTATCAACCCCAATTTTAAAATCTTAAATGGACCACGGAATGGACACCACGTGTTACATTTGAAAACCTTTTTCGTGGCGGCATTTTTGTAAACTACAGATTTGAGATTATTTGGACTTAGATCAGGAGATCTAGCAGGTCGTACACTTTATAAACACGGAGATAAAATATTGTGTGAAAGGCTCAATACAAATACGCGGCCACATAAAAAATGTGGAACTTTAATGTACTGTTATACGGGATCGTCAGCAGCGCTTGTGCACCACGTTATAGTGAAAATTTCCTAGACCTATAAAAAATCTGCATAAATTGCTTGTTTGATATTAAATGTTTTTCAAAAAAAGTTGTTAATCGTGCCTTAATAATTTTCTCAAATATCTTAGCTAAATTACTTATCAAAGATATGGGTCTGTAATTGGATACATTTTGGATAATGGTTTGGCCCTTTTTGAATAATGGTTTAATATCTATTTTAAATTCAGATGAACAAATACCAGTACCCATAATTTTATTAATTAGATAAGTTAAGAAGAGCTGAGAGTTGAGAAATTTCTATATTTATTTCTTTAAGTGTTTTACTTTATATGAAATCTATGGCTGGTGCTTTATGAGATTTTAAGGATTTGATGGTGTTGATAAAGAAATGATCAACACCGTCTGTTGGGTGTAGCTGTAGATATATGGATTCGGAAGCTGTGACTGAGTTGGTGGGGTAGTAGGTTTGGTTATTTTATCTGATTTTTTTACGTTTTAAGTTTTTACCAATTTCCGTATAAAAATTATTAAAAGTATTAGCGATTGTTAATTTATCATCATGTTAGGTTAGGAAAGATAGGTGTTGAAGAACATAGTTAGAGAGAATAATAAATACTAAGTTTAGTGTGTTTATTATGCTAAAACAACATTATTAGTATGAGTGCTCGAACAGTCAGAAGTGGGATTGGATCAACGACCAACGAACCACGAACGGTACCTAGTATCGTGGATTAGTTTTTATTATTATCAGTTTTAGATTTAATTATTAGTTTTAGATATTAGATTTAGTATTTATTATTATTAGTTTTAGAATTAGGAGTAAGGGAACGTCTCACTAGGTAAGTGGCTCACGTAATAATTAATGATTTTTAAAACATAATATAACTACAAAACAAATTTTACTGTGATAATAGCTTAATGTATTTAAAAAATTTTAACATGTTTTTTAAAAAATGTTTCAAAATATTTTTAAATTGTTTACGCATTGTAGTTATGATATATTTATAGATTATAGACGACCTTAAAATGTATAAATCGTTTATTTATCCATATTACAATAATATGTTCTTTTGTAGTCCTGAAGAAGCTTTTGAAATAAAGCGAAACGTCGACGTAGTTGGGAAATCCTTAATTTTATTTCTATCCTATATCGACGTAGAAAACGCTTGATACAATTGAAGCTTGAATACAATTTAGGATACTATTTATATAAACAAATTAAAATCTTTGCAAAATTTGAACAAATAAAAAAAATCATTTCAACTCTAATATCTTATAAATAAAATCACATTTTAATAAAATAAAATTTCTACAACTCATTAATTAATGAGTCATACAATTAATGAGTCACACACCTAAAGTCATACATATCAAAATCTAGCTTAAATACCAACCTTGAATTCAATACTAGGCATACAATGAGACGTGTGAAATTAATAAATATTACCACGTGAATATTATAATTGCATATAAACTATGTAAAATTCGAAATCAAGTCAACAAGTGTCATGTGCAAAGGCGACTTTGCATGATTTCGATATCAATGTATCATAACTGAAAAAGACCAAAAATTATTAAATTATATATAAAAGATAATGCTAAAATATATTTAATAAGAAAGAATATTGTAAACTTAACATATAAGAAGGTGTAGTGAATTTACTGAGGTGCTAAGCAAATAAACTCAAGAAATTAAGTGAGAAATAGCGCATGGCATAGATGGCATAGACCTTATCATAAAACAAATCTAGAGACTAGAACAAATGAAAAACAAACGGTATTTAAAAATTTTCTTGGTTACGAAAATTTTTGGGAACTATCGAGAAACGTTTAATAGGAGTTTAATTTGATTTCTGTTTAAATTGGGAAAGATTAAATTATAGTTGGTGACAAAGTGGAATCCAGCATTACCCAGTTCCTAGCGGGTCCAGCAGAGAGAGGGGGTCCTGTGATTTGTTCCGGGCAGAAGTTTGAAGCAGCGAGCTTTTAAAGTAAAGGTAACACAATCTTCGATAAACAAAGTAAGGTACCTTAAAAAATATAAATTACATGGCTAACGTATGAAATATAATAAAAGCTTACCTGCATAACTGCATATTTAAATGATCTCTTAGATAAGTAAAAATCCATTTAATATATTTCTATATCTTTAATAAGTTTCCATATTTTTCATTTGCAACTAGAAATATTTTCTATGGTATATCAATAATATATTCTATCTTTTCTGATATAATTTTACGAGGTAACAATTTCCATTACTTTTCTAAAGAGCATTACAATAATTTTATATTGGTTTAATCGTTTTCCATACCGTTATTTATTTATAATATTAATCAATTGTCACAGTGATATGTCATGCTTTCTTTGTGTTGTGTGATGTATGTTTTTCATAGCTTCCGATAGAACCTACTACTGATATATTTAATTATGTTTGATTTAGTAGACTTCCAATATCTCTATATACTATATATACAGGGTGAGTCATTTTAATCTTCGGATGAAAATGTCTCCTCCGGACAATGAAAAATCGACAAATGGCTCAGACGAAACTTGTTTGGTTTGAAGGGAGACATTTGTTGCCCTTAACCACTTTGACCTTGGGTCAAGGGTTCAAGGTCATTCAAGGTCAACTTTGTTTGCAACCCGCCATTTAAATGCAACCCCCCATTTTTTACATTGGCAATCGATTGTACGCAAAAAACATGAAACTTTTGTCCGAACAATTTTTTTCCATAACGCACATGTCCCGGAATAATTCAGTTACCAAGATTTGAATTTTCAAATTTTCTTGTTCTTTTTAATGGCGAATCGTAAGCTTATTCAAAAAACCATAGAAGACAAAAAGTCTGCAAAATTTTTCAAGGAATCAATTACCATTCTTAATTAATGTATATATATGCATCTGTACACATTTCCACTATCATTAAGAAATGCCTCCGTAGTGCTGCCAACTTAACCTTTGAGAAATATTCCTTGAATAAATTCCCAACAAAGGAAAAAGCGACATTATAAATTTAAATGTGTCGTTGCTTCCAGCACTAGTTAAAAATCATTCTTATAGGACAATATTCCGTCCGACTCCACCACACAAAAGTTTTTAGGGCATCATCTGAGTCGTATTTTATTCTCTGAATATCTTTTAATATAAGTTTTTCTCTATTATTTAAATCAAACTTTTGATGTATTTGATTTTACTCTCGGGAAAGAAACAAGATGTATAAATCAATACCCCAGCCCCAGAAAATGTACGTCCAATATAACATATATGTATATGCGTTACTTCATAATTTAAATGTAAATTACGCTAACTGGATAACAGAAAGGAAGTAGTGGTGAAATGAGGTCCTACAGAATAATCAGCCTTGTTTATTATTCATTTCTTCGGGCAGTAAATAACTTAGCTGGGCTTATTTAATAAAGAGAAGCATATTTAAGAACCATAAAGACTATATCTACCAGCGAATTACAGCGTAATGGTTATGCGGACAAAGGATGAAGGCAAGGGGGAATAAGGGTGTGTTATTTATCTGCAAAATAGAAGTGCAAATCCGATTTATGAGAATGTTGAAAACAAACGCTAATTGTGTTTACTGCCTCGGCTTGTATGTATATATTCTGGAGATTGGAGGAAAGCCTTCCAGACGCGGCTTGCATGCCAAGTGGAAAAGTGCCGGGCTATTCTCGTTCATTTGCAATACAACTCACAATTTTTCTTTTGCTAATTCCGAGTTTGTATTCTCAAACAACTCTCTTCTACAGTCAGATTACCGAGACTTATGTGGACATCCCGGCACCACGCTTACGATGCACGCTTCTTTCTTTAACGGGATTGCAAACACCCTCAAGATGCTAGTTTGACGTGTGCCACTCTCTGCGTACTAACAGAAACGGATCTTCAAGCAATCGAAAAGGGATCCAAACAGTTGTAAATTTATCTAACACATTGTCCGGGACGTAATTTTATATTAATTCGTTCTTTATTCGTTATAGAGTTTGTTATTGCACAAATATGGAATAGTATTCCATATTTGCACAAATCTGGAATATTATTCCATATTTCGTAAATATGGAATAGTAATCTATATTTTACAAATATGGAATAGTATACTATATTTCACAAATATAAATAGTGAGTGAGTTTTAAAAGCATAATTATTTCCCAGACTTGGTTTATAATGCTGAAAAAATTGCACTCAAAGGTAAAATACATTAGTAGCATTAATGCTCATATTGCTGTATGTAAATAAGTATCCACGTTTCTACTTGAATTAATGATTAATGCATTCGCTTTTGCAATTAAGTAAATTGGTAAACATGTACATTAAGTGTATTTTTTTATTTTCAATAGACATCTTTATTATAGAAATATTTTGCCTAGAAATGCACAAGTTACGTTGTTTTACCTTTATTTAGTACTTTTATACCTGCGTAAATATTTTCCTTTGGGAATTAGAGAAATCGCGATCCTTCAGAGTCTTGTTTAATTATATTAGAAGCTACTTTGATTATTTTGCTCTGCAACTTAGGTATTAAATGAATGAGCACTGTTGTATTCTCTACGTCTAATCGATCTGTCATTGCAATATGTTTGTTTATTGTTATAACATTACTGTATGTTTTAATAATATTGTATTACATCTCGTCATTAAGTAAAAGAGTGAATTTGGTGTATTTATATAATTCCTCTAAAAGATCCAGACATAAACGAACCGTGTTGGCACATTCTTTGCTAAGTGGCTGCAATTTCCCACCAATCTACACGTTAGCTGTACAATTTTAGCGGAGTCCAGTTTTAGTCTATCCATCTAGAGAGTTACTGCAGTTAATTTGCTAAACAGCGGCTAATTGGCAGAATGCCTCTCATACCATGCATTGTTAACAATTCTATAATTTCCTCAACTTTGCATGTGATACTCGTCTCAAAACAGTAATAATCATAAATCTAAGTTGGTGTAACTGCTGCTACTCGAGATATAATTTTTATAGATGGGTTCTATGAAGTTAGGTAATGTTTTTTTCATGTATTACTACACGCAGGCTTACTTCTAGCATCGCTGTAAAGCTGCACACTTAAAAATGTACCATAAAATATTCATAATAAAATAAGAGCAGTTGAATCAATATGACTACAAAACATTATATTTAATCTACGAGAGGTAATAATAACACTCAGCCCGTTCTATAGTGAGTGCCACAAGTTTGAAAACGTATACGACGTAATATTTAATTTAATAACGTCATGCATATTGTACGCAAGGGAAGAAATCAATATTCATACTTACATCCTTAGCAACTAATTTTATATATAGCAACAAACATAAGAGACTGTATTCTTTGTCTGAGCCTAAGAATATTTTGCCCAATAAAGATTTTTTATTAAGGCCTTAATTTCCAAGTAACAGGGCGTTAAATTTGTAGATTAGGTACGCCTTTCGCTTTCGCTTTTATAATTTCTCACTCAACGGCTAAAGTGATATGTAACTTATTCATTGAGATTACACATCCAGTTGGAGGTCCAACCTCCACTACTTTTATATGACGTAACACTTCACTTTCTCACAGACAGAGGTGACCAATTTAAAGGTGCGTGGATGGTGTATTTGAAATCCATGCATCTTAAAATATGTGCTCGTTGGCTGTGTTATGATCATGTGCCAACCGGCTTAATCTTACTCCCACTCTATGTCACCCTACCTTGGATATTACGGCGTTATCCCACTGCAATCTCTAGCGATTAAAATGTGTATATAATAGTCAAGGAGCTGTAATGCTAAAAACTCCGAGATGCTGTAGACAACCGTCCGTCTGTCGCGTCGGCTTGATAGATGATGCGGAAGGTTCCCTGAACAACTCGGTACTCTTAGTTTACTTATTGGTCGTGACTTATAGTTATTTTATGACCCTGAGAAAGTCACTCCTAATGGACGAAATGTGGAACTTAAAAATTAAATTTTCGGACCCATCAGTGCTATTTTTTTGCATTCGGTCCAAAATTGTGAGCCTTATTAATTTTTTAAAATTTTTCTGTCCAAGATGTGAAGACCCTTCAAAACGTTTTCCAACCTGTTTTCCCAAATGGAACAAGTACCAAAATCCAATCGACAGTCAAAATTATTCACCAGAATTTTCATTGGGCGACTGAAAATTCGTCAATTCCAAAATTTGATGTTTTCCCACCTAATTTTCGGAATTATGGGGGAAAATGTCTGTCAACTATTTTTCCTGCTAATTGGAGCCATAAACCGTGATAAAACACAATCGACAGACAATTTCATCCCTTATACAATTTTTGGCCAACCTTCAAAAATTTCCAAAATGTGGCAATTTTTGAAAAAGTGGAATAAAGTTTCTATTTATCTACAGTGTCCTTTGTGCAAGTGCAATTTTCATTAATATGTTGACCGGAAAACAGGAAAACCAGAGAACCCAAAAAAAACAAATTTTGCACTCCAGAGGCTAGAAGGAGACCTAGGTGATCCGTTGTGTTGCAATTAGTAATTACCTTCCGAGAACCAGGTAATGGTAGTGGTAGGTTTTTCTGGTTTTCCACACGAAGACACCAGACTGATAAATTTAGTATGAGGTACTTTTTTAGGTTCTTCGCTGACAAAATGCTGACAAAATGTGCAACAAAATAGAAAAGCCATAACAGAAAACGTTGTAGTCTATGAAATTTCCTTCAAGACTAGTTATATTTTAATATTTTATCTTCAACCGCTAAAAAGTTGAGAGTAATTTTAACTTTATGTGCATGTAATTTCCGATATTTGCAAAAACTTGGCTTCTGTATTATACCAAAGTCAGAAATTGTGTTCCTTCTATTTCCCTCTACGACATTTCATTGACTGGACAAATGTTCATTATAGCCAAGGAGCTGTAATGCTGAAAACTCCGAGACACCGTGGACGTCCGTCGCGTGGGCTTGATAGATGGTACGGAAGGAATCACTGAATCACTCTTGCCTTTCATCAGCCTTGTTGAACATTTTATCAGCTTTAATTTTGTATAGAAACACCTTATCGCTAGGACGCATAGTTTCAGAGATATATGCAGGGCCGGAATAACCACAGGGCACACTGGGCAACTTCCAGGGGCAAGGATCGAACAGTGGGCGAAACGGGTCAACATAAATCCTATAAAACTAATTAATTTAAAGTTGAGAATCTTAAATGATACTCCATGGTTATGAACATATTGGACATATAAAACTATTTAAGGAAACTATTAGTTTAATTTCTCAGTTTGTACTTTATTTAATCATTTTGAAAAAAACACAGATAAGTAAAAGTACAAGACATATCTTGTACCTTTCCAAAGCCATTTGTGATGAATTTATAGGTTTTATCAAATTCGGTCAGGCACAAAGCTTTTGAAATCAAGCATTTCAATGACTTGTTGAGCATGTTTGAGAAAATCGGTCAAAAATTTCTTCAAAAAAATATTCAATATTTGTGGATTCAACAAATTGCTTACCTACTATATGAAATTTAAACTAAAAAAAAAACATGACCTTTTGATGAAACAAGGAAAAATGCTGTCGAATTTCAAAGTACAGGGAATATGAAAATTGACGTGTACCACGGACTTTGATATTCTATTTCATTTAGTGCATATTTATCTACTAGTGCATATTTATCTAAAAAATAGGTAGTTCCTAGAGCGCCAAATAGCCGATAACCCACCCTGGATATATGCGAGAAATCTAAAAAAAGTCCTCCTACGTGCTACGTGCTCCTACGTGCCCCCTTGCACCCCGCTCTAAATTTATCCTAGAATGAAGGGCCAACGAATCAGCTAGTCAAAAAAGGCAAAAAAAAACTTTATTTTTTATTTTTTGCAATTTTTTTCCAAATTAAGCGAATTTTCAGCGAGGATATCTCGGAACCTATGCGAGATAGCGAAAACATGTATGTCAGACTTATGGCACATATTGTCAGCTTTAATTTTGTATAGAGGCCTTATCGCTAGGACGCCTAGTAGGCTATTGCTTATGTCACAGGGCATTAAGGGACTAAGACATTCACGTGTTTTTATTGTAGGAATCGGTCAATCGGTCACTTAAGAGGAAAAATCGGCGGAGTTCGCATTAGAGGGTGGAAATTGGAGATAGATTCACCCCTATCTCCAATTTCTACCCTCTAATTTAATTGTACTCCGCGGCTTTATCTTCTTAAATGACCCAATTACTGTAATAAAAACCAGTTAATGTCTTACCTTCTTTCTATATAACATAACCAATAGCTTATAGTAAAATACATGTAGAAGGGTTCCACATATATTTCATTATGTGTATTATTACGGGTATTAAATAAATATATTACTAATAAAACAAATATATAACTAAATAATATATTTATTATATACAAATCCAATGTAAAAAATCAATATAAATATGTCACAGTTAAACTATGATTATTATACAACATATAATAAACATTTTAAAAAAGCCCTTGAACTAGTGGAATATGGCAACAAATATTAATCAACCCTTATATAATTTTAACGATTGATTTCATTAATTTGATTATAAAACTAAATTCGGGTTACGTACATTTTGACACAGCTAGAACAATTAATTATTCTAAAATAATATACCTACTGTAAAAAATATGGTGGCGCATATATTTTATAAATTTGTACAAAAATATATTCGAACATGCAAATAAACTTTCTTTCTGACAGGGTAAGAAATTTGCGAACATTTTCTGTGCTGGTTCATAGTAATGGTATGTCACAACTGATGAGGATTTAAGCAAGTAATGAAGTGATTGATTTATTGATCTAGAACAAGCAGATACTTTATTTAACATGCTGAACTTAGCTCCATATCAAATCAACCATATCAAATTCGCATTACGTCGACCTTTTCCCGAATATATTCTTACTCTATCAGTAGCTAATGACTTTAGTACGGATTCTACGTTCCCCTTTCAAGGGCCTAGGGAAAACCAAAGTAAACCTACTCCTAATAAGAAATGTATATGTGATTTTAGAATTTAAATTATGTTTAAATTTTATTTACAGTAACTAACATAGTCTCCAACATTTTTACAACATTACTTAAAGCATCAATACTATATGAAACAAGTACTCGTATTTAAATTATATATATAATAAGGATTTTTACATTTAAATAACGCTGCATATTTTGTCTTTATCGATTTAAATAAACGAAGCGGGCACTGAAGTCGGTCGGCAAGTGAATTATTGGTAATTTGACAGCTAATAATTTTATTATACTTAAAATAATTTAATTTTCTTAGGTATAATATTGTGGTAATATTTTTTGAATATAAAACGTACCTCGTAAACATACCTATAAAAATCTTTTTCTTGCCCACCTCACTTCAGTTGCGTTTATTTCATAATAAACTCAAGCTTATTATGAAGAAAAGTACAGGGAAAGTTACAGGGTAAATAAACAGAATATTAGATATACTCTCTATACTCCAGCATAGAAAAATGTACAAATGCTCCAAGCCAATAGCCTAACATTGGATTGGAACATGATCGACATAATCGCACAAAGTTCAATGGAAACTTTAGTTATTTATAAAACACTGAATGATTTTTTGACACATTGATGTTTTTGGATTTTAAAATTTTTAAAGAAAACATAAATTCAAGCAATTTTTGGCTATTTGGAAAATATTATTGGAAGAAACAATTAAGCATTATATAATTTTCGAAAGTAACAAATAATATACCTATATCGAAACATTGTTCATTTAAATACTTAGGAAGACGGTGGATGCTTTTCTACTTTTAAGCGCTGCTTTTGTTTAAAGATACGCCTAATTTTTCTGCGCTGGAAATTTTCTAGATCGACTAAAATAGCGTCGTTACAATATTTGACATTTAATATAAGGCAACATCCTGTATGGTCTCGATTTACATAATCTATACATTACCATACACATTGATTAGAGAAAGGTGTGGTCGACAAGCTTAGTTCATCTAATATTAGCTATTCGATAGTCACCGATCGTTGTATTAATGAATATTGATGTATTAATTTGTAATAAAGTCTTTTACTGGAATTATAAACATGATTTGAGAGTTTATCTGCCACTTAAGTGCCGTATTATTGATATTGGAATATGGAGATCCAGCTCTCTTCGATAGTGTTGTGGTGAATAGTGATAGTGATTCATGGCAATAGAGTTTCAAATAAGATATTAAGAGGATTTCCATAGAAAAATAAAGAAAACATCGCCTTTAGTCATATTAAAAAAATATTTTTTTTTTATATAAAAAGATATATTTAAGCTGACTAAAGCTCCATAATAACGTGAATAATAATAGATTTGATTGGAAAAACGATTGAAAACATCTGTTGAACTATATTCATGGTTGCATATTTTTGCAGTACGTATTGTATATTGTAGTCACAGCTCACCGCCTATGGGAGCACATCTAGGTATGGTGAATAAAATATCATCGTTTATTTTTGGTATCGCGCAAAGTTGGTTATTTTCATCTGGTCAAGAAAACATTTTTTAAAAGCATGTTCTAATTTTTTACATAGAAGTCAATAACTTAATAAAAATTAGGTTAATAAAAATAGGCTCATTACTAGGATCTAAAAATGATGGACCTCAAAATTAGAAATTTACTAAATTTACTAATTTCAGTCTGGCGGACTATACAATAGAATCTTAAAAAAATTAAAATAATTTTTTATTATAAAAAAACAAAAAAAAAATCTTTTTATTACGTGAAAAGCTTAGTACCAAGGATTTCTTCATTGTAAGTATATTTTTTTTGTTTCAAAACAAAATTGTTTTATATTGGATATTAGTCGTATTTTTTGCATATTAAAAACTAAACAAAACTATCGAAGAACATGCAGAGTGTGTACAATGAAATGTCAAATGTATCAAATAAATATTAATACTAATCTAGTTTAAGAACTTACACACTCTTGTTAATGGGACTGAAGGTTTTTTTAAGGACACCTGTTAGGGTATAATAAAAGAAATACAACATTAACGTTTGCCCCTAAGGAGGACTATTACCATTATTGACCATATAAATACAAAAATAAAATATATTAATGATTTGTTTTTGCGCGAAAACAAACCTTCAACGTGATTTGTGTACTATAGCCGTGTACGGTACAAAAAATATGTCCCAAATGTGCCCAAAACATGAGTTATATTATAACTGATACGGTACCTTATGCCAAAAATCTTGTCATTACATGAAATATAATAGGCTGGAAATAAACAAATAGCAAACGAAAATATACCACTGGTGGAAATTAGGACCAAGAATAAAAATTACGTTGTGAAAATCTCATGTACCTAAAGTTCACAAAATGTTCTATAAAATTTAACTAAAGGAATTGTATAAGCAAGTTAGACAGCTGTTAGAGATTCATTGCAGATTCAGAAACACTTTTAATTCTTCTGCCTAATTTATCTTAAGTAGATGCTCATCAATGAGATTTACATTCGGACTTTTGCTGACCATGATGAATTCCTTAAATTCAATATCTGCATCTCCTACGTTGTTCCATGCGATGTTAGATCTAGCACTATCCCATTGTCTTTCTCTCCACTCCTGATTATTTAAATAGAAAGAAGAGAGTTCCTTTATGACTCAGATTGAGCTTTTTCAACCTTATTTTTATGGGTTTTGACGCGATTTTTTTCCAGTAGCCAAACGCAGATCATTTTATCGTGACATGTTACAAAACGTTTCCTTAAAGCCTGCAATTCAATATAGACCGAGAGATGACAACAGTTCATTTTCTCTGATTTCACCCAGAATGCCCTTTGGAGGAGTGAAAGTGTGAAAGAAAAGCAGGTAGCAGGTACTAGTCCGGTCGTTTCGAAAGTCTTATACTTGTACAAAACTTTTCTATTTTACTCTGATATTAAAATGATTTCACTCTTCCAAAAGGCATGCCGGGTGAAAATCATATCCCGGTCTAATACAACGATCTATTTTTTGGTTTTGGAGCTGCTGTTCTTCCTTTAGCACCGTTTCCTCTTCTTCTATCAAAGTTATCAGTGACTCTATGACTCGCAAAATAATGGATTGCTAGACATCTTCGACCCTAAGCTGACGACTAGGCAATGTCATCACTACTTACAACAGCGTCTTTGAAAATAACAATTCGCGTTGACATTTGTTTCCATGATAATAAAAGTACTTTAATTTTTATTGGTGGTCCTTTAATTTTTTAAATTTAGGATGAATAATTTTTTTTATGGGTTTGAGAAAAATTAAAATGGCGGCAGTATTTTCCATAGCTATAAAAATGAATTTGGATATATGAGTTAGTATTAGAATCACACTGTATGTGGGTATTTTGTATAAGGTAAACCAATTTTTGTTTGCTCTTATGTTGAATTTCGTTTACAAGGTTTTTCTATATAGCTGACTAATATAAGATATAATACGATTAAGAAAATATACATGCTACTTCATAACTAAAAATACCTTTGGATCTTTCTCTAGCTGATCTCTCTCGGTCACATCAAACACAAGTGTCTTGTCCTACAATATGCACTGTATAAGGAACAATGTTTCATTATTGTCACTAAAATAATGGTTCGCTAATGATAAGTCGTCATATCAGGTGGCGGCAGAACAAAGGGGCAATCACGGCGAGAAGACCCGATGATGTGTAGTAATAGGAGGCGGATTTGGGCGTATCATCGACCGGGACGTGGTTGTCGTCGACGAAATTGGCCCTTGACGGGGTTTCCACTGTGGAGAACGGAGAGGAACGGGACCGCTCTACCACGCTGTTGGATATTTCTTCGTCCTGCTCGCGCTCGGCAGATCCAAACTGCTCGTTATAGTCCTCTTCGTCCAGAGATAAGCCGTAGACCCTAGTGGGGCCTGGTATTTCTGAAAATATATCATGTCTTTACTTGTTTGTTGTAGTACAACTTGATGCATATCTTCCAACAAATGCGAAGGAGAGATGATAAAGGGAGTCTTTTTATGACGGTATAACGCGGACTTGCACGTTGCTGTGATGGATCGGGTAAACCTACTTTGGCTTATTTTAGGGGAGGAACTACGCAGGGCGAAAAACTTGTGAAACTTCTAATGCCATTACATTTAAACCAAAAAATATTCCAGTGGAAATACAAACATCATAATAGCCAACGGAGATTTTTGGTTGGCACGACGTACAAAATATAATAAGGCATTTTATTAATAATTATATAATGCATTTGACAGAATATACGGGGAGACTCCAAAGTAAGACTCATAAATTTTGCTAGGAGATGCAAATATAAACATAGGAAAAACAAGTATAGTTTATTGAAAACGTACGAACGTATATATTAAGGGCCAGCGAGGAAAAATAGAATATGGAAACAAACTAAATGGAGAACTAGCCATACCAGGAAGAGCACAAATGAAATTCAAACAATGGAAGGAGCAAAATATTCTACAGGAAGGTACAGGTGAAGCACGGAAGAAATACGATGAACAGAGAAAGAAAAATAAAATGGTGTTCAGAAAGAAGAAAAGACAAAGTTATTAACTGCAAGGAAGAAGAAGAAGAGCGATGAATAAGTGCTGAAAAGGTGGAAGGAACATTACAACCAGTTATTTAATGGTTAAAAACGGAGGAACAGATAACTAATATAGAAGAAGAAGGAAATGTGGTATCAGCCCTGAGTAATGAAGATATTTAAGAAATAATTTTAAAACGGTAAAACAAAAGAGTCCAGGAAATGATAATTTGATAGTGGAACTATTTAAAATACGGAGGAAATGAGGCAGCCAATGTTATTAATCATTTTACTATATGAAAAAATATTATTTCCATTGGGTGTTGAATGTTAGTTATTGAACATCCATTATTTTAATTCCTAATATAATTTGTGACCTATAAAATAAATAAAATAGTGGTAATTGGTGGTTATTAAATGGTGCTGGCTGATAATGAACATTAAGATTTTAATCCCCCGATATACGATCCAACGGCCCAATAAGAGCCTGTAAATTGGAGTGGAAACTAGTCTAGCGTTACCTTTTGCCTTTATTGCGGTATGGTATATAAAACTGCTATTTCTATTTGCTAAGGATCGGAGAGGAAACTTGACTACAATGACTCGAAATGAGGTAAAAAAATGCGTTAAGACTTACCGTACAGACGGATATTGCTTTCTACTTCGCCGAGGGAGTTTTTGGCTATGCATCGGTAGGAGCCGGCGTCTTCCTTCTGTAGATTTCGCACGATAACCGTCATTTTCACATGGAACAGAGATTTGCTGACCATCTCCACGTCGTATTTGGCGCTGGTGATCACCATATCACCTGAAAAGAATGCAATTACATCAAAGAAATACATCACATGTTTTAGGTATAAGATACGTTATAACATTTAAGTCTGAACGAATATTTTTTAAAAATTTGTATTGGAATTGTAATGGTATCATCACCGTAATCGTAAATATATCAACAAAGTGTATAGATTGGCATTGCAGATACCTACCAGTGGCGGGAAGGAAAATATATTTACCTATTTTTGACAACTTTGTCAATTTTACGAAACCTTGCCCTTCCAATAAATGATTGGGATTTTGTATAACCTTGTTAACAAAACTTGATGCAGAGATGGACTTGATAGACAATGTTTTGTGTTAAAGAACACTTCAGCGGATATCATTGTGAAAGCTTCGTTTCAAACCTTAAAAGCACCAAAACACCAAACCAACCAAAGACACTTGCTTGATTTACAAAAATCTTTCTATATACTTTAACTATAACAACAGTTGAAATTAAAGCAGAATTAGTTTTTAAGAAAATGCTCCCAGCCATAATTACTGCCGAAGAGAGATATTATTTTACATATAAATTAGTAAAATTTTGATATTTATCTTTGGAAACATATCTCACGAAAACCATGCGAAGACGACGGTTTGGGAGTTATGTTTTTATATTTTTTATTATGTTTCATTTTTTTAACGCATTCAACTTCAAGTATAAGGAGGTGGGAATTTTAAAAGGTAAAAAAATACAATTGTGGTAGTTGACAACTTAGTTCAGCCCGTCATAAGAGGAACGCGGGTCAAGGTTATTTTGTGCCAATAGTAACCTAATTTTATTTCTTTTGGATAATTATAGCCTACATCTTTAACATAAAGGCACCTACAAAATATGTATGACTGTGCTCTAATATTGGCCTGGTACCAATTAAAGTTACAGATATCTAGATTATCTTAAGGGTGTTCCATCGACGAGCAATGTCGCAGGACCGTAGGGAAAACCTGGGGAATGAAACCCAGGGTGGTCCTGTGGATTTACACTGCAATCATAAGACCAATGTTGGCCTATGGAGCTGTTGTCTGGTGGCCCAAGAGTCAACAAATAACAGCAAAACTCAAGCTATGCCAGGTACAAAGAGTTGCCTGTCTGAGCATAACCGGAGCCATGCGAACAACACCAACGAGAGCAATGAAGATAATGTTGTGTCTTCCACCGCTAGACCTACATCTAGAAGAAGTGGCTCTGACTACCATGACTTGCCTCAAATCCGTTGGCATACTATCAAACGCAAGCTGTGGCCAAACCAGAAGCCGCCTGTGGACTGAGGCTGTCAGAAAGATACCCCTTTTACAGGCATGTGCAGATGTTATTCCGCCTCGGCTGGTCTCTGATAAACCTTACACCATACATATTACTGGTGAAGACGAGGCCGGCGTTGAAGGTGTAAACTATGTCTTCACGGACGGATCAAAGAAAAAGGATGAAGCAAGCTGTGGTATATATTCTAGAAATCTGCGAGGCCGATGCAACTGGACTATGGATAAAAATTCCAGTGTAGTACAAACAGAACTCGCTGGTATAACCATAGCCGCACAAGAGCTTGCTAGCAGAGAAATAACGGGCAAGACAATAAGAATCTGCACAGATAGTAGACAATCACTACTGGCCCTGAAAAATTATAAAATCTGGAATCTGGAATATGTCCGGAGTGCGGATCAGAGATCCGCTGCACTTAGGCCCCATTGGGCCCCTTGTGCTTCCTCTGTGAGGGAAATGTCTCCCTAGGCCATCGACCAGCCCAATGTTGTACAAAAGGTGATGATGTTACCCAGGGGCATTTCCCTCAAATTGGCCATAGAAGGCCAACGTTCCCCCAATATGGATTCTCTGGTCGATGACACGGCGGGACATTCGCAAAGTACATGCTCGATCGTTTCATCTTCTTGTTCACATCCTCTGCAGATGGGTGTGTCACTTTGTCTCATGTTACAGAGGTGTTTCCTTACCCGGCAGTGTCCGGTTAGGATTCCTGTAACAAATCGCAGTTTACCCCTGGACATTGCCAGATAGTTCCTCGCCGTCTCGTTAAATTTTATAGGAAAGAATTCTTTATTTTGGTATCAGACAGGATGGAATGTTGGTCATTTTCATCTGGTATATATTTAAAAAAAAGATATAGGTTCTAATTATTATACACAAAAGTAGATCTTACAACCTGGCCAAAAATAGGTTCATTACGACAAGTATTGAGCTCAAAATTAGAAATTTACTGAATTTACTAATATCAATAAGGCCTATAGTATACTCTTAAATAGCGTTTCAATATTTAGTGGCAGTCAAAAAAATGTATCCTAATAAAGCTCAGATGCCAATTTCCGAAGTTCATGCAAGGAACTTTAGAGTATGCAAATTTACAACTCGTATCGTGATCAGATAGATCGTATGCTGACCGAGGCGATTAGCTCGCCTAATGCCAACCCCGCATCTCTCTAATAAATCCAGCCCCCGCAAACTTCAGATCAGAAACCGTTCAGTCATTTTGCGCGCTTAAGCTATTAGTTATAGGACGTGACGCGGTAAGAATTAACAGGATAGAATCAGAATTAAGTATCAGTTTCATTAATCATGTGTAGGAAAAGCCGGTCAAGCGGAGTAAAGTTGAATTTGATTATCAGTTTCATGTTTAATACAGCCACTCCTATGCCCGGAGTTAACAATCTATCGACCCCTATCTTTATCGCGAGGGTCATCCGCACTTTAACGAGCCCGCCATCAAAATGCCTACAGGTGGAGGATCGTTGAAGGGTGATCACTTCGGGTCAGAGAGCCATGTTCTTCAGAAACTTCAAAATTGAATGCCTTGGATATCAATCACAGTTAGTCAAAAATATACCACATAATGTGGATAATGTTGTAACACCATCTACATTGTGGAAGAAGCCTATATACATGTATGAGACAATGTAGGTGGTGGGTGGAAACAAAACAGTATCTCAAAATTATTTAAAAAAATAAGAGGCTAAAAGTACCATAATTTCTTGTGTGTGATTTGACACCAAATCTAAAGTATAATGTACTTATTCAATATCTCATTAAAATCTAATATTTTAACAAAGTTCTCATTTAGGTACATCCAATTTTAAAAAATGTCACAAGCAAGATACTATAACAGAAAGTATAACGTCAGCAACTGATGCCAATTATTAAGTCGATGACATTTATACCGACTTTTCTAAGGCCTCTGTCAAAATGGACAGGTATGTGTTAAAGGCCGGTAATATAATGTGAATGTTATTGGACACCAACCTGGTGATTTACAACTTCAGGAGCTCCTCATGATGCTATCCTGGGACTCCTGTTTATCCTATTAACTAAATATATTTTGCCGATATTGATGTTCACTGACTTGTACCTGCCAATAACTAAAGTATAGGATTGTCACTGACTTATGAAGAATCTGATATGTATATAAATAGAAAATCGTGTATTTAAAATAAACATGTATTTAATGTAACCAAACGCAACGTTGTGACATTTTATTTGAAACATGTACAATAGCATGGTGATTCTCCTGTATCATCGGATCTGGCATCAATTCATTGAGACTAATCACGTGGTACAGAAGAGGGAATAAGAGGAATAAGGACTTTTTGTCCATGTAGGTGTGTTCTTTAAATGTACGTGTTCTTTAAATGTAGATAATAACATAATTAAGTAGTACCCGCATCTGTTATCATCTGTTATCATCGCGGGGTTATCATCTCTGTGGTGACGCTGCTTAACATTGTCCAGTTTGAAAGCATTAAAATTACTAACAATTTATTCAAGAATGACTTCTCCCCTTGTGATGTTTCATGGCTCGAAGAGCGAGAAAATTTAAATTTTGATTTTTTCTCATTTTGATTTCAAATTTTGTTCGAATGCACGAATAAACATTTCTGGTTGTGCTGTATCATTAATATCAGTCCTTTCGTTGAATGCTATGGAAAATGCTACTCACTTTTCCACAACTTTTCAAAGAACGACTTTTATATGTTCTGCCAGTGTAGATGCATTGGCAGCACACTCATCTTGAACTCATCTTGTGACTTTTCTATTCTCTTGGGACTCTTCGATTCTGGATAAACTAACTTTTTCTGGACACAAAATATTTGTCAATTCTATTAAGAATTCTTTAAAAAATTCGGCTTCTGAGAACGGCTCCGAATATTTCGCCGCCGCCTGGCCATGGTATTCTCCATCTACCTTCTGTACTTGTTTTTTTCAGTGGCGGCTAGTGCGGGGGGGGGGGGGGTCGAAGGGGCGCTCGCCTACATGACCAAGGACATGACAAATTCCAGATTACTACTGTTATGTACTTGGATACGAAAATATAGTGGGTATATATGCTTTTTGTATTTATTAATTTTTTTTTATTCACTATTTTCCGCTATGTTCGTAGATTTTATGTTTGGCTACCCACATATTTTTTATTGCAATATCTATATCCACCATATATGCTGCGCAGGGTTTTATTTCCTGTGCTATTCTATTGCATCACTGCGCCACCGCGGGGCGGCGCCCTCAACTACATTGCCACTGACTATACTCTATCCAACGAGAGAATGGACTTGCTTTGCGCAGCGGCGACTAAAGAGGAGGGGCTCTGTAACGAGCTACGCAGGACCGTCATTCGATGAAATAAATTCACAACCGTAAACAACACAACTAAAATAACCGTACTTGCGAGACTATAAATACAAACTGTGAATAGGTAGGCAGTAGTAGGTACTTTATATAATTAGGTACCAGGTAGGTATCGGACCTAGGCGCCGGCCCTGGCTACCTGCCGAGCCAATTAAAACGTTGAGGGCGTTGAACTAATGTTCTAAGGGGCGGAGATCTTACCAAAACAGACGAATTTTCGCTCGAGTGCAAGTCCATTCTCTCGTTGGATACAGTATAGACACAGACAGAGTGGAGTGGGCGAGTTGCGAGTTGACGTCGGTCGCTGACAGTAGACAAGAGTGAACTTGTATATAGTTTGTAACATCGAAATATGACATAAAAAATGTTCAAAGGATACCCACAATTGCCGCAATGGGAGATCGGGGCTGTGTAACTTTTCTTACAGCAAGCTAAAATCGTCAGTATAAAGGCGCTTTCATTCAACATGTTGTTATGTTTTGATAGAATATATACTAATAACTAATCAATTTTAACACAAAACCTATCAAAATAATACACTAAATTAAAGAATAAATGCACTACTTCTATTTCAAGAATTATTGTTGACCCCACTTTACCCCACGTTCGATGGTATTAGATATCCAAATGAATGCCAATGATGAGTTGTGACACGCCCAAGGAACGTGTAAGAGCGAATGAACGAGGAATGGATCCGTAATATTTAAAGGGGAAACATTCTTATTATGCATCACATTCACCATCCAATTGTTTTATGATACGACGAAAGGTATATCGTGTGATCAATATTTTTTTATACTACATGATAATGTCATAATGTGACGGGCGATGTATATAATATCAATTGTTTTTCCTTAAATTCCTGGAAATCGCTTATACTTGACAACGGTGTTAAAAATGCGGTAGCACGGCTCCTTTTATCGATATAATATATTTTTGTTCTTTTGTTTTTATGTCTCATATTTCGATGTTACAAACAGTATGCATATTATGCAATGCTTAGTGTAAAGTTTTTTTTATTTCCTAAACGTGTGTTCGTTCCTTGTTTATTGATAAATATTACTTTTTTTGACGGCGTTTCTTTGTTACCCGGATTTTTTATTTTTTTTATTTGTAATGTTTATAAAAATATATAAAAGCATATTTTATTTTATTTTAATAAACTTATTCGTAATATATAATGCAGTTTTTTTATTTTGAAAGAGGTTTGTAGTCCCAAAACTTTTTCTTGTGAAAGTCTAATTTTTGTAAAAATCGATTTTTCATTGAAATTCTGATATGCCAGGGATAACGCGTGACCTACCTCGAAAAATTTTAAAAATTTTGCCTGCGGCCCTATACCTATAATGGTCTCGAAAGACAGATCTAATATCCCGATAGTGATGCTCAGACTTCGCCCCATAACGAAATCCTGATTACGTGACTGTATAATTACCTACTTGAAAAAACCTCCCGCCTTTAATTTTTCAAATGTGGTAACCCTACTTGTGCCCCCCACCCCGAATACGCATTTATTGTTATTTTAAAATATCTTACAATACGTATAATATATGCGTATAATAAAGCCATAGGAACCTTAATTTATATTTAAAAGGGAAATTAAATCCTGATTATTAAATAAACTAATTTACTTCTCGGCGAAATTGTTCGGCTATTTACATTTAAGGACGGCAGAATTGTTGATATTTGTCGACATTACACTTAGCCGGAAAGTAATTACAGATACCGATGAGACGAGAAAGGACCCGAAATTGCTTTATGCTCTTGCCAATCCACATGCGCAGCCGAGGCAATGGCATTTGTCCACCAAATAAAATACCTAATCATTCTATTAATTTAGAGTAGTCAGATTGAAAATCTCTTAACAGTCTTTTGTGAGACTTGGTTTACGCGTATGGCCTATGGAATTACCATATCTTTGGTAATTGTGACTTTGTTTACTAGCCATTTCTGACTGTTAGAGATAGCAATAGAATACACAAAGTACAAAACTCATGTCTGCGACTTATTTATTATTGGTATTTGTAAATTTCATAGGATATCCTACACTTTGTAGACGACAATATGGTTAAATATGGAGAAGCGAAGAAAACTTCACGCAAATGTCATGTACTACAAAATATTTAAAAAAAAAAGGCCTTTACGGTCTTGTGCATCTTCCCGGCTGCCGATTGACGGTATGCCGGGATGATTCTCAATTCTGAGAGTAGTGATTGTCGCATACCTCCGAGAGAGCCAATAATCAGAACCACTATTTTAACAGAATAACCCGGATACATCCTACGGAGTTCGGAGAGTAAATCTCGATATTTTGTTCGTTTATCCCCCTCTTTCAAGACGATGTTCTTCTCGGTCGGAGCTGAAAACTCGATAAGGAACATCGGCTTAAGTTGGTGGTCGAGGAGAAGTACGTCAGGCTTATTGGCTTATTGTATCTGCTTGAAGGCGGGGAATGAATAGTTCCAATATAACCGGGACCTCTCATTCCTCACAACAGACTCAATATCCCCCGGAGCATAGGACAACACGCACCGGTGGCTGATCTATGCCGTACGAGTTCGTATGTAGATGGTAATACAGCACTCGTAACTCCGCGTTATAGCGATGGATATAGGCAGAGACAACATATAACTGATCGGGATTAAGTTGTTGTTTATTGTCAACAATTTGTTGAACACTTTCTCGGTATTCTTCCATTTGTTTTGAGTATAATTTGGTCACGAATATTAAAATTTTCTGATTTAATATCATTTTCCCTGTCACTCTTTAAACTTTAAAGACTGTCCAGCGTCAAAATAATTCTAAACTCGTCTGAAAAGGCTTTCACGTTTAGACATTAACCTCCCTAATTTTAATACAGCTGGTTTTTGGCTTATTTATAAACTTAAATGAAATTAATTATTATATCATTTATCGACCTGGTGTGTATGTTAATATATCAATTGCACGAATAGATTACATATTAAGTAATATTCTACGATTTAGAAAATGCCACGCAATTTTTATGAAACATTGATTATCCTAATCCCTAACATTTTCCTATAGAATTAGTAAGTTAGTTGTTAAAATAGTATTTCAAACTTTACATTTTTTTAGGCGAAATAACCATTTTAGGACAAACCCAAAGGTTCAATTTTTCGATTTTGCAAGGGAAAAATTATAATAAGCAATATCATCTTTACAGTTCTTATAATCAAATTACTATAAAAAACCATCTGGCTTTTATGGAACAATAATTTGAAAAAACCACCCTTTTTTTAGAAAATTCGATTTAGTAAAATAAATAAATTCAAATTACTTTTTTTCATACAAAGTCAATTAGTTTTTTTTTTCGTATAGAGACTAGTAAATTTTTTATATAAACACTTTTTACAAATTTCACATAATTTTACACTAATTAAAAAATCAATTGCGTTACGATATTATAAAATAATTTTTCAGTAATTAAATTTGCGTATATTGATGGCAAATTTAATAACGAGTATTATCAAAGGTAATTAATAAATAATTGCCTTGAATGTTATACGAGGAAATAGCGCAATGCTATCCGTCGTTATACTCGTATATCTATTAACAGTAAAAACTTTGGGATATATGACACTATTCCTTCTCTGGGCCCAGAATTATTGACTGGGGTTAAAAATGGATTGCGCTTTGGCTTCTGTCTAGTATAACTAAAGATTTATGGTTTTAAAATACAATCAAATCAACGGATTCAGATTTATGACTTTTATAAAACGCTAATGCTCTTACTAATCGGTTCATTTTGTCGGGCGGACGCATTTAAATCTATAATTTTAGTAATTGATCTTTAGTTGGATTTCCTTGGCAGCATTTATAAATTTCTTTCGGAGAATCATTTATCACGAGTGTTCTTCCATGGCGAGTATATCCATGGTGAGTATATAAGATGCTTCTCTTTATATATATATATATATATATATATATATATATATATATATATATATATATATATATATATATATATATATATATATATATATATATATATATATATATATATATATATATATATATATATATATATATATATATATATATATATATATATAATATATATATATATATATATATATATATATATATATATATATATATATATATATATATATATAATATATATATATATATATATATATATATATATATATATATATATATATATATATATATATATATATATATATATATATATATATATATATATATATATATATATATTTTGAAATAATAAGATATATATTTATTTATATATTTTGAAATGATAATAAGTTATGTTTATGTATTAAATTTTACGTTATTTTGATAATTTTGATTTTTTATTTTAAATTTTGTTATATTCTACTTGTTATATTTTGATCAGATATATAAATGTTTATAAGGTGTACCTTTTATATTGTTTTCGCTGTTATTTTTAGGCCTTAGTTCCTTGCTGGGGTTTGCATTTATGCACTGCTTATACCATATCTCATGGATGCTCTTCTGAAATGGCAAATAAATGTTCTTACGAAACTGGAACCTCGCCTGCTTGCTGCTTATTGAATATTCTTGTAGGCGATGTAGTAAGTATTTATATTCTTGGTATTTTTCTTCTAATTTCTTACTTTTTAAGGAGAAGTTATGAAAATTTTCTATGCAACATGCTTTCTTCTAAAACCCCCTCGTCGCTACTCAATAAAATTGTTTTTTCATCTGTTATACTTCCTTGGAAACCTTATATTTACCTACTTGTTTTAAAGTTCTGTTTATTGTTTCTTTTTCACTTAATAAGTTTTGACTTATATTCACTTTCACTATGTTTAAATATAAATCACATTTTAATTATTATTAATCACTATTATTATTATTATATTACATTGTTTTTTTCTGACTATATATAATTATATTTCTCTAATATTCTTAAGGTATTATAATTTTGGATTATGAAAGTAGTCTTACATGTGACATTAGCTATCACCATCTGGACATATTTTTACTTTGATTAAATATTCCAGCTTTATTTCTACTTGCTTTATAATGTACAGTATGTCATAATTTGCTTCATTTTATTTACAATTACTTTGTCAAATTTGAATAGGCTGTATTTAGTATAAGATGCTCAATGTTTAACTGAATCTTGCGTTGCATGGTAATTCTGGTCAAATTCTTACCGATGAATATGAAATTGTTTCATTTTATGAATAAATATCTATATATTTTTGTTTTAAAATGTACTTGACTATTTTTACTTATTATAAATACTATTTACATGGAGTTTTTAACTAATACTATGCAATAAAAGTTTATTTATAATATGTTTTATATGTATATCGAACTTATATGTTCGCTCTCGCTACAATCTTTTTGTTTCAGTATATATATATATATATATATATATATATATATATATATATATATATATATATATATATATATATATATATATATATATATATATATATATATATATATATATATATATGTAGAGCGTGAGAAGAAGATTATTGTATAACATATATAAAAGAATACAGAAAAACATTATATTGGCTATATTAAATGACACAGCAACTAGAACTTTATATAAATTACAATACAACCACAATCCATTGTTTAGTCACTCAAGTAGAATATGCCATTAAACGCTCAACAAAAACTAATAGGCTAATCGTCATCTTATTTATTGATATGCCAGGTGTTCCCCAAGGATTAAATTTGGGCCCCTCATTAATTTAATTTTTTCTATAAACTTAATTTGCCAATGCTAGTTAATCTATGATGATAAGTTACAATGTTACTTATAGTAATAATTAATTTCTGCAACGATTTTAAATATATTATAAAACGTGACTTATCGCGTGCTTAAACTATTTTTTTCACTTACTTAATACAGTAACAAGGCGGGCGGTTAGCTCCTGTAGCCGGGGCAGTTCATGGGTTCGTTTGATTTAGGATAGAGACAAGATCACAGTTTACCTCGAAATTTTATATTAACTTCTTTTTTGGCCTCCCCCACTCCCTATCCTTGCATTATCTAATGGACCTTTTCCTTAAAGAAATGTGTTTATTTGAAAGATAACTGATAGATATTTACCTCGTGCAACTTTCTTTCGAATATAAATCTCACTGTGTATAATAAGAAAAATAATAATTTATTGTACTAATTTGACCTTGAGACTGAGTGACGTCACACAGCTTGGAATTAAGATGGCAGCATTATTTGTCAGAACGCCTAAATAGCCCAACCCCACGGCTGTAATTGTTTACGCTTATTTTTGTCGTTATATTTTGTACGTTCTCTTCGAAATGTGCTTTGCTTTGTTTCTGTATATTATTGTAAGAGAATAGAGACAGGATGTAAGAGAATAGAGACAGGAGAGACAGGAAAGGAAGCGTTGTAAATCTGCTGAAATTCGATTTTAGCATGATGGACGTAGTTTTACTATGTCAAATTTAGATTATTTATCAGCAGAAGTTAAGTATTAACAAAGTCAACTTCAACGTCCACTGCCAAAAAGCCGTTCGCTGCTTTTTCTAAAATTTTTTTGAAATTTTTTAAATATTTTTGAATATAGTACTAATACACCGTTGTGTCATGTTCAAGGTCGGGCTCTGTGACGTCACTAAGGAAGGATACGTGATGCCACGTATAAACGCGAGTTTTATTTCCGCACTTTTCGAGAAAAATCGGGCTCAAAAAATACGGCGGCTTTTGTTTGTTGTTAAATAAAACCTTATACTCATTTAATAATATTAAAACACAATCCTTTTCTCTTACTTCTAAGATATATTTCTTGGTATTTCTTCGTTTAAATAAGTATAGTAAGACTTGGTACATATTAACTATTTTACTAGTAAAACAATATGAAATAACACAGTTAATTGTTTCCAATTTTAAAGAATTGTAGTCCTTTACCATTTTTTTTATCGATTATTGATATTTATAAATTTATTTCATGGGATCAGTTCATTCTACTACTTATATTTTATGTATAATATGTATCTTACAGACAACTTACTGTACCATAGGTGTTTCAAAATAAATATTTTCACTCAATCCTTCACACTTTAGGTAATATAGCTCTTGCCTGTTAAATAATATTCTCGACTGATTCATTCAGTCATTTCATATTAATAGCCGCTCTAAAGTTACACAATGTTCAATAGAAACAGGCAAGGAAACATGTTATTAGGCGTATTATTATATACATCCGTTTACAAACTGTTAGTTAGTCCGCTTTCCCGGAAAATCTATGGCACACTGTTCGGGAAAGTTTCAGAATTTTTAGTTTTGCTCGCGGAAGTTGTACTTTAAATCTCAACGTTATAATATTGCGGAAAGTTCTCGAGTTGCTCTATTTAATGCAGTGCATTGGGAAAGTTTCAAAGATTACTATTTGTATGTTTTAAAGGAAAAAAGCTGTGATTACACCAGAGCGCTGGGAAAAGATTGAGTGCAGGTGGATGAGTCGTGAAGTGGAGTAAGAAAAATGTGTTAAATATATTCTATTCAAAACATTGCTTCGGTCTATTCATTTGATTTAAGACGTGTTGGTACTGCACTTGAAATTATTTTCAGTTATTCAATACTAAGGGCATTGACGATTCCATAAGGAAATAATTTCATTCGTTTAAAGGAAATTGAAAAAATAAATTCGACAGTTAGCAACTTTGGCATTATCTGAAATTTTATCGGAAGCGTTCATTATTCATCCCAATTATAACTCTTAAAATACAGGCAACGCAATTGGATTGTTATGAAGGGAGTTAAAATATTGAAATGAAACAGTGGATCTCTAATGATGTGTTCAGAATTTTGGCTAACGATGTTTTGTCACAGATAGGAAATGGTTTAATGAATGTTTTTAGGACGCTTGATATTTGATGGATGTTTGACATTCATTTGTCTAGCATCCGAGACAATTCAGAGTGAAAAAATATGTTCTACAGGTTGATTTACAGGCTGACAAGTCGATTTACTTATTATAAGCGTTATATCAGATCTATCTGCGACAAAATGATTTTGGCGAACTTTTAACACGAAATTTCATTAGTTTAAAGGAAATTGAAAAAACAAATTCGACAGTCACCAACTTTGGCATTATCTGAAATTTTATTCATTATTCACCCCAATCATAGCACTCTTAAGACACAGACAACGCAATTTAGACAAGACATACCTATTAGGGTTTGATCCTGAAAAAAATAATGTAAATCTGAAAATTACCGAAGCAAATGTTGTATGTATTAGTTAACATAATGATTGACGTCTCATCGTTCGCAAGGGCATGATCGGCATGACCAAAATATCTGCATCTGAAGCGACCATCGTAGTTCTGCCGGATTCATCTATGTCCAACGCAGTCCTCGCAATAAGAGTATCTGCGTCAGCACCAGCTCGTTTAACACATTCACGAGCTTCTTCTTGACATATAGAAGATGTATAAGTTATGCTTTGTTCTTCGGGTGGCCCAAAAAGTCCGCTTGAGCTATCTTCGCTGATGTGTTGACATCAAACATCACTTCATCAGTTTGGCATATTTTAAGTATTGGAAGTACTTTTCGATTTATATGGCGCGTAATTCGAACTCGCAAGACTAAATCGTCGCGTCTGCTGGCGTTCAATCGGCCGTATCTCTGATTCTATAAGTTGCACAGGGAAAGTAAATATATCAATGGGAAGCTTATTTTATTCCATACTACCTTTACTTCGGTCACCTTTGCGATAATCTTCTTTTGCGATCTTCTATCTAAAGTCGTCCACGTCGCATGTAAAAAAAGGTGTTGATTTTTTTACTTCTCGCGGTTTTTCGGTTCCCGTATCTTCGGAAGTTGAGATATAGCAACTGTTAAAGGTTTAAAAGATAGCTAATTTATTCTAGTTATATTTGGTATCATTCAGAAGTATGTAAGGAAAACGGTTCTTACGCCACGCTTGTTTCAGTATACATATGAACGCTTCTCAATGATTCCAGGACTTCCACACCCTCGAATTCCGGGACACCGACATGGGAGGGTTGGGGACTTGATATGTTGTTCAGCATATCAAGTAGAATACATATGCAAATTTCCAGCTTTACTTTACTTTCGGGTTTTATCTCAAAACATTTTTTTCCAATATTAGTTTAAAAAAAATCAAGTACCGTAATCGGTTATCAGTAGAAGAATTTCGAAAAATTTTACTTTCGTTGTTTACAGCGTCATCTATCATTATTGAAACTAAATGTTTGAGATAAAACCTTGTACTTTTACTGGGGAAATCCAAATCCGCAATAAAAAATAGGGGTACAAATTTAAAAAGTCAAAGTCACCACAAGCGCAGGGGTGGGAGGTGTGGGGATGGTTTTTGTACCAAAGTCTTTCCACAGAATAATTTAATTTTAATCCGAGATATTTTTCCCCAAAGTGCTTCCTTCTCGAGATATTTAGATGTATCAGGTTTAAAAAATCATCCGGTATATAAATGATAATGCCTGAATAGATGTTTCATATTTATTATGTTGCTAGCGGAATGAAAATTTTATCGAATGTACCTACCGAATTGAATTCATTGAGGACAATGAAAATGTATGTAGTGGTTTAATGCACATTTTAATATCAGGGGATCAGTTGAATATCGGTGTAACATAACACTTATACATCATGAAATAATGTTCGTTAAAATGTATTGTTTCAGTATTTCGTAACCGAAGAGACATTTTCAAATTATCCGTAGTTCAAATATATATCAGAATAGTCGCCCATAGATGTCAGTGGATATAGATAACCTTTTTTGGAACGAGATCGAAGAGAAAATTTTTGTCCATTTGAACCATGGGACAAATGAAAAACAATTGATAATAATAGTAATATTAGTAGAGTATAGTTAAGTATTTACTCACATTACGAAAAAGAGAAGGTACGAGAAGAATACTCATATGTTCTCATGTTCTCTGGTACTCATAAGTATACCGTTGCGTTGATATTACAATAAAATAATACAAGAATAAAACTTATTCTTCGAGTTGCAGGTATATAGATAACATAACAAAATAGGTCAAACATAGATATAGACAAATAATAGTTCCAATATTAAAATTTCAAAAATCGTTGCAATATTAAAAAATTCCATTAATCTATAAAAGCAAGCACATTAATCTATAAAACCTACACAAGTCTCATTCTCCAGTAAAATAAAATACTCAGACTAGACGCTAAAATAACACTAAGCTCCTGCACAAAAAAACATCACACTTCACAACATTAGAGGGACCCCTACAATAGATCAATATAGAAAATAGATTAATTCTCAGTTCTTATACAGAATCACACGTCACCAGTACCATACCCTACAACAAACCCTAATTCTCCCAACACCCCAAGCATCCATCCCTTAATTATATGTTTACTCCCTGGCCAACGCCAGTAACTACGATATATTAAAAAAATTCAAAAAAATAATAAAAATTAAAAAAACGATTAAAAAAATTAACAACAAATTAGAAACAAACAATATAAGATATATAGATGTAATAAAAAAAATAATCAAATGAGATATGAAAACAATAACAAATATATAAAACAATTAGAAAAATGATAAAGGATCAATTGACAAAGATATAAAGCTTAGATAATAAAACTGAATAAAACCAATCAGATATAAAAACTGTATACTAACACCCTAATATAGAATAAGATAAAAACATTCCCAAAACAACCATACGGTAAATACGTTAGCCAAACAACGGACAGTTTCGAGGACGACAGAAATTTCTGATGCAAAGATATCCATATTTGGCGAAAGTGATGTTGGTATCTTGGTGTTGTTGTTTCAGATTACTATCGCTAATCCTTTATCTGTTTTTGATTTCGTGAAATTCATTTGCGAAAGAAATTGCTCACAGCGATAATAGTACGGACGCCACATAGGGGTGTCTATTTTCTCGAGAAATCCCTTTGCTGAAATTGATCAATTTGAATAAGAATATATCGGGTACTTTTCTCCCCAAACACCCCAAATACGAACTTTTTCTCTATTTTATCTTACTACTTGCTAATTATATATACCTAATTCTTGCTAATTGTGTATAAGGTCTAAAGACCAAACTTTCAGATTCTATATGCTTTGTCCTTTTTGAAAAATACGATTTGAACCCATTTCTGGAAGATTCTTAACATTTTTCTTAACACATTACGAAACACATTACCTTAGATATTACTATACGTAATTCTAATAAATATAGAAAGTGCACTGACCGCCTAAAGAAGCAATTGCTGTTGGCAAATCTAATTCTCAAATTTCACAATATTCAATTGAAATATCAAATTCCACAATACCGTATAAAAGTTGTATATATTATTTATGAATATCATAAAAGAATAATTATTGTGCATACAATAATATAGTATAGGCCAAAAAGTTTGCCATTTTTACATTTATTTTCGTCTTACCTTTTCGTCTATGGCAATTCCGTAAATATTTATTTTTATAGTTAAAAGCGGCAACCACTCTATTGCACACCGAACGCGGATTATTTATATCTTTTTAACTTATTGGAATGATGTCTTTCTCTTTGATGTCTCTGATGAATGATGTCTCTGTCTTTCATTTGTTGCAGTCGGTAAATCTGGTAAACATTCCTTTGCTTTTATTTACCTAGCATTGGCGGATTGGTGGGATTTTCGCGCGTATTCTGTAGGTATAAGTTAAAATGATATTATACCTAAAATGGGCTAGTGTGGCAAAAATTTTGTAAGACATGAATTGCGGACGAATTATCATGCTTGGCGGATGGATTATCTTCGATAAAAAAAATGTTTCGATACGGAGAGCGGAAAATTTATTACACTGAGTAAACACGGGTCAACGAAGGACATACTGTGAAGATGGATGGAAAGGTTGGAAGGATAGAAACGAGAAAAATGCACGACAAGTTTCGATTGAAGGCTGGACAACTGGTTAAAAAATGCCGTCTGAAAAAGGTCGCCGTTTAATTATAACGCATATTGGAAGCGATAGTGGATTTCTGCCTAATGGAAATTAATTCCGAAGTATACTAGAAATCGTTTGCCGGCGTACTTAAACATTTGGAATAATCGTCAAGAAAGAGAAGAATTCAAGAACGGTTAACAGAAAAGGACATTCCTTACCAAGAAAATTACTTGAAGGTGGAATTATTGCAAGTTGATAAGGTAATATCCATAAATATAAGAAATTGGCAGTGGATGAACTGGCATTGACGCATGGAGTCACATTGTTGAGATTACCTCCTTATCACTGCGAATTGAACCCCATTGAATTGATCTGGGCGCAAGTAAAAGGGAACGTGGCGCGAGCGAATCGAACTTTTAAATTAGCTGACGTAGAGGGCCATCTTCGAGGAGCAATGGAAAATGTCACAGCAGAAAATTGGCAGAAGTGTATTAATCACGTGACGTAAGAGGAAGAGATAATGTGGGATGTGGATTTGGCGGTTGATCAAGCCATAGAACTTATTGTGATTAATATTGGAAATGGTGATAGCGACAGTGAAGATGAAGTGGAAAGTGACTGAAAATAATGATATTAGTGATTATAATATTATTAAATAGTGATATAGAAAATAGTGGCAAAAACGTATGTTTTGCTTTATTTTGGAATATAGGTGTATTTATTTTATTTATCGTACTGTTTTTATTTTTTGTTGAGAATTTTGTAGCTTTTTTTGGAATATATATTAGGTTTATTTATTTTATTGTTTTTATATTTTATTGAGAATTTTTTGCTTTATTTTGGAATATATATTTGTTTAATTTTTCCATTCTCAAGTTACTTAGTACATAGGTATTTATTTTTGTTTCTGGGAAATATGGCTACTGGCGAACCACCCACTAAACCAGCTGTGGTGTTTAAAATATGCATATAAAAACCTGCTTTCGACCCCCTAAAAAAATAACTACGCCCATGCGTAACACTTTGTAGGTCAGAGTTGCCCGTCAGTGCACTTGTATATTTATTCAAACTAGAGAAATTACTACCTTGTGAATAATATTATGCTATGCGAATATGGCCGTAGAGTCTAAATTAAGTGATTACGAAATATTTGGTGTCGTAAGCATGTACGCCTGTCTCTGATATACGTAAGATAAATGCACACTCGAATCCAGGTGTTTCTAGAATGCAGTAATATCAAGATCATATCGCCTTGATATGCAGCATTTCATTATACTCTGTAATAAGCGGCATATATTTATATAATTAGCTTAGTTTACGGAGCTAAATTAGATAGGAGTTAGACATACATACCGGTGTCTCGAACCCAGTAGTTGATGGATTTTGGGTAGGCTTCCACGTTGCATTCGAGGGTGACATCGGTGCCTAGGGGAGCCCCTACCAGTTGATTCGGTACGTGGATGACGGGGTGAACTGGAAAACAAAGTTGTTTTATTCTCAAGCTCTTTATTTTCATTAGTTCTGCGCGAGAGTTATTCTCAAGATGCTCAATTTAGTATTTGTGGTTTGTTTATTATTGTAATGAAATGCCTACTTTAACGAGGCAGTCACGACAAGGCAAGGCAAGACAAGTAATACTTCGTTCTGGGGTCTCAGATATTTATTATCCTCGGTCTTGTTATATATGCCATTGTACTGTATTTATAAGTTAGTTATCTTACATTGTAGTATGTCAGAAATACCATTATTATGGGCAATACTGCCTTACCGTACTAGTTGGAATTGGAATTGACTAGGGTTGCCACCTTTTGAAAAAAAATATAGGACTGGATAAAATTATTAGCGGCTCTTGCACCAGTGTGCCATTTTTTTAAAGGAATTCCAAGGTCTTTGGGTTTTGCAGGTATCTCAAAATTTGTAGTAAACTCTACATCACCATTAAAATAAGCGTGTGCAGCTTTTTAAATTTTTAATTGGAAATTTACTGAAATTGCGGTCAGACATATATTATTGGAAAAATCTACTATTCGTGCGGAGGCAGACCTGTGCCAATTGATGCCAATTGGTGCCTATTGGTGCAGCAGAACTGGCAGCAGGCCTCCGCCAAAAATTCAGACAGAAATATAATATCCGCTACATGAGTAGCCGTATGGCGAGCATTCGCTTTGAACACTGAAATAGGATTTATAAGTAAACCACAGAACAAAGCAGAGAATAACAGAATAAAAATTTTAGTTCTGTCACAGAATAAAAACTTATATACACCGTGTTAGCGTGACGTCACGGGTTGTGAATCCAAACAAACGTATAGGTTGCCATGTAGATTCAGAGGAATTTAATGTTTTTATGCAGTTCTAGTGTCCAAGTGCAAGATTTGATTATTGAAAACCTTTAAAGTGGGGATTTGGTGTGTATCTTTTTGCCGCCTAATAGAGGTTCAGAAGAGAACAGAAATCACCAGGAAAAATCAACACAATTGGACATTATTATATATCAACGTATTCGCAATGGTTTCAGCTAGTGATAATAGCTAGTGATAATAATTTTTTTGACAATTTTTAATGCTTATAAGAACAGAAGAAAAATTGTAATAAATGCTAAAATACCTTACTTTTTCCCATATTTTTAGCGTGCCAATCGTATTTACAACGGTAGGTCAGGAACTAGGTCACTAAAACTATTTCACTTACTAGCCCCGATATCTAGGATCACATCTTCTTAATTTTCAGATTAATATTTATTAATAATTGTCCCCTGTGTGTGCCCAAGTAAAATACAAGATATAAAAAAAGGTCGACTAAAAAACATCACACGTTCAAGGGCTGACTCGTAGAGCATCAGCACCTGCCGTCACCCACCGATTCGCCGTTTTTACCGCCATTTCACCGTTCTATAAAATCCCTCCCTTTAACAATGGTTGTGCATCAATGTAAAAGCCTTTTGTTCACATAATGTTGAGTTTCATTTTCTCAGAAATGGTAGTGCAAGGATGTATACAACCTACAACGTACACATATAACATATAACAAGGATTGTTTGGAATCTTCCCTATAAGTTTAAAGAATCACAAAACAAGTTTAAAGAAATAAATTGCAATACCTAGATAGATATTAGGTAGGAGGTAAATGCTCATCTTACCTTTAACTTCAAAAGTGACAAATACCCGAAGCCAGTCTTTGTTTTTTTATAAACTTCATATTTGGTCGTGTTACAACGTGGTCGTGTTTTGATAGAATATACAAAGTTTTCAAGTTATTCGCGAAAAACCGTCCAAAACATGCATTTTTAAGACGAAAAATCTAAGTTTTCAATCGGGAATAACTACAACAATATGGATCTAGCGAAAAAATATACAGAAAATGTATTATTTAAAATTTACCCTCTATCCATTTCGGGGGTAATTTTGAGTGAAAACGTTTCCACCCACGAGAGCGGGTGGCATCCACCTTCAGGGTAAAGCACATACGCTATGTCACTTTTCCTCCTTGAGCCATCCCCTAACTACTCACCAAATTTCACGTGAATCGGTCAAGGTTCAAAGAATTCGGAGCGGAAAACCTTCTACGATTGGATATGGATACTGTTGCAATTTAAAATTTAGGTATTTTTTCGAATAAAAATTCATTGTCGCACAAACTGTTTAATAAACATCTAAGCTTATCTCTTTATTTTGCCCATCAGCCCATCAGGCTTGAGTTTTATTTTTATATGGAAGATTCAGGAGCTCAGCCTTTCATTTTGTTTCGAAGTCTATTCTATTACATTTTTTAATGCACACATTTCGTCTTCTAATGTCGTTTGGAAAAGAAAAGATTTATTACCTTCTTGATTTTTGCAAATACCTACACCACAATGTTTACCACCAGTAATTTTCAAGAGAGCTATAGGTACCTACTCTGCAAAGAATTTATTTTATATATTACGTTTCTTCTTAGTTAACGTAGCTACTAGTTTTTACCTGTCTTAGAATGCAATAAGTTTATGTAACACGCTAACATACACAATAAAACAAGATAAATAATAAATGCAAACTACAATAAAAACCGGCAAAAAGCGACGTGCAAAGTTTGAATAGCACTGCGTCCCGTTCCAACGTATCTATGCGACAGGCTGAACTACGCCACAGTGAAAGAAATCCTCCCCTGTCCCCGAGTTAAGGAACTGCGAACCTGAGGCAAAGGACTACCATGCCTACCCTCAAATTCCTCAAAGCCGCCACTGTGGCATAGATAACATACATTCATACAATTATAACTTGTCTATGCATACACTGCTACTACTGTATGGATTTACATCATACTGAGAAACGTTTTCATCATATACTATGAACTAATGAATTATGACTTGTGAAAAATATTTATAAGACATTTATTTGTCTTGCAATGCAGGATATAGGATAGAACATGTATTTAACTACCGTAATTGTTATCTCAATGTAAAGTGTATTAACCATACAAATACAAAGATTACGTTTTATTATTGCCGCCTGCTGTTGATATATTAAAACAATAATAAAACTGTAACATATTAGTTACTAAGCAAAAAAAAACTAAGCCCCGGAAATTATAACCTAATATGTAAAGAGTAGATAATAATATTTATTTCCTTTTTATTCCACTATTCTTTAAAGTACATAAGTCGAAGACTAACCCAAACCTCTGACACATGTCATAACTGTGAATGAGGTCTACAGTTTTGCACCTAATCAAGCAAATCTCAATATGAAACTCCAAATTGGAGTAAAAATTTTGTTCACAAAAAGTAGCAAGATTGTTTGCACAAAAATTCGACACCCGGTATAAATAAAATTCAAATTAGTTGTCGTTTCATGAACAAATTAGCAAACACTGCTGTTAACATGAAGCTAATGCAAATCAGAATCCCGCGCCGTATGAAATTGAATGTGCTGGATTAAGGCGACCGGATGGCACTTACAGTGAACATTGACCATAATCCTCTTGCTAACCGTCGGGGGTACCCCGTTCGAAGCTATGCACATATAGGCGCCCATTTCAGTCCGAGATATCTTCAACAGCCTCAATTCTTCCCCTTGGCACGAGGACACTGAAACATAAAGTCAGTTTAAGATTTCAGCAACGGCATATCGCGGATCGTTCTTTAAAAATATCTAGGGATACTGGAAGGGTGCATATCCTCAGAGACAATTTGCTAAAGGACAAGATAGGAGTTAGTAAAGACATTTTGGGCTTGTAGCCAACTTAGTGAAGGCTTTAATTAAACTTATCAGGGCTGTCTTTATCATATTATAAGACAATAAGTTGGGAGGGTGGGTGTTCGTTAAAAGATATCATTACAGATTTAAAAAATGATAGTCTGGTTTAGTAAGAAAAAGGTAGCAGAAATGGATCATGCGCTAATTGTATACTATCACAGATGCATAACATAGCAGTGAAAATATTAAACACCCATTTAAACCAAAAACACACAACATTATAAATGTGAGGTTATCGTTTTCGGGTATAAAGCTATTTATCCAAGATTTTACTTGACAAGCAGAACGAGTAACAATTTCAGTTAAATAGGTGCTACCTAAATAATATAAATATTTATTTTAATATTAGGACATAGTTTAAAAAGTAACTGTTACCTATTATTGCAACAGATTTTGTAATTTTAATATATCCAATATTAAAACAAGTAAATTTATAAAAAAAAAATATTCCTATCCGGTTTTCTCGCGTAACAGCTGAGAGATAATATTACACGTTCATCAACTTCTGATGGAAAAGTGATGAAATATCGAAAAATGAGGGCAATTTAACAATCTCAAGCCAAATATAAATATTGTAGATATATGATATGGTCTGCCTCTTTTTAAAAATTTACGTGTTTTCGTCACATACTTGGCTTAGAGAATATTTCAATAAAATCCGTTATTCCAATTTTATTATATATGACTCGTTGAGTTAAATATTTGAGGTTCTAGAGAAATAATGTTAGAGGATTTTACAAGAAAAATATTTTGTAACTCGTATTGTACTATTTAATAATACTTACATATTGTATGAAAATTAAAATATGCCTAGTGTAGGTACGAAATATTTTATTAGTTAATAAACTACTTAAACTGTTGGTCACACTATAATTCCATTTAATTATAATTAAATATTAATCATTCAGCAAATATACGAGCGAATTATGCCTTGAACAGATAAATAAAACATCCGATTGTTTATTCTGCAAGTTCCATTTCGAATTTAAATATAGAATTTTCATTAGGTACATACAATCCATTATTTTTCGATTGAAAAGGTTGTTACACACGAATCCGTATAAGGGTAAAATCGAGAGAAAAATTCGGTGAGGCCCCTCGGGTACCGAAAATGGAAATTCTGGCCGTAAAACGTGCTTGAAGTTATTCTAAAGCGCCCGATCGACTGTCATCACTAAATCATGCGTTACCTACGGTCCAGTTTTTGGATGCTCAATGAGTTTTCTAAAATCAAATTAAATACAGGCAGCTAAAGCCGTAACGCCAAATTGCATATATTAAATGTGTAAACTTGTATTCAAAGAAATCTATGCGTATTCTTTTTGTGTATTGATTTTTCGATCTCAAAAACCGTCTACAGAATGTTAACATAGAGGAAAGAGGTACCTCAGAACTTCTCGAGAGTTCATTTAGAGCCATTGCTCTTTTACGTATATATCAGTGACATGAGAAGTATTTTTGTCGGAGTTTAGTAAACAAGTTTCTTTTTTCGGAGATTAGGGTATTTATTTTTTGAGGTAAATTTATTTAAATGAACTTAACTAATTAAACACTATTCCCATACTAACTGAAAATATTATTTCCAATAGAACAATTAAAAAATCATAAAATTATTTTAACTTGTACGAATTGTACAAGTAAATAAATACGAAATCATACATAATGTCATAGAAATACGTCTATTGCTCTATGCCTGTACAGACATTGAATTACAGGAAATTATCTAGGTTCATTATTTTCAGGTCAATTATATTCAGTACACTGAAACTATAACGAATATTCAACATGTTTTATAAACAATACACGCAAATTGTTACAATTTTGCTTTGATGTGTTTGACAAACACAAGCCTTTGAATAATGAACCCACAAACTAGAACCTTTCAGTTTTTGTGCCATTTCCGAAAAGTATGCAAAGAAAACGTTCTCAGAGTACTGCGTTATATTTTTTTCCAGGAGGGGAAAGTGTTGTACCTTGGACCAATTTTTAGAAAACACTTATTTTCTCAGAATGATAAACAATTATGCCAAACAAACATAAACAATTATATATTATCTTTTTAAAATTTTGTTTAAAAAGAAACAAGTTCATTGGTCCCAGTTACAACACCTTGTACCTTGGACCTGACTTGATTGTTCCTTGGACCAGAATAATTAAGTTCTAGTATGCGAGCTATTACTTTTATTTTTAGTATTAGAATACACAGAAACAAATGTAGTCTCCAGATCATGTTCATTTCGGAAAAATCTGTCGAAACAAATTTGAGATGCTTGTCTTCTTGACGTTCCAACCGTATTTGTGAATGGTAGTTTTATTAGTAATATTATTTCATCTGACTATATGAAGGAATTTTCTTCAGAACCGAGAATAAAATTTCTGGCAGTAGTTGTTCCAGGTATTTTGAAATAATACTAGACAATTACCATTACAAACTTCATCGATTCCAGCCACGAAATGAGAGAAACTTTTCTCTCCACCCATATGATCCAAAAGAAAGTCTCCTTTTGCTAAGAATTCCTTTGAATGCATTTTCTTATGATCATCTTCTTCGTTTCTTAGAAAATTCTAGAATCTAAGAGAATGTTTCTTAGTCTGCAGATGAAGAATCTTCCAGTATCAGACTTTCATCCTCACTATCACTGTTACTGCTTTCTATAAGGACCGTTTTCTTAACGTTCTCAACTAACGGTGGTTTGATATTTTTCTTGCCCTTACTCTTCTTAATTTCGGCTTTGCTGGGCGTTTCAGTCAAAAGAGTACAATCAGACGGTCACTTAGACCTTCTGATTATACCTTGGACCGGGCTAAGGTACGATCTCTATTAGTGGACCAAGGTACAAGTTTATTACATTTGAAGAAAATACACCGCCATAAATTTTCGGTAATGTTGTCGGGCAAGCAGTAGCATGAAAAATACCATGAACTCTGTTGTAACTTATTTCGTGTAATTAAAATGTTGATTAGCTCTCCAAACAAAGTAACGAAACACACGCAAACTTGCAACACAAAAATAGTTCTTGTCTTTTATTTATTAAAATATTACGTAACCATCCACAGCCATGTGCAATTCACTGAAACCGTTGATTGAATCAACGGTTCAGTCGTTCAATCAGTCGTTCAATCAACTCTGAAAACTCAAAGCAGGTGATATCTAGAAGCATTTAACACGAGTCGAGTCCATTCAATAGGAATAGTTCACTGTAACTTAGGAAACCATCGTGTGGTCCGAGATACAATACGGTCCAAGGTACAACACTCTCCCCTACACCCTACACCATTTCTCGAACTTGACAAAGGCGGCTTCATATTATACTGCACCTGATTTCGTCGGCAGAAAATTTTCTACAGCCATTGTAGCCGCCTCTACCACCTCGGGAGGTTCATCAGTGCTTGCATTTTACACTCATTTTCAGCCCTTAGTCACTGTTAACCGACGCGACGCCAAATTTTAAATATTTGTTTTGATAGATGCAAGTATGTATATATGGTAGGTATTTCGCAATTTAGAAGATAGAAGATTTAAATAAGATATTATTTCAAGATTTACCTGTTTTTCAATACAGCGATTGCGAATTTTAACATAAATAAGTGAAAATCTTGAAAGAGCCCTAGGAAATTGTGGAACATTCTTGGAAAATGCGGAGAATTATCACTATAAGACCGTGGTACCGTTTCAGAAATACAAGGGGTACCTAATCGAAATTTTGTTATTTATTATCTCCTAAGTGAAATAGTTTATTGAAATTTGGAGGTACATTTTCCTTAATAAGTATCGTGGTTATTATTAATTTAATTTTCCTACTTCACGCAGTGACGTAACCATGGGTGTTGTTAAATAGGTACACGAATTATGTGATATTTTTATATTTTTTGTTTGCATTTTTGACATCAGTAATCAAGTTGCGAGAATAAATTCCTGTACTTACTCCCATTATTGATTTTGAATTCATTCAATACTGCTTAGAAAGAAACTTAAAATTCAGTAAAAACATTTTTGTTAAGCATTTTACATATTATAATTATTTGTATGTCGCGCTGAGTAACGCCTAAAAAATCTGTTGATATTTTTAACAAATGTTACGTGAAATAGTTTTTTTTCAATTATTCACAAGTAAATCTTACATATGCTTAACTACTTTGTAACTGTATTTAATCCATTTAGCAACTGGGCTGATAATCGCCTACTTACCACTTAACTTTCGACAGCTGAATAAATTACGCAGATACCACAGGCGTAGGTAACTGCCCGTCGGGGGATCGAGGCAGATAATACCTATAGGAGTTTTTTGGCTTATGCTTGTTTGAAACATAAACATTCTAATGAATAAGCTATTGATATATTTTTAAACAGAACTATCGAACTGCTCATATTATATTATTCTAAATTAAACATTGGCCCCTAAAATTTGAAGTGTTATACTGTCTGATCTTGCAGCTATTCATAAAGACCTTGCTGACTGGACAGATAAATAAGCATGTCGAATGTCACGAACGTTTTCTTAAAGACGACTCCCATATACACGCGCTCAGAAGTATTTTCAATAGTAAAATAGTATATGATGTTCCGAGAATAAGATACTTTATGTGCTTCGCATGGATTTTCTAACTCACTACGTTCGTAAGACAAGCTTTCCACTCTAAGCACATAAAGTATCATTTAATCTTCTAACAGCATTATTTTCCCATTAATTACTATTATTTTCCTGGAATAGCATTTAATTGTTTCAAATAACTAGTTAAATTTTTCGTTATACTTAGTGAAATATCTGATTTGGTACTCACAAACTTTGACCAAAGAACCAATTATTTTGATTAGATTAGATTTTTAGATATAGATAGATTTTTTCTTGAAATTACTCTATTCGTTGATAGTTTCAAATTATTAACGTTGAATGAAGATCGTTCAATTGAAGTTATTATCTTATACTTTTAGTTATTATCTTATATATTAAGTTATTATCTTTATCTTTTTATGTAGTATTACCTGACTGATTAAAATATAAAAAAACACATATCTGAAGTCAGATCGGAAAACACTGTAACATCAATAACCTGATGAAGGCACGTACGTGTAAAACTAGATGACCGTGTGCATTTTGAAAGGAAGTCACGGTATCCTTTCAGGAATCACCTTCGCGCTCGATAAGGGGCAGCGATATCGGCAACGTCCATTGATCTCCTCGAAGCAATATACTTAGGGTTGGTTGGTAGTCGCACAATAATAGGTATTGTAAGATTCAAAAACGATCCTTCAGTATTCCCAGGAGCGCCCTAGCTGCTGGCAATAACACGTCTATCGGTTCATATGCGAACAAATGTGACCCGCCACAATCGCTCGCTATTATTTTTCGAATGATTCACTAAAACATTTCACTTCTAAAAGGCTTTCCTCTGTTCCTTGCGGCGACAATTTGATATACTTTACTGTTATTGCCCACAGGTAATTTTGCCGATTTATTGTATATGGAAGATGATTATCAGGACTCTTCCGTAAGATGACTATAACAACGTATTCCGTGACTAGAGTTAAAAACGCTACATTTTTAGAACCAATTAAATTCCTGTCATTAACACAATTTTAAATCATATTTCTAAACATATTTCTATTTCGTCTTCTGTGTTACTTATAATTAGATGGAGTATGATTGGGATAACTTTAGATAAATTCTATAGTTCTAATTCTTAATATGGATAATATAGATATTCTAATTCTTTAGTTCTGGTACTATGTTCTCCGTCGGTTATGGCATTATATTTTGTAATGTTGTGTTTCGGTCAGATTTAGTTATTATAACAGCGGTACCATTGTATGTGGGGTCTGGATGTCGTTGGTATATTGGTTGAACAGAGTTGGGCCTAGAGATGATACTTGTGGGATAAGATGATACCAGAATAAGTAGGCCGTGTTGAGAGCATTCCTGTTTGACTGTTACTCGGAATTGGCGGTTAAAGCGTATGACTGTATTAATTTAATAATACGTGTAGAACATTTCGAGATATGGAGCTTGTATAACAGTCTGGGATACCAGATTTTCTCAAAAGTATTTGCAAGGTTTAGAACACGTGTCAAATTACCTTGAATCATGTTTGTGGTAATTATATCAGCGGAGCAGAGTACTTGGTCTGTAGAGTGTTTTGGCTGGAATACATACTGGAATTTGTTGATGATATTTAGTCTCAGGAAATTCTAGCATGCGGGTGAGATTTAAGTAGTCTTGTATCATGCATATCGAGTGGAGTAGGCTTATAGGGCGATCGTTACGTGGTTTGTTTGGTTTGTGGATTGGAATAATTTTCGCTGCTTTTCAATATGTAACATGTACCTGGTGCTTGCATTGAAGAGGTTGGTAAGGAATATTACTGTACTAATACACTAATACTGTACTGTACTAGCATTTATATACGAAAATAAAATCACGTCTCTCTAAATCCAATATGGATCACTCCCAAAGATGGTGGACTGTATTTTTTATGCACCCCATGATACGGATATCAAATGAAGGGGTTCTAGGCGAAAAAATTCAAAATGTGGGAAAACAAAATGGCCGCTATACCAATCTTAAAGAGTTATAACTCGGCAAAGGTTAGGAATAGTTTGATGGTGCTCAAACAAATGTTGTAGGGACCGACGAGGGTCAACTGCTGGAAATAAAATACTTTCAAGATGGCGAATCTAAGATACCGATCAAAAACTCATTCGCTCCAATCCGAGATGGGCGTCAATAGCATTGGTTTGCAACCTGTCTAGGAGAAATAAAGCTCTAAAATCAAACTCGGAACTGGGTTTGGTTAGGCACAAGGAAGTTTCAAGCTAAATAAGTAGAATTAAGTAGAGTCAAATCACTAGAGGGTCTCCTTATTGAAGAAGTAGGCTGTACTAAATTAATAGGCAAACGGCATGCAACAATGACCAACAGTGACACCATGTCCAGCGATAACTAGAAGCAATACACAATGTGTAAGTCATAAACATAAACAGTTGTCATAAACAAGAATACAATATGTAAGTTGATGTTTAAATAAGTAATTATAAGAAAAAAATGTAAATTGTGTAATGTAATAAATTGATGGGTTTAATTTAATTTAAAGTCTATTTTCTTCTTTTTATAGCATTTTAATAAAAGCTTATTTTTAAAAATGTTTTTTCACTATTAATTTATTTAAAATACAACTAATTTACATTCACCAATTTTGTCTACATAAAAATCCTCATATATCTTCACATGAGCTAAGTATATTGATAGGTAGGTAATCTAAAACGTTAAAAGCAATATTTATAAATTAATATCTTGAGTAAATATGTCGTTACTCTAATGGTTTAGAAATCGAATTTGAGGGATGACACCCTCTTAACTAATCTCAGGGCTGATACATTTATAGCTATTCTGTTACCTCCCTTCCTTATTCATACTTATTTATCACGCTAACGATTTCCCCACACAAGGATATTTTTCATTTGATAAATAACTATAAATAGTGATGTTAAGCTCTGCTCTAAAAGCATTATCATCATCGTGAGTATATCGCTCGTAAATACAACATAAGCGAATTATTAATACGTTTAAGATATAATTAATTTGGCGTATATTGACCGATACTTACTATAGGAAAATCCTCCCAAATTACTTGAATTACTTGCTTCAAAATATTAATGTATTTATAATAAAAGTTTATTGTCCTTTAATACTTCTTAGAATTTTCTTAAGTACTGGTATATCCGACCGCGCCAATGGCGCAACGACTATGCATTTTTTAACACGTAAGATATCAAACATATGATAAAACATCTATTGTGATTTATATATCGATTGATACACTGAAATTAAATACACACAAAATAAGAACACACAATTACAACAATTAATACCATAAACAGTGCCTATCTCAATATACTCAATATTAATTCTTCAATACTCGGCAACAAAGAAATAGCCAAAAACTCCTGCTAAAACAAGGTCAACAGCCCAACTTCCATCGGCACAGTTACGCTCATTATGCAATATTTTATTATTTTTAGAAGCTGTTTTTGTTATAAAAATTCCTAAGGAAGCTCCTTATTTTTATGTTTAGAAAGAGATTTATTAAAAATGACCCCCCGCATTTCGGTCCGGAACATATTGATTGTATAATCACTTGAAAGGGATTGACTGTAAAGATCTCCGAAAATATCAATAAGTTTCTGGTGAAATAATTGAAATGATCGTTTACTCAGGATTATGCTTCTTATTATATTTATTGTTATTCATACAACCATTCTACTCTTTTTGCGTTTGTTTAGGTTGGTGCCCAAAGTCGATTTGCTATTTCTGGTTCTCTGATTTCTTGATGTTCCTTGGTTCCTTCTATCTCTTCAATACCTTCAGGTTCTGCAATCTCTTCAGCGTCTCCTGTCCCTTCACAATCTCAATTTGACATCTCAACGTTAAAAAACTCCTCGAAATCGATGTCAATTTGTTCATCGACGTCTCATTCAATGTCAATTTTGAGTGCTTCGACATTGAAACAAGTTTGACCTTGGAACAGATGAAGAAATGCAATGAGAACAGATGATGGAACAACTCCGCATCGACAACTAGAAGATATTATTTTCAGCAATGCTGATAGTGCAGGTTCTTTCTCGGTGGTTACCACTTTCACCCCCATTCGATTGGTTCCAAATGTCTCCACATCTTTGTATTTGATTGTACACTATGTATGTATGCTGTCGTGCTGTGAGTAGGTGAAGAAGAACGAAGGTTGAATGAATTTTTAGCTACTGCTTGTTTGAAGCACAGAAATCTCCATTCATCCAAGGAATACTTATCTTTCTTTTGAGCTTCATACAGAGTAATAATACTGTTTTCTGCAGCGGTTTCCAGGAAGTCGGGATGTGAGTCTTTGGAGATAAATTGTCCAACTATTGACTGTAAATCTGAATAATTTTCCAGTTCATTGATAAATTTCATTTTCCCCATTCCGAAAAATGCAGAACTGACATCACAACTACTAAATGCATGAGTAACTAGGATATATTTTCTGTTTGATGGGTACTTGAAACTGCCGGTGCTGTATAGTTTTTGCTCAGTTTTTCGTCTGTCAGTTTGTCGTAGTTTCAAAAAGTAAATATTATAATCTAAAGAATTTCGAGCTGTCAGTATTACTAAAACGTCTATATTTTCTCACACAATTATAACTACAACATAATTGGCAGAGACATGGTAGTAGTGACTTTGTAGCATATCAGCATCTTAGAGCCCCTTCTCATGTAGAATTTAGTGGAGATTAAATTTCTATTCTTGATTTTTTTGTCCTATTACTGATATTTTCGGAGATATTTAAATAACGCAAATTTCCCCTTTCATTTGTTTAAACAATATGTAAAACATATATCTAAACATAAAAAGAAGCGATAGAGAAAACAAAAGCTTCCTAAGGAATTATTCGATCAATCCGGTGAAATTCAACCTCTGGCGCCTAGACTATTCGAGAAATCGCTATACGATTAGTTCAGGAGATACAAATAATAAAAGTCAAAAGTGAAGTTTTTCATTTGATAGCCGACATCTCGATGGAAAATGATCGTACAGAGCAGGGTAAAAAAGCAAATTATGCGGAAAACTATACTCCATAACACTATGACACGTGTGCTTAAAAAGAATATATTAGGTTCGGTGTAGCTTATCAAAATTATCAAAATTTTTTCAAAAAATATTTCTTGCTCTTTAATGCTTGATTATTAATTGAGCTTTCAAAAGCCGTTTGATATGTTTTCCTACGACAATTCTTGACGGAGATATGATGATTTCAAAACACGTTAAATTTCAAGGGTACCAACTTGATCTAATACGAGTCTGGCAAGGCTTTGGTGGTCTCCCATTATTGCCAGATTGTATTTTAAGGTACTGTTATAATGCATCTGCCATCTGACAAATTTTGAGGACTACCAAAATGTGGGCAATTATTTTTTAAATATTTTTCAGTTTCTCACAAGCCGGACATCTTCCATGCTGCAAATTAAACAGACTGTGACTTAACAGACTTAATTTTAGTATACGACTTGTCATTGAAACCATTTTCATTAAACAATCCGGTACCAATCCACATATTTTAGACAGTTTTAAAGTATTATAAATCTTAATAATACAATAATACTACAATATTAATGTGTCTCGAGGAAAATTTTTATATAATTTTAAAATACATGTCGCCTCTTCAGTATATTAATATCGATTTCCACAAGCATCCTTGCTAGTGCGTGTAATATCCCAAACATAATACAAATTCACTGGGTGAAATTCGGAAAGTGAAAAATCGGAGCATTTGCTATCCAACATCGACAATGTCATCCCGCAGAAGTTTGCATTTAGCCGCTATCAGTAGTCCGAAAACGTACACTTCTTTATGACTCTCTGCTCACATTTGTAATGCTGGTAACACTGGAGATTGCGAAATGTTCCTCGTAAAATTGGAGTGAGGCAGTTGGGAGATACATCTATGGGGTAAAGAACTATGGGGTACCGATAAAGAATAGTTAAAATTTTACCGTTGTGAAGACAAAAAGCACCACTACGACCGTGACATTATTTAAATATAATATGGGAGGATTACTAACAAGATTTATCTTAACTTTAGAAATATGACCTTTAAAATCGACAATTCACCCCCGATCTGTACTAATGGGTTATCCATACACCCTGTAGCTAGCAGGTATATAACTTTTTCTTCGATTATTAGATTGAATCTGCAAATTCCCCATTCATCATTCGCAATGCGACAGCTGAGAGATTAAAATATTTGTATATTCTTATTCGGTCCCCCTCGAAGTACAAACATTATCACGTCGTTGGTCCCTTTCTAATCTTAACTGATCCTTCGAATCCTCAAATGACACTCGAAAATCGTATGCGTTGCTGTGGTGAGACAATTTGTCGCAGGAGGCAGATATTTTTGCCAAATCCCCATTTCATGGAGAACCGAGATCTACTATGATCTATGTATTTTAAATTATATGTAGAGATTACGAGATACGAGAAGTCTATAATATGACATTATTAAACTTCTCATAGTCAACTCTAAAATGTTTAATATTAGTTACCCAGTTAAACTTATCGTTATCTAATGTGTTTTAAGTAATTTATCGGTATCTCATTATTAGCATTGGTAAACATTTATATTATTTAATTTAATAAACTTTTTTTTTTGATACTCCATGTATGCATTGTATACACATTGTTTATGTAATTTTGTAAGTTTAAACAATCAGCATAATTGAAGAGTAAAGCAATTTTTTTCCATTAATTTCATTAATAGAAAAACAACGAAGGACCGTAATGTAACAATGAGAATGTAAACAATGAGCGACCGAGATTTAAACCTTGCGGCACCTAGCGTTACGCGTTAAACTCATTGGATGTATGACCATTATATTAAGGATAATAAATGCCTGTGTTGTAAATACGAGGTAAAATATCAGAAGTGAAGTAGTTATTGCAACCAAGGATATGCAGTTTTCTCAAGATATGTTCAATGATATTGTGAAAATATGGTGTCTGTTAGTCTGTTAGACTTTAGACTTTATTATTCATGTATGTATCAAAATTAATGTTTACACATGTCAAATTAACAATTTAAAAAAATATGCACAAAATAATTGACAGAGTTTTAATTTTCACTTATTTTAATGTCACTTACTTTAATGTCACTTATTTTAATGTAATATACAATAATATGGCGTCCTAGGTGTTCCGGATGTGATGTCATCGATAATTTTTTTAAACGACAACAATATAGCAGACGGCAATATAGCAGACTTTACATTTATTTTGAGAAACAGAGGTTTAAACGAATTAATAAAAATTTAATCATGTTATGGCTCGCTTGAAACAAAACACTAAAGTGACAGTAAATAATGTTGTCACTGTCAAATGTGTTGTTAATCATTAGAAGCAAAGATGTTATCCGAAAAAGAAACAATAGAAATATTAGTTATGATAGGCTACGGTGATTTAACCCGAACACATAAAGAACTTTATGATATATTCAATTCGAAATGTGAAGGTGAGAATGTCAGTGAGTCAACAGTAAGCAGGATTGAAGAAAAGTATAGAGAGTATGACACTGTCAGAGATCTTCCGAGAGGGGGACGTACCAGAGTTGTTAATGATGAAAATAGTTTAAATGTTTTATTGTCCGTCCATGAAAATCGGCATTCGACGATGTGAGGAATTGCAAGTGAATATGGTATTTCCAATTTTTCAGTTCACAAAATCCTGAAGATCGACAGGTATCATCTGTATAAAGTTTAATTAATACTGGAGTTAAACGAGGATATTATAGATCGACGCGTTCAATTCTGCCATGATATGTTGGTGGGAATACGCATAAATCCCACTTTTAAAAAAAAGTGATTTTATTTTCGGACGAGGCGAGGTTTTCCTTCCATGGCATTGTGAACAGGCAAAACTGCAGATATGCAGGCCATATTTGGCAATTGAGGCTCACAGTCAATATCCACAAAAAGTATATGTATGGGCGGGTATTATAGGACGTAGGATTTTGGGGCCATATTTCTTTGAGGGAAATTTAACCAGATACATTAATATAGATTTTCTCCGCAACGACTTAACCTCCTTGCTGTGTCAAATATTGACGATCCAGACGTTCTAGCCAATGAAATCTGGTATTATGCCCAGATTATCCCTCATATGCAGTAAATGTCCGTCAATATTTAGACGAGATGTTCCCCGGTCGGTGGATTGGTAAAGAGGGCCTATGGAATGATCTGCTTGATCGCCTGATTTAACTCCATTGGATTTACTCCTTTGGGTTACTAGAAAAGCAAAGTTTAATAATCGAAAACAAGGAATCTGGAAGAACTGAAGGAACGAATACTGCACCACTTAAGATCAGTGTCTCCGATTGTTTTGAATAATGTGTGGGTGGACACATTCAATCGTTTAGAATTGAGCTTAGGAGAAAATGGTCACAATTTAAGTTAGTTTAATATTTATTAATACCTATGTTCCTATTCTCTTTCATCTATTCTTTGTTCGGTTCTTTGTTTCTTACTACGTTTTACTATTAGTTTTCTTGAGTTAAGTTGTTCATTGTTTACTGTATTCTTATTAATATTTTGCTTATATTAAATTAAATGTGTTTAGGAACAATATTGCGTCTTGCAATCGTTATTTTCCTTATTTTTGTGTACTCGTAGAGTTTTTAGAGAGAAATTTTTATCAATTCGTTTAAACATCTGTCAAAATAAATACAAAGTGTGCTATAATGCCGAACTTATAAAGAGCGCGTCTACAATAATCTGCCGGAAAAATATATTGTTGATATTTAAAAAAATTATCGATGACGTCACATCCGGAACACCTAAAGCCATTTTATCCATCCTATTGTATATTTCCTCAAAATAAGCGGAATTGAAATTAAAAATCGACGTGTCAGTCTAACGCACTTCAAACCTCAAAAAATCTATTCTAAAAAACTGCACAAAAAAGTAAAAAATAATTACGTTACCTATTCATTCTTACTTAGAATACAATCAATTTATTAGGCATATACAATTATCGTTATTTTTGGAGTCGGTGCCAGCCGAAGTTAACTAACGTGTTCACTTCAAATGGAATACAACTGCCTAAATCAACACCACAATTACAAATATACCTAAATTATGCACTAACAAGTAAAAAACAATTACGTTATTCATTCTTACTTTGAATACAATCAATTTATTAGGCCAATAATATACAATTATTCTTATTTTTGGAGTTGGTATGAGCCAAGGTTTATAAACGTATAACGAAGTAGCGTAGGTATACATCTCTAATTGTATTCTAGTAGAAGTTTGATTTTAGGTATATTTGTAATTGTGGTGTCGTTTTAGGCAGTCGTATTCAATTTCAAGTGAACACGTTAGTTAACCTTGGCTGGCACCGACTTTAAAAAATAACAATTGGATATTGATTATAATAAAATATTTGTATTCTAAGTAAGAATGAATAACGTAATTATTTTTTACTTTTTAATGCAGTTTTTTAGAATTGGTTTTTTAGGTCGGTTTTGTTTCTTTATTAAAAATATTTTATTGACATGAGCCATCAAGTTGCAAAAATAAAGTTCTGTACTTTTCCGAAAGCATAATTTTTATTGCCATTTTTTAATGGGAGGAGCACTAAATTTCCTCCCACTATTTATTTCGAATTCAGTCAATACTGCAAAGAAATAAATTTCACATTTATTGACTTCTTTTGTTAAGCATTTTATATATTATAATTAATTGTATGTTACGCTGATTGGCGCCTAACAAAAAATGTTAAAATTATTAACAACTGTTGCGTGTATATTTTTTTTCCAATTATTTAAGTAAATCTTACATATACTTACCTACTTTATAATAGTCAGATTAGCAACTGTGCTAATTAGCGCCTACTTGTTACTTAACTTCCGACTATTGAAGTATTTTGATTTATGATTGTTTAAAACCTAAACATTCTAATTCATATGCTACTGATATATTTTTAAACCGAACTATCGTACTGCTCCTGTTATGCCGAATTAAACATAAAGCTTGCCCTCTAAAATTTTAAGTGTTATACCTGTCTGACCTTGCAGCCATTCATAAAGACCTTGGACAGATAAAGCACGTCGCATGTCACGAACGTTTTCTTTAAAGACGGCTCCCATATACGCGCCCAGAAGTATTTTCAATACTAAAATCATAAAACATCGTGTGTAGTATACAATTACGGAAAATTTCATGCTGAAAATAATTGTGATATTGGATTTAAAAAAAAAAATCACAAAATAGTGCCAAAATATTGAAAGCCTAAATAGTACCTAAGTAGTGTTGAAAATGAAATTTCTATTAATCAAAATTCGGTTTATAATACAAATGCATATGCATTTAATCAGTTTTATAAATCTCAGTTTTATAAATGTTTCAGTACATTCCACACCATAACGTCGACACGTACATCCACCACTACCACACGTCTCATTTGTATACGTTTTACAGGTGCAGCGCATAATGTTTAACATAGTTAATCTATATGTTTAGTAATAACTCTGGTGCAGGGCCCATTTCACCTATTAAGCGCTGTAGTTGTGTAGCGTCAAATACCTTGTAATTTGTTACCACACATGAATTTTTGAATTTTTGATGTTTCATCAAGATGGTGGCCAAATAAACCGCATTTTGCACACTTATATTGTTCTAGACTTTTAGTATATCAAAAAGATAACAACAACGAACTAAAAAATTAGGTTATATTCCTTGATAAAAAATTATTCAAACGTACTAAACATAAAAAAAATATCAAAACGTTTCTGTGTGGGTGCAAACGTGATAAATTATTTATTTCGGGCTGTGCTATTACTGATAGTAACCCGGTAACTAATTTTATAAAAAAATTGTGCTCTTAGAAATCAAGATATCCCCTACCTCCAGTCCTTTGGCCGCCAGGCTCTTTTATTATGATATCGTGACCATCCTCTCGCCTCCACTGAACGTGCGGCTCGGGGTGGCCCCTAGCTCGGCAAGTTAACATTACGGTGCCTCCTTCGGGAACCATTACGTCACCGGACGTCACTTCTGGAATGAAATCCGGGGGCACGGCGACATCCAGAAAACCGACCTGGAAAATAATGCATGAAACGTGGCAGGTACGTAAAAATTGCGTTTTTTAACAGGCGCTATAAAAATAATTCGCTCGGGGTGTTTATTTCCTTTTACTGCCACGATAGGATCATGTGCAGCAATAGGGAATAAGAACAGAGATTTACAGTTACTTAGGTATTATAGCTTTGATCGTGCCATTCCTATAGCGTTGTATCGTTATAAGGAGGACTACCTGTATGAGGATTTAGAATTCTTACATTGATTTATTTCTATACTCTTCGAAGCCTGTAGATACGATGTCTATTGTCTACGCTGATTTCTTCATAGTTCTTAATAAGATATTTAAGACAAAAAATAATGTGCATAATAAATAAATATATTACATTAATAAAAGAGTCACAAGGCGTTTTAGTAGTTTTATCACAGTATACTGTTACTTATACTGTGGTTTTATATTATTTAGTCCTGAATTAGAAAGAGCGAGGGGTGGATTTGGAATCATAATAGCGTAATGTAACGCTTACGTAGGTACGTATGGCTACGACACGCGATCAGTTCAACAGAGAAACATATCGTTGACATGTTTCGTCTGTTTGTTTCCCATTAAATAAGTAAATGATGCATGGACATTATTTTTTTATTAAATTTAGCTAAAATTAATGAAAACTGCGACACTGCGACGAGGATACTGTTCTTACTACAGAACTGATTGCCAATTTAAACCATTATGTACATTTGAAAAAATGCAAATGAGATAAAAGAGACATTTTTTATATTGTGTACGGGGAGTGTTAGAAAAGCTTAACCTCAAGTTCAAGTTGTCAACCAAGATTTCCGATGATCCTTTTCCGCCATCATTAAAAAAGTGAAAAACTCTGCTTCCCGACGAGATACGAAAATTGCAGCCATATACTTTTTGTTACTTTTTACGCTCTACAGTATTAAACGTTGACTAGATATTGAACGCGAGAGAAAAAAATCCTCGCTAAATGGAGGTAGAGATTAAGGCGCGTATTTTATGTGGTATGTCTGTCTAATTCACGGCCTGTGTTCGTATTTATAATGTTTTCCCTATGTTCCCAGTGTATCATCTTCCTGCTAAGAATATTCCTCGAGATATTTAGATTATTCGACCACATATTCTTGGACAGCAGAATCAACGTAATCGTCAGATTCGTTATCTTCTATAATAATGGCGCAGGATATGGTCCCAGTTCATCTTCTTCCTGCTGAGAATATTCCTTGGGATATCGATATTCATCAAACACATATAATCTTGTATAGTAGAGTCAACGTCATCGTCAGATACTTTGTCAAGGAGCAGGACTTTTGCGACGTTGTTGCATGTTTGCCCACTGCAATGTAGGCAAATAATGGAACACACAAAACCTGCTTTCTGCACCCACAAGCAGCTTCACATTTTCTCTTGCACTTGCAAGATATAAGCTTTAACAGCTCAGAAGGTACGGTTCAGCTGTGTTGGTAATAATTTCCAGTCCACGATTGGCTCGTCGCTAGAAAATCAAACAATTCCCACAAGGTAAAACCCCTCCGAACTAGTGGTGCTATATATATATATATATATATATATATATATATATATATATATATATATATATATATATATATATATATATATATATATATATAAATATATAAATATATATATATATATATATATATATATATATATATATATATATATATATATATATATATATATATATATATATATATATATATATATATATATATATACAGTGAGCTCGTAAAGTTTGGAATAAATTCAATTAATCGTTATTGAAGGATTTTCACAGGAAATCCTCGGACACGTCAACTTTATTTTATAAAATGTCACTTTTTTCAGCCATCGATTTTTTTTTTGTTTTGTTCGTTTTTGAGCTATGACGTCATCGACAATTTTTTTAAATGACAACCCATATTTTTTTTCACGGATTTCGATAGAGCACATTTTTCTGAGTGCGAATATGTCAAAAACATAGTACCTTTAACATTAAAGTGTTCGAGATATTCGGTTGCAAAGTTTTAAGAATGAATTATACAAGCGATGACCAAATGCTAATCATTTATCAAGAAAGCGCAGGAAAAACAACAGTTTTGACAGTTGTCACAATTTTGAAGTTTTTCCTCGCAAGTTTGTGTTTTAATCAGTTGAATAATATCATTAAGTAAGTTGATTAATCATTATTCCATCATAATTCATTTTATTTAAAAATGGTCCGTCGTTTGAGTGAAAGGGAAAGAATCGAAATTTTGATGATGATCGATTACGGGGACAGAGCTCGCACACAAGTAGAAGTTTGCCGTTTATTTAACAACAAATATCCAAACAGAGAACCAATTACACAGTCCACCGTTAGCAAAATAGAACAAAAGTTTTTAGAAGTGGGTCATACGAGAGATCGCCCTAGAACGGGTCGTCCACCAGTGCAACAAGATGTTAAATTGAATGTTCTACTAGAGCTTCAAGAAAATCCCCATTTACCCACCCGCCAAGTGGCGGCAAACAACGGAATAGTTCAAAGCTCCGTCTTGAAATATTTGAAATTGAACAAATGGCATCCGTATAAAGTGGTTTTGGTCCAAGACTTAAACGAAGATGATCCTGACCGTAGGTTACAGTTTTGCCAAACCATGTTGCAACGCCTGATTGATGACGACGGATTTTTACGCAATATTGTTTTTTCTGATGAGGCTACCTTTTATCTCGACGGCACAGTTAACCGGCAAAACTGTAGATATTGGTCTCCTGAAAATCCACACTGGAAAATGGAAACTCGTAGTCAGTTTCCACAAAAAGTTAACGTTTGGGCTGGTATTGTAGGTAATCGTATTTTGGGCCCATTTTTCTTTGAAGGCGTATTAACAGGTGAAATATATTTAGAATTTTTAAGAGACGACTTAGTCCCTGCACTTGCGGTACTTTACCCAAATGACGTAGATCCAGATCTGCCCCATCACACGATGTGGTACCAACAAGACGGTGCACCACCCCATTTTGCAGTGATCGTTCGCGATTATTTAAACCATGTATTTCCTAACCATTGGATTGGTCGCAGGGGAACTATCGAATGGCCCCCTAGATCTCCAGATCCACTCCCCTAGACTACTTTTTATGGGGCTATTTAAAGAGCAAAGTCTATTTCAATAGACCAAATACCATCGAAGAATTAAAGGACATAATTCGCAATGAAATTCGAACCATTCAACCCGATACTGTTGGTAAGGTTCTGCAGGAGTTTCAGTGGCGGATGGGATATTGCCAGGAAGTGAATGGAGGTCACTTTGAAAATTTACTCTGATTTTATTTTTTACTTTAATTATTTATCATTTATTTGTTAAAATATTTTTTTATTTGTTTAAATTGTTGTTAAAAAATTAAACAGATTACTCCCAAATCTTTCAAAATGTTCGATAAGCTACCAAAATAAATAATATTACTCCTTAATCTTTTAAAATGTAATAAGCTATAAGCTATTAGAATCAATAAGCTATTAAAAATCTTGACCCGCCCGGTAGCTTATGCATGGTGCCATGGTACATTTTATAAACTTTGCAACCGAATATCTCGAAAACTTTAATGTTAAAGGTACTATGTTTTTGACATATTCGCACTCAGAAAAATGTGCTCTATCGAAATCCGTGAAAAAAAATATGGGTTGTCATTTAAAAAAATTGTCGATGACGTCATAGCTCAAAAACGAACAAAACAAAAAAAAAATCGATGGCTGAAAAAAGTGACATTTTATAAAATAAAGTTGACGTGTCCGAGGATTTCCTGTGAAAATCCTTCAATAACGATTAATTGAATTTATTCCAAACTTTACGAGCTCAGTGTATATATATCACAATCGCAAAATGATGTTAATAATTTGTAGTTTATATTTGTTATAGACCGCACATGTAGTTAGTTAAAATACGCTTTGGAAATAGCTATTATTGTTTGATTCTTTTTCGACTCCTCGATATAAGGTAGGTAAGTGTTTTTTTTAAATTCATTATTACATCGATGTATTGTTATTTATTGATTCGGATCTATGAGTGGTTTATATTTGTTCTTTGGAATCCTTTGGTAGTTAGATTTTAAAACAGAGATCACAACGGCGGTTGACTTGCGTTTATTATTGCTTCTTTTAATAGCGATTATTGGAAGAGGGTGACGTAAGTCCGGCGCTAACATTCTAGCAAACACCCCGTAAAAAGATAACAGATAAAATTGGTAACTGATAAAGGCAGATGAAATTGTAGCAGGAAAAAGAGGAACAAACGAGGAAAGAAGAACGTTGCTAAGAGCACAACAGAACCAAAAAAATAACGAAGAAAAGCAATCAGAAGGATAGACAGTATTGGGAGAGTCGCAGTGAAAATTCAGATGATGCTGAATGTATATTGTGTTGTGAAAATTTTAAATTTTCAGTTAGTGTAGGAGGCTGGATCAGTGCTCTACGCGTCGCGGTTGGGTACATGATCAATGTCCAATTAGCGGCGATGACGATGAATACGCGTGTCCCAGATATATCTTCTATAATAATGTTACTCCAGTCAAGCATCAGATTTTTTTAAATGTACCTTAGTTTATTCTGTTGCATTCTCACTCTTGCACTATGCTCTGCTTTTTACCACAAAACACAGAAGTTCGAATGGTTTAGTCCTCTTGAGTCTTCGGACAAGATGTTGATTGTCCTGCAGCTGAAGAGTCTCAATGTTGGTGTGGTGATGTAATCCTCATGGTTACCAGTACCTAAATCTTTTTATTTCATCTCGAACCATAGGAATTCCAAGGTCTCCATGAAAATCACTATTGCCTGTGTACCATGGCCATATTTGCCATGTTACGCAGGAGTTTATTATGAAACGTTTGGATACACTTGATTTTGTTATATTTAGAACAACCCCAGAGCTGAATACCATATAACCAAATGGGTTTCAAAATCTGACTATAAATTTGAATTTTATTGTATACTGACAACTTGGAATTTCTACCAAGAAGCCAGTATTATTGTTTATGTTTTAAACTAAGCAACGCCTCATTCTTTATTATATGCTCTTGCCATCGAGGCTTAGCATCTAATGTCATACCAAGGCACTTCGCTTTATTACGATATGGTAAAGTTCTGTTATTTCTAGAGATGGTACTTCGGTAGATCTTTTATTGGTACAATTCATATGAACTGATTTAAGCTCATTTAGTTTTATTTTCCATCGTCTGGTAGAGCCTAATGTATTGCTACCTATGTGCAGTTTATTGGTTGCTGCACCATGCACAGATGAAATTTTAGTTTGCTCTCTAAATTTCTGCTCCATCTGTCAAAATGCTTGTGTTTCTACCATAATCAGTAATAGGATAATTTCATCCCTTTCATGGGACCTCTTTTCATTTTATTACTTCTACCCTTGGGGTAAAACGGTCCCTTTATAGTCTATCCCTCTTTAATGTATTAGTTTCGATAACATTATTCTAGTTTTAAGTGTCGATTACATTATTCCAGTCCAAAAAAGTTATCAAAATCGTATCTTACGCCTTTGGCAGAAATATAAGCATTTCGTGGTATATTTTTCAGCGGTTGTATCGAAGTAATTCTATGCCATGAACCTGGCTGTATCACGTTGTATTGTGTATCAGTGACGAAAGTACAAGGTGGGGTATATATTAATCTAGATTCTTTTAGATTTTCTTATAGTTGTGTAATAATACTCATGTCATTACAACATTATGTCCGGTTGCCTTGTCCTGTTGTAATAATATAGGGCTTCTCCGTAAAGTGTATGCGAGCGGAATTGAAAATGGTCGGTGCTAATGCACAGGATCGTCCGCGCGTATTTTGAAATTTTGTCCTATGTATTTAGCAGTGGCATTGAGATTCGAAGAGTAGTAGAAAACATGCATGGGAATCCGTTACTGAAACTTAAGGTCATCCCGAAGAATTATCTACGACTCCGCGCTGGTGTAACGAGAATGAACAGACTGATCTGATTATGAATAAATTACGACGCAGTACGTAAATCATTTCTTTGTTGACCGCGCCATGTGCCGGGCAATAAAGCCGATGTACAATTAAGAGGTGCCGACTATTTTTTGCAGGCTGTTGTTTTTATACGGTTTCAATTTCCATCGTATACACTTTACTATAAAAACAGCAAAAAACCTACTACCTAGAGGACCTTGAACTTACTTTGTTTGGAACAGCTGCTGATAATTTACGTAAATCTAGCAACTAGGGCGCCATTCATTTGGAATATTAATTAGCATGGGATCAGGTGAGCAATCTCTATCCAGTTGTAATATTACCACTTAGATCAGCTAGCAAACTCCTAGGTCTAGGTGCACATAATTATTAATTAATTTATTAGACAATATTTACTACCGCGTCATTATTATAGCCACCCAGAGCGTCGGTACGGTGTTTTATCTAAACTATTTTGCAAGGTTTCATTTTGTTAATTAAGCCGAACAAAAGGCTCGTAGTGGAACATCGATAATTAATTATTGTTGCTGATTGAAAATATCTCATAGTCAAATTTAGATAAATGGGTTTTAATATACCTAATGGGGTGGGCAGTTATCAGAAGTGATACGGGGACGTATTTTTCTGTAAACGAAGGATAAGCCACATAATTAATGCCATATTTACGTATTATTATGATTTATTATATACCATAAGATGATGAGATGAGACAGTTGATGATCTCCGATTTCATACAGTATGCCTTTTGGTTGGAGGAGTGAAAGTGTAAAGTGTGTGATAACAAACTAAAGCGGGTACACTACGCTGGAGGCTTTCCGGTGATATGGAAAATTGGAAATTTACACTTTCACAAAACTTTTGTGATTTTCTGTGATAATATAATGCGTGCCTTTTCATCAAAAGAGAGCTAAAACAAATGCAAAATCTTAACAATTATAGGCATGCAATTTGCAGGATTCCAAAATATTTTCTGTTACATATTCACGTGACCGTTAGAATCATCCAAATCGCATGACTATAGTTGGTAAGACTTTTAATTTGTTTTAGCTTTCGTTTGATTATGAGTTTATTCGCAATTTAATATTTAACTAGCTGCTAGGTGGTCGTACGTATCGAAATAGAAGTCGAAGCAGTTCAAATCTAGTGAACAAAGAGGCTCACGTGGGCGATGAATTTACTGCGGATTCATTGTATTAGAACATTTCCGGATATAAAATCACAAGCATCACAATATCAGAGTAAAACATATAATTTTTGCGCAAAGGATACAATTTTCTGTAGTTTTAGTGAATATCCTCATCAAGGACATAAGATGTACATTCCTGCTATTCAATACCTATCCTTAAAATGCGCAACAATACGATATTCTCCAACAATTTAAATGGATCTATAGCACTTTTTCGGTAGCATATCTTTATGACCATCTGTGTTATGAATAATTATTCTAAATACTTATGCACTTTTAAAATGCACTATTTATTTTCGTCGAATTTTAATCCGGTGGTCCATGGACAGATTTCAGCTTCCATCGAATATCTATAGAATAAAACACATTAGGACGCCTGTTATTTGAACCTCAATTAGACGTTGACGTTCTTTAAATGGATATCCAATGTAAGTACATCCGACAGGTAACTGGATTAGTGATGCTATATCATATAGATTGATTAGATAGATTGTCAAAAATGCAAAGCATTTAACGCGTTGGCGTTATTATTTTTGATAGTATATGGAGGTGCGTTTGACAAACTTTGACAGTAGATAAATAAAAATGCCTCGTCATTTATCTGAACTTGAAAAAGCTCAAATAGTGTCCAGAATCGAAGATGGATGGACAATTCGTGCTATATACAGTTGTATAAGAGAAACAAGAAAACCATATTAAAAATTAAACAACGCTGGGAGAAGATTCCTTAAAGAGAAAGGTTGATTCAGGTCAACCCAAAATTTCTAATCCTGAACAAGATGCTGCTTTTTTGGGATACTTAAGAGATAATTCATTTGCAAGGGTGAGGAATGCTGTGATTGATACTTAATTTCCTGGTACTCAACCTGGGTGAGGAATGCTGTGATTGATACTTAATTTCCTGGTACTCAACCTATCTCCAGCAGAAGGGTCAAGGAATCTCAGTTAAAAAATTGTCCAGCTGCCAAAAAAAATGCTACTCACTGTAGAACGGCGACAGTCAAGTGTAATTTTTGCAATGAACTATGTATACCGCGACCCTCAATTTTGGAACATGGTCGTTTTTACTGATGAAAAGACCTTCCAGTCGACTTATAACGGCCAAATTCGTGTTTATCGTCTAGACAATACAAAGTTTGAAGAACGATGCACTAGCTCCGTTGCTTTTAGATTTGGACGTTTCTCTGTAAATGTATGGGCCTGGATAAGTGTCCATGGGCCTGGTGTTGTTGGCGAGTTGAGGGAAGGTTTCATCCTGTGAACTATATAAACATTTTAGAAAACGTAATGCTCCCATCTACTGAACAAATGTATCCCAATAATAATTTAATTGATAAACAAGATAATTGTCAAGTTCACACCGCCAATGCTGTAACGGGGTAGCTTCAAACTCATAATGTGGAAGTGCTGCCATCTCCCAGTTATATTCCCGATATTAATCCGATAGAAAATATTTGGGGTTTAATTGTATGGTTTAAAATATAAGAAATTTTAGACCATAAATTTCAAACGAATTATGGGAAACATTATTATGTAATATAATTCTGTCAATGGCTAATAGATTTGGCTCAAGTAATAGAAAAAGATGGTTATACGACCAAATATTGATTTTATTTTAAATATTCTTGTTATTGTTTTTTGTTTCGTTGGAATTTTTTAAAACTATTAATTATAAATATAATTCAATATACATAATTCAATTTTTCTTATTTATTTCACTGATTACCGATGCCAATGATTTGATTTATGACAACCTGTGACATGTGACAAGCCGGCTTTACACAAAAATGATAAAGCTTGGCTCTCATTCTAATACTTGTACGCTTTTTTAATAAATGCAACTGAATCACAACTTTTTACGTCCATATAATTCCACATAATTAAATATCCCTTTTAATACCTTCGTCAGAAAACCTAATCCAATTGATGTACGAGAAGTACCTACCATAATTGTTGTGTTTTTCCTGTAGTAAGGATACGTATTTACTAATAACATTACTAATCCAGTTACTTGTTTAATCAGTAAGCCATCTAAATATGTATAAATATCCTTGTATCTCATTCTGAAATATATTGCTTCAAAAGGTCTTAATAGTCAAAACTGCAGTAACAAGTGTGTATAAATATAGCGGTATAAAATAGTGTTTTACTCATCTTCCTGTATGCCACATTTAAAAATCCAAAGGAAGTTTAGACTAATACAGAAAAACTCCCGATATACATACAGTATGAATGTACGGAAATATTTAACTAATCGATGTCCATTTCGTGCCCAAACGATCATAGATGGCGCTTGTTATAGGTTACCGGTACTACACGACACTGATTAGACAACATCTAGAAACAGCTTCAATTTGATTTCGGATTATTGGATTCAGAAATTACATTCTCATCATGAATTACATTCTCATCATGGATACATCTCATATGAATTATATAGACAACTAGGTATCTACGCTACGGTCTGATTTAAGATGTGGAACCTTCTTTGGCAATGGACTTTAATTTTAATCTTGCATGCATGATGCATGTCCTCCACCAAATTTATGTCCATTGTCCAGTGGGCTTCCGATGTACACTGTGGTTATCCGGAGATAACATCTTTGTAGGTATATCCATTTTGTCATAATGTGGATAGCCGTTATCCATTATTGATCCATTCTCTACAATTTATGGAACGTGATAAGTTGCGACTTTTGTGTATCCATGGACTATATCTGGACTCTAAACGAATAACTTTTGGATAGGCAGAATGATATCTGGACTCTAATGGATAATTTATGGATAGACAGACATGTCCAGCAGAAATCCATGGGATGAATGTATGGATATAAAATGGATTGCTACCATGGCTATCCCCTATCCGGAGCTTCTATCGGATGGATCCATTTTATGATTACATGGATATCCGTCATGGACCCATTCTATACGGATGAGAGAAGTTTGTGATGACGGATGTGTGGCATTTGTATCTCCATAGAGCATCCATCGGTATCTATCTATTTTTCACAAATACATAACAATACACATCCATATCAACAAAAAGTAGCTATTTACCATAGTATAACTCATAGACTACTAAATATTTCACTATCCGAAAATAATTTTAATACTGAGTTGAATATAATTAAACAGATAGTGTCTAACAGCGGTTATAATCCTACTTTAATTGACAATATATTATATAAAGGAACGTTATATTCTGGCAGTCGAAGTAGTTTGCCATTATAACAAACAAATAAATAATTATAAATTTAGTACGCTGACTTACATTGGAAACCCCACTGAGGAAGTGTCATCATATCTAAATAAACGATTTTAATATTGTCTAAGACTAATACTAATAATACACTACGGCATTTTCTTAAAAATAATAAAGATAGTCAATAAAAACTATAAATCCGGGGTATGTACGTTAATTTGCGGCACTTGCCCTAAAGTTTTTATTGGTCAAACAATTAGATCATTTGGAAAACTTATACGTATTCTGAACATAAAAAAGTCATATTTAAACAATACTAATAGTCATATTTAACCAATAATAATAGAGTTCTTACCAGACTAAAACCGTCTAGAAATGAATTTCGAGGTCACTTTAAGGTAAAAAGCTACAACCTGTCCTAAATTGTTATTTACCTATTGGAGTATCAATACCAGTTTCGCGGCCTCTACTTGCCCACTGCTTCTATTGCATTCGTTTGACGGCACGTATATTATACGGCGGGAAGTGTTTGTTTATATTAGACAAAGTGATCTGTTCTATTAATTGTTGTTGCATTGTTGTTTTTTTTTATTTGTATGTTGAAACTGTAATATACCTAGTTTAAACGACTACAATTATTATTACTTGTATGAAAACTCATAGTGACACTCATATATAACAGGTAAATTCTTAATTTGTCATCATCGGTTTATGGGATTTTAATTCTGTTTATAATGGAACAGATTATACAGATGATGGAAACCAACAGCAGCACGATATACATCTGACAGTGATTTTGAGTCAAAATCAAAATAAATACAAGAGCAAACAAAAATAAACTAAATATTTCAAATGTATTTTATGCCACCAATCTGGAAGGGTCATGGCAAGTCAAAATGTATAAAACATATTATTGATAGCACAAACATTCGGTTAAGTTTAGGAGGATACAAATGTAGTAAGTTTAAAACTGATATATTCTATATTTACCAAACTAAAATGCAATGTTTTAATATAAAAAATCAACAAAGAGTTTTAATATAAAAAAATGCATATTTTATCAGAAATCCACATATACATCCACATCCAGAAATTCACATATATTACCACAGCAATGGCACTCCTTTTATTCATTCGGTTTTTAATGAAAGACAACTGACACAATTTTTATCAAATTCAAAGTATGAACATTCATTTATTATAAAAGTAGATGTGTATTTCTTCTAATGTTTGCTCCGCCCCCACCCCCTGGAAATTTTTGAGGCGACGCACATGCCAGTGATGGATTTAAAAATATTTCTGAATACAAATCCAATTACAAGATGTCAACAGATATACTAGAGTCCACCCACGAGCAAACGGATACTCGAATGTTGTTACATATTTTATCAGCCAAAGAAGAAGGGCATACAAGATGCATCATTGATGTAAAGATACTTTAGTTGGTTTAAAGATTGATTAACCGACGAAGTTTGGATGAAGGTCGGTACAAAGGACAATATCCGTTTTTATTCTCGTGCATGCACTTACATTAGGGTCTGAACTATTGAAAAACTTACAAGCATTTCATAGTCTCACTGGATGCGACACCACAGTCAGTTTGTGGGTATCGGAAAGAAATTGGGATGGGATATATTTAGTTTCAACACCATAATCTATTAGATGCTATTGGAGTGTTAGATTTTAATGACAAACTCATAAAATGCACCAGTTTGTGATAAAACTATACACACACAGAGATGATATAAGGTGTATCAATACTTTACGGGGAATAATGGCGACTTCCAAAGCCATAATCAATCTGCCTCCTACAAAAGATATAGTTTGAAACAACATTCAAAGCGGGTCCACTATCAAACTAAAGTATGGTTAAATGTCCTAATTTCCAAACTTCAATTGCCAAATATAGTGGATAACGGTTGGACAATCGTTAACAACAAAATTTCTCCTATATTATCCACACTACGTTAAGTTCCAGAACATAAAAAAAATATTTATTATATCTTCACTAACTGGATAATTATGAGAGTTTTGCATAATATTAACGTTTAAAAAACTTTTTCAAACCACAGTCGACATTTTGTTCGATGTATGTAGATATAAATTTTCAATATCTTTTGTAGTTGACCGCATCTCGAGTTTTCTAATTTTTATCTTTAGCACCAATAAAAAAATGTATAATATTGAATAAAATTGATAGACACCATTAGAGGCGGTCAAGTTTTTTGTACAATTCAGTAAAAAAGTAAATAAATAGCTTGTGTAGTTTTCCAGATATTGCGATGTATATCCCAAAAAAACACAAATTGTGAATATAATTTTTTTGAAAGCAAAACCCAATATTTACTCCCCTCCACGAGATTATTTTTGGGGTAGTTATCTCCCAGTGGATAAGTAATCATTTGAAATGATTCGTAGGTTTTTACCTTGAAGTGACTTCGAACTGAACGATATCCACCCAAGAGGCCGCTATATTTATTGGGGACTTTAAGATTTTACACCAAGATAAAGGGTTAAAGTTGACATTTCTAGTGTTCAGAAATTAATAAACAAAAAGTTTTATTTTATTGCTATTTGTTGCTAAATGATCAAATAGAATATATTAATAATTTTGCATTACCAAATATGTTTTAGTTCTACTATTTTTTCCATTCATTACACCTTGGTTTATATACTGAAGTGTTTTCTATTATGAATTTATAGTATAATATGTCGATTGGAAAACTGATGAAATAATTTAGTTCTCCATGGTAATGGCACGCACACTTGCAGTACAATGCAGTGACTGGAAAAATTGTTGTGTGGGTTGATATCTGGCCTGAAAATTCCCCACGTTTTACTAAACTGGACGCAACTATTTGTAACACAAATATTAATTAAAAGCATTGATAGTTTGATTAAAACGTTTATCCCAATACGGAAGTGGTGTGCTGTCAACCCTCTTCGTCAACATGTAAAACCGTTTTTCTGGTAAATTAAATATCAAAACATAAGTGAATGAATACGTGCAACAGAATCTATAGAGGACACAGTTTCTGCAGCTACCATATAAATATAATATAAAATACGTTATCGACAATATGAGTCACACAATTGTCTCTTACCCTTCGTACTTTAAAAGTAAATCTCCATAGAGATGGATAGGCAATCTTAAGGGATAAGTCACCAAATGAACTTACAAAAGTGTTAAACAGACCGTGTCGAGGGTGACGTTTATATTCACCCTCTCGATATCCAGCGCCTAGCCGCAGAAAATCGTTTCATGGTCCTTATCTGCCTTAGTTTATTATGTCAATTCCCACGTACAAAAATCATTCGAGGATCATTTAAATTAAAAGTATATTGCCAGATAGAATGGCTATTTAGTCAATAAATTAAATGTTTTCATTAAACGAGAGGAACCATTTACTCTACAGATTATTTCTAGTTACAAAAACACAATACAACATAAGGAAACGTAACAATGTAACAGACTAAAATGAATTAGAAAGATATAATTCTAAAATTTAGATACAAAATTTGATCGGTAACAACTTTACCCTTTGAGTACGAAAATAGTAATTTTACAATTATTATCTAAAATGTACTTCTTTCGGACGAATCGTTATTGTTTCCAGCCGAAGCGAAGTGTACCCAAAAACTTCTTAGGTAAATAGCATAAACAACATTTTCTTGTTAAAGCTACCAAAAACACATTAAAACCTCTTCTTATATAGGGTGATTCATTTAGACCTTTTTTTCAGATGGTTTTTTTTCACGTTCCTCGTCACTGGTCTCATAGTGGCATCGTATTTTTATTCAGTATTGTTTGGCAATTCGTCATGGATAGACTTACACCGCAACAGCGTCTCCAAATTGTTCAGCTGTATTATGAAAATCAGCGTTCTATGAGAAATGTTTATCGTGCACTTCGAGCAACGTATAGTGTGCATCATCGAGACCACTATTGCCTACCATCCGCAAATTTGAGGGTCACTATACGTTACTTGATGATACGCGACCGAAAAGAACCACATCCAGCCCGGAATAAGGAGAATATTGCGACTGTAGCGGAGAGCGTGACAAGACCGGAGGAAGTAAATTCGACGCCGATCTCAACAGTTGGGCCTATCGTATTTGACAACTTGGCGAATTTTACGAAACGCTCTTGGTTTGGAAACTTACAAAATACAACTTGTTCAATAATTGAAGCCACAAGACTTTAACTTACGCTTCAATTTCAGTCAATGGGCTCTGGAACAGCTTAATGAAGATCCGCTGTTTTTCGTCGACTTTTGTATAGGGACGAGGCACATTTTTGGCTCAATGGATATGTCAATAAACAATATTGCCGTATTTGGGCCGATGAGCAACCTAAAGAGACTCTCGAACTACCGTTGCATTCACAGAAATGCACTGTTTGCTGTGGTTTATGGGCTGGTGGAATCATCGGTCCCTATTTTTTTAAAGAGGCCGGATAGAACGCAACCGTCAATGGCGAGCGTTATCGCACCATGCTAACAGACTTTTTGTTGCCTGAAATTGCAACCCGTGATGTCGACGACATTTGGTTTCAGCAAGATGGAGCACACAGCGCGCTAAACAATAGCTTTATTGAGAAATCATCTTGGTGAGCAGATAATTTCGCGTTTTGGACCTGTCAACTGGCCGCCTAGATCGTGTGATATCGCACCCTCGGACTTTTTTCTTTGGGGTTATGTTAAATCAAAAGTCTTCGTCGATAAGACAGCTACGATTCAGGACTTAGAAGTCAATATTACTCGCGTAATTGGGCAGATACCGGACGCAATGTTAGAAAAAGTGATGGAAAATTGGACCTTCCGAATGGACCACGTACGACATAGTCGCGGCCAGCATTTAAATGAAATTATTTTTCAAAAATAAATGTCAAATATTGTTCTTTCAGGTCAAAATAAAGATTCCGCCATCCAATTCAATTTTATGTGTTTTATTTATTTAGAATTAAAAAAGAGGTCTAAATGAATCACCCTATATTATAATTATTAATGTGATCAGAGCAAATATTTCCCGAAAATGGTAAAGTTCGGATTTTAATTAACATGCCACTATAGTAAGTGCATTGTTTAATGTGAACACAAGTTATTTTCCGAATATTTTCCGAAAACAGTAAACTTCGGAATTTAATTTACTTGCCGCCATAGTAAGTACAATATGATTAATGTAAAAACAAAAGAGTCAGAAAAAGGCTATTAGGGACTCAAATGAGTCCTAGAAACGGAGCCTATATAAAAAAGTATTTTTGTGTTTAAGCTCCCAAAAAGCACATTCAAATATCAGTATGATTACTAATGTGATTGGAGCAAATATTTCTCGAAAACAGTAAGCTCGGAATTTAATTTCTATGCCACCATAGTATTTACAAAGTTTAATGTAAATACAAAAGAGTCCGAAAAATATTAATTTTAGAGATTCAAATAAGCGTAATTTTGGGAGCATAGAAAAATATTTTTTTTGTTAAAGCTCCCAAAAAATATTCAAATGTCTTATTATCAATATATACCGGGTATATTGGGGTAAAAAGTCTATCCACAAATATCGCTAAAATAGTTCGATTTAAAATATTTCTGAATTCTTAATTTCATCGCTAGGGGCCCACATATGCTATGGTGTTTCAGAAAATCTTTAATTTCTCCAAATATCTTCGGTACAATGTAGGTCGAAAATACACTTTTTAAAATCTCTGTTCCATCCTCTACAATTTTTTGTTTGAATATTTTTTTCTAATTGCCATGGCAGTGTGAAGGAAAACAATTTTGTTTTTAAAATGCTGTTAAAACACAGTTTGCCTTTTCTGAATTTAACAAACGATGGTTAATCAGGAATGGTTTATTATTTTTATACGCAAATTAAATATAATATGTGTGTCCAAATATAGGGGGCGCTATTCAAAACAATGTCATATTGGGCCAGTTTTCTCGTAATTTTTCGTATTTTTTTAAAGAAAATAGAGAGAATATACTTCCTTGAAAAGCGGCCCCCTATATTTGAGCAATTAAATTTAAGTTTTTTATTAACACAATTAATCGGGATAAATAGTCAATTATCATGAGCCTTCTTTTGTTACATTCGGATAAGGCAAAGTCAAGTTACAGTATTTTAAATATTTTAAATTATTATCCCACTGCCGATGCCGTTGCCATGGCAATTAGGAAAAAATCTTTATACAAAATTTGTAGATGATGGAACGGGGATTCCAAAAGATTAATTTTAAGGACACAAGTGACTCCGTAAAATAACAATTTTTGAGGGCGTATAAAAGTTGAGTTTGTACGTTTCGGTTTTTTACGACCCTGTTCCCGCGTTTTTTATTGACTGGTCAATAAAATAGCTATTCCAAAAATGTCGAATAATGGATTAACTGACAATCAATGTTTGTCCAATTTGTCGAATGCTTTCACCGTTTTCAATTAGTACGAATAAGTTCTACCACCTTAAAATGTGTCTCTATTTTATATTC
>CAXKVY010001423.1:0-38745 GCA_964058915.1 Tetropium fuscum
AAAGTGAAAAACTCTGCTTCCCGACGAGATACGAAAATTGCAGCCATATACTTTTTGTTACTTTTTACGCTCTACAGTATTAAACGTTGACTAGATATTGAACGCGAGAGAAAAAAATCCTCGCTAAATGGAGGTAGAGATTAAGGCGCGTATTTTATGTGGTATGTCTGTCTAATTCACGGCCTGTGTTCGTATTTATAATGTTTTCCCTATGTTCCCAGTGTATCATCTTCCTGCTAAGAATATTCCTCGAGATATTTAGATTATTCGACCACATATTCTTGGACAGCAGAATCAACGTAATCGTCAGATTCGTTATCTTCTATAATAATGGCGCAGGATATGGTCCCAGTTCATCTTCTTCCTGCTGAGAATATTCCTTGGGATATCGATATTCATCAAACACATATAATCTTGTATAGTAGAGTCAACGTCATCGTCAGATACTTTGTCAAGGAGCAGGACTTTTGCGACGTTGTTGCATGTTTGCCCACTGCAATGTAGGCAAATAATGGAACACACAAAACCTGCTTTCTGCACCCACAAGCAGCTTCACATTTTCTCTTGCACTTGCAAGATATAAGCTTTAACAGCTCAGAAGGTACGGTTCAGCTGTGTTGGTAATAATTTCCAGTCCACGATTGGCTCGTCGCTAGAAAATCAAACAATTCCCACAAGGTAAAACCCCTCCGAACTAGTGGTGCTATATATATATATATATATATATATATATATATATATATATATATATATATATATATATATATATATATATATATATATATATAAATATATAAATATATATATATATATATATATATATATATATATATATATATATATATATATATATATATATATATATATATATATATATATATATATATATATATATACAGTGAGCTCGTAAAGTTTGGAATAAATTCAATTAATCGTTATTGAAGGATTTTCACAGGAAATCCTCGGACACGTCAACTTTATTTTATAAAATGTCACTTTTTTCAGCCATCGATTTTTTTTTTGTTTTGTTCGTTTTTGAGCTATGACGTCATCGACAATTTTTTTAAATGACAACCCATATTTTTTTTCACGGATTTCGATAGAGCACATTTTTCTGAGTGCGAATATGTCAAAAACATAGTACCTTTAACATTAAAGTGTTCGAGATATTCGGTTGCAAAGTTTTAAGAATGAATTATACAAGCGATGACCAAATGCTAATCATTTATCAAGAAAGCGCAGGAAAAACAACAGTTTTGACAGTTGTCACAATTTTGAAGTTTTTCCTCGCAAGTTTGTGTTTTAATCAGTTGAATAATATCATTAAGTAAGTTGATTAATCATTATTCCATCATAATTCATTTTATTTAAAAATGGTCCGTCGTTTGAGTGAAAGGGAAAGAATCGAAATTTTGATGATGATCGATTACGGGGACAGAGCTCGCACACAAGTAGAAGTTTGCCGTTTATTTAACAACAAATATCCAAACAGAGAACCAATTACACAGTCCACCGTTAGCAAAATAGAACAAAAGTTTTTAGAAGTGGGTCATACGAGAGATCGCCCTAGAACGGGTCGTCCACCAGTGCAACAAGATGTTAAATTGAATGTTCTACTAGAGCTTCAAGAAAATCCCCATTTACCCACCCGCCAAGTGGCGGCAAACAACGGAATAGTTCAAAGCTCCGTCTTGAAATATTTGAAATTGAACAAATGGCATCCGTATAAAGTGGTTTTGGTCCAAGACTTAAACGAAGATGATCCTGACCGTAGGTTACAGTTTTGCCAAACCATGTTGCAACGCCTGATTGATGACGACGGATTTTTACGCAATATTGTTTTTTCTGATGAGGCTACCTTTTATCTCGACGGCACAGTTAACCGGCAAAACTGTAGATATTGGTCTCCTGAAAATCCACACTGGAAAATGGAAACTCGTAGTCAGTTTCCACAAAAAGTTAACGTTTGGGCTGGTATTGTAGGTAATCGTATTTTGGGCCCATTTTTCTTTGAAGGCGTATTAACAGGTGAAATATATTTAGAATTTTTAAGAGACGACTTAGTCCCTGCACTTGCGGTACTTTACCCAAATGACGTAGATCCAGATCTGCCCCATCACACGATGTGGTACCAACAAGACGGTGCACCACCCCATTTTGCAGTGATCGTTCGCGATTATTTAAACCATGTATTTCCTAACCATTGGATTGGTCGCAGGGGAACTATCGAATGGCCCCCTAGATCTCCAGATCCACTCCCCTAGACTACTTTTTATGGGGCTATTTAAAGAGCAAAGTCTATTTCAATAGACCAAATACCATCGAAGAATTAAAGGACATAATTCGCAATGAAATTCGAACCATTCAACCCGATACTGTTGGTAAGGTTCTGCAGGAGTTTCAGTGGCGGATGGGATATTGCCAGGAAGTGAATGGAGGTCACTTTGAAAATTTACTCTGATTTTATTTTTTACTTTAATTATTTATCATTTATTTGTTAAAATATTTTTTTATTTGTTTAAATTGTTGTTAAAAAATTAAACAGATTACTCCCAAATCTTTCAAAATGTTCGATAAGCTACCAAAATAAATAATATTACTCCTTAATCTTTTAAAATGTAATAAGCTATAAGCTATTAGAATCAATAAGCTATTAAAAATCTTGACCCGCCCGGTAGCTTATGCATGGTGCCATGGTACATTTTATAAACTTTGCAACCGAATATCTCGAAAACTTTAATGTTAAAGGTACTATGTTTTTGACATATTCGCACTCAGAAAAATGTGCTCTATCGAAATCCGTGAAAAAAAATATGGGTTGTCATTTAAAAAAATTGTCGATGACGTCATAGCTCAAAAACGAACAAAACAAAAAAAAAATCGATGGCTGAAAAAAGTGACATTTTATAAAATAAAGTTGACGTGTCCGAGGATTTCCTGTGAAAATCCTTCAATAACGATTAATTGAATTTATTCCAAACTTTACGAGCTCAGTGTATATATATCACAATCGCAAAATGATGTTAATAATTTGTAGTTTATATTTGTTATAGACCGCACATGTAGTTAGTTAAAATACGCTTTGGAAATAGCTATTATTGTTTGATTCTTTTTCGACTCCTCGATATAAGGTAGGTAAGTGTTTTTTTTAAATTCATTATTACATCGATGTATTGTTATTTATTGATTCGGATCTATGAGTGGTTTATATTTGTTCTTTGGAATCCTTTGGTAGTTAGATTTTAAAACAGAGATCACAACGGCGGTTGACTTGCGTTTATTATTGCTTCTTTTAATAGCGATTATTGGAAGAGGGTGACGTAAGTCCGGCGCTAACATTCTAGCAAACACCCCGTAAAAAGATAACAGATAAAATTGGTAACTGATAAAGGCAGATGAAATTGTAGCAGGAAAAAGAGGAACAAACGAGGAAAGAAGAACGTTGCTAAGAGCACAACAGAACCAAAAAAATAACGAAGAAAAGCAATCAGAAGGATAGACAGTATTGGGAGAGTCGCAGTGAAAATTCAGATGATGCTGAATGTATATTGTGTTGTGAAAATTTTAAATTTTCAGTTAGTGTAGGAGGCTGGATCAGTGCTCTACGCGTCGCGGTTGGGTACATGATCAATGTCCAATTAGCGGCGATGACGATGAATACGCGTGTCCCAGATATATCTTCTATAATAATGTTACTCCAGTCAAGCATCAGATTTTTTTAAATGTACCTTAGTTTATTCTGTTGCATTCTCACTCTTGCACTATGCTCTGCTTTTTACCACAAAACACAGAAGTTCGAATGGTTTAGTCCTCTTGAGTCTTCGGACAAGATGTTGATTGTCCTGCAGCTGAAGAGTCTCAATGTTGGTGTGGTGATGTAATCCTCATGGTTACCAGTACCTAAATCTTTTTATTTCATCTCGAACCATAGGAATTCCAAGGTCTCCATGAAAATCACTATTGCCTGTGTACCATGGCCATATTTGCCATGTTACGCAGGAGTTTATTATGAAACGTTTGGATACACTTGATTTTGTTATATTTAGAACAACCCCAGAGCTGAATACCATATAACCAAATGGGTTTCAAAATCTGACTATAAATTTGAATTTTATTGTATACTGACAACTTGGAATTTCTACCAAGAAGCCAGTATTATTGTTTATGTTTTAAACTAAGCAACGCCTCATTCTTTATTATATGCTCTTGCCATCGAGGCTTAGCATCTAATGTCATACCAAGGCACTTCGCTTTATTACGATATGGTAAAGTTCTGTTATTTCTAGAGATGGTACTTCGGTAGATCTTTTATTGGTACAATTCATATGAACTGATTTAAGCTCATTTAGTTTTATTTTCCATCGTCTGGTAGAGCCTAATGTATTGCTACCTATGTGCAGTTTATTGGTTGCTGCACCATGCACAGATGAAATTTTAGTTTGCTCTCTAAATTTCTGCTCCATCTGTCAAAATGCTTGTGTTTCTACCATAATCAGTAATAGGATAATTTCATCCCTTTCATGGGACCTCTTTTCATTTTATTACTTCTACCCTTGGGGTAAAACGGTCCCTTTATAGTCTATCCCTCTTTAATGTATTAGTTTCGATAACATTATTCTAGTTTTAAGTGTCGATTACATTATTCCAGTCCAAAAAAGTTATCAAAATCGTATCTTACGCCTTTGGCAGAAATATAAGCATTTCGTGGTATATTTTTCAGCGGTTGTATCGAAGTAATTCTATGCCATGAACCTGGCTGTATCACGTTGTATTGTGTATCAGTGACGAAAGTACAAGGTGGGGTATATATTAATCTAGATTCTTTTAGATTTTCTTATAGTTGTGTAATAATACTCATGTCATTACAACATTATGTCCGGTTGCCTTGTCCTGTTGTAATAATATAGGGCTTCTCCGTAAAGTGTATGCGAGCGGAATTGAAAATGGTCGGTGCTAATGCACAGGATCGTCCGCGCGTATTTTGAAATTTTGTCCTATGTATTTAGCAGTGGCATTGAGATTCGAAGAGTAGTAGAAAACATGCATGGGAATCCGTTACTGAAACTTAAGGTCATCCCGAAGAATTATCTACGACTCCGCGCTGGTGTAACGAGAATGAACAGACTGATCTGATTATGAATAAATTACGACGCAGTACGTAAATCATTTCTTTGTTGACCGCGCCATGTGCCGGGCAATAAAGCCGATGTACAATTAAGAGGTGCCGACTATTTTTTGCAGGCTGTTGTTTTTATACGGTTTCAATTTCCATCGTATACACTTTACTATAAAAACAGCAAAAAACCTACTACCTAGAGGACCTTGAACTTACTTTGTTTGGAACAGCTGCTGATAATTTACGTAAATCTAGCAACTAGGGCGCCATTCATTTGGAATATTAATTAGCATGGGATCAGGTGAGCAATCTCTATCCAGTTGTAATATTACCACTTAGATCAGCTAGCAAACTCCTAGGTCTAGGTGCACATAATTATTAATTAATTTATTAGACAATATTTACTACCGCGTCATTATTATAGCCACCCAGAGCGTCGGTACGGTGTTTTATCTAAACTATTTTGCAAGGTTTCATTTTGTTAATTAAGCCGAACAAAAGGCTCGTAGTGGAACATCGATAATTAATTATTGTTGCTGATTGAAAATATCTCATAGTCAAATTTAGATAAATGGGTTTTAATATACCTAATGGGGTGGGCAGTTATCAGAAGTGATACGGGGACGTATTTTTCTGTAAACGAAGGATAAGCCACATAATTAATGCCATATTTACGTATTATTATGATTTATTATATACCATAAGATGATGAGATGAGACAGTTGATGATCTCCGATTTCATACAGTATGCCTTTTGGTTGGAGGAGTGAAAGTGTAAAGTGTGTGATAACAAACTAAAGCGGGTACACTACGCTGGAGGCTTTCCGGTGATATGGAAAATTGGAAATTTACACTTTCACAAAACTTTTGTGATTTTCTGTGATAATATAATGCGTGCCTTTTCATCAAAAGAGAGCTAAAACAAATGCAAAATCTTAACAATTATAGGCATGCAATTTGCAGGATTCCAAAATATTTTCTGTTACATATTCACGTGACCGTTAGAATCATCCAAATCGCATGACTATAGTTGGTAAGACTTTTAATTTGTTTTAGCTTTCGTTTGATTATGAGTTTATTCGCAATTTAATATTTAACTAGCTGCTAGGTGGTCGTACGTATCGAAATAGAAGTCGAAGCAGTTCAAATCTAGTGAACAAAGAGGCTCACGTGGGCGATGAATTTACTGCGGATTCATTGTATTAGAACATTTCCGGATATAAAATCACAAGCATCACAATATCAGAGTAAAACATATAATTTTTGCGCAAAGGATACAATTTTCTGTAGTTTTAGTGAATATCCTCATCAAGGACATAAGATGTACATTCCTGCTATTCAATACCTATCCTTAAAATGCGCAACAATACGATATTCTCCAACAATTTAAATGGATCTATAGCACTTTTTCGGTAGCATATCTTTATGACCATCTGTGTTATGAATAATTATTCTAAATACTTATGCACTTTTAAAATGCACTATTTATTTTCGTCGAATTTTAATCCGGTGGTCCATGGACAGATTTCAGCTTCCATCGAATATCTATAGAATAAAACACATTAGGACGCCTGTTATTTGAACCTCAATTAGACGTTGACGTTCTTTAAATGGATATCCAATGTAAGTACATCCGACAGGTAACTGGATTAGTGATGCTATATCATATAGATTGATTAGATAGATTGTCAAAAATGCAAAGCATTTAACGCGTTGGCGTTATTATTTTTGATAGTATATGGAGGTGCGTTTGACAAACTTTGACAGTAGATAAATAAAAATGCCTCGTCATTTATCTGAACTTGAAAAAGCTCAAATAGTGTCCAGAATCGAAGATGGATGGACAATTCGTGCTATATACAGTTGTATAAGAGAAACAAGAAAACCATATTAAAAATTAAACAACGCTGGGAGAAGATTCCTTAAAGAGAAAGGTTGATTCAGGTCAACCCAAAATTTCTAATCCTGAACAAGATGCTGCTTTTTTGGGATACTTAAGAGATAATTCATTTGCAAGGGTGAGGAATGCTGTGATTGATACTTAATTTCCTGGTACTCAACCTGGGTGAGGAATGCTGTGATTGATACTTAATTTCCTGGTACTCAACCTATCTCCAGCAGAAGGGTCAAGGAATCTCAGTTAAAAAATTGTCCAGCTGCCAAAAAAAATGCTACTCACTGTAGAACGGCGACAGTCAAGTGTAATTTTTGCAATGAACTATGTATACCGCGACCCTCAATTTTGGAACATGGTCGTTTTTACTGATGAAAAGACCTTCCAGTCGACTTATAACGGCCAAATTCGTGTTTATCGTCTAGACAATACAAAGTTTGAAGAACGATGCACTAGCTCCGTTGCTTTTAGATTTGGACGTTTCTCTGTAAATGTATGGGCCTGGATAAGTGTCCATGGGCCTGGTGTTGTTGGCGAGTTGAGGGAAGGTTTCATCCTGTGAACTATATAAACATTTTAGAAAACGTAATGCTCCCATCTACTGAACAAATGTATCCCAATAATAATTTAATTGATAAACAAGATAATTGTCAAGTTCACACCGCCAATGCTGTAACGGGGTAGCTTCAAACTCATAATGTGGAAGTGCTGCCATCTCCCAGTTATATTCCCGATATTAATCCGATAGAAAATATTTGGGGTTTAATTGTATGGTTTAAAATATAAGAAATTTTAGACCATAAATTTCAAACGAATTATGGGAAACATTATTATGTAATATAATTCTGTCAATGGCTAATAGATTTGGCTCAAGTAATAGAAAAAGATGGTTATACGACCAAATATTGATTTTATTTTAAATATTCTTGTTATTGTTTTTTGTTTCGTTGGAATTTTTTAAAACTATTAATTATAAATATAATTCAATATACATAATTCAATTTTTCTTATTTATTTCACTGATTACCGATGCCAATGATTTGATTTATGACAACCTGTGACATGTGACAAGCCGGCTTTACACAAAAATGATAAAGCTTGGCTCTCATTCTAATACTTGTACGCTTTTTTAATAAATGCAACTGAATCACAACTTTTTACGTCCATATAATTCCACATAATTAAATATCCCTTTTAATACCTTCGTCAGAAAACCTAATCCAATTGATGTACGAGAAGTACCTACCATAATTGTTGTGTTTTTCCTGTAGTAAGGATACGTATTTACTAATAACATTACTAATCCAGTTACTTGTTTAATCAGTAAGCCATCTAAATATGTATAAATATCCTTGTATCTCATTCTGAAATATATTGCTTCAAAAGGTCTTAATAGTCAAAACTGCAGTAACAAGTGTGTATAAATATAGCGGTATAAAATAGTGTTTTACTCATCTTCCTGTATGCCACATTTAAAAATCCAAAGGAAGTTTAGACTAATACAGAAAAACTCCCGATATACATACAGTATGAATGTACGGAAATATTTAACTAATCGATGTCCATTTCGTGCCCAAACGATCATAGATGGCGCTTGTTATAGGTTACCGGTACTACACGACACTGATTAGACAACATCTAGAAACAGCTTCAATTTGATTTCGGATTATTGGATTCAGAAATTACATTCTCATCATGAATTACATTCTCATCATGGATACATCTCATATGAATTATATAGACAACTAGGTATCTACGCTACGGTCTGATTTAAGATGTGGAACCTTCTTTGGCAATGGACTTTAATTTTAATCTTGCATGCATGATGCATGTCCTCCACCAAATTTATGTCCATTGTCCAGTGGGCTTCCGATGTACACTGTGGTTATCCGGAGATAACATCTTTGTAGGTATATCCATTTTGTCATAATGTGGATAGCCGTTATCCATTATTGATCCATTCTCTACAATTTATGGAACGTGATAAGTTGCGACTTTTGTGTATCCATGGACTATATCTGGACTCTAAACGAATAACTTTTGGATAGGCAGAATGATATCTGGACTCTAATGGATAATTTATGGATAGACAGACATGTCCAGCAGAAATCCATGGGATGAATGTATGGATATAAAATGGATTGCTACCATGGCTATCCCCTATCCGGAGCTTCTATCGGATGGATCCATTTTATGATTACATGGATATCCGTCATGGACCCATTCTATACGGATGAGAGAAGTTTGTGATGACGGATGTGTGGCATTTGTATCTCCATAGAGCATCCATCGGTATCTATCTATTTTTCACAAATACATAACAATACACATCCATATCAACAAAAAGTAGCTATTTACCATAGTATAACTCATAGACTACTAAATATTTCACTATCCGAAAATAATTTTAATACTGAGTTGAATATAATTAAACAGATAGTGTCTAACAGCGGTTATAATCCTACTTTAATTGACAATATATTATATAAAGGAACGTTATATTCTGGCAGTCGAAGTAGTTTGCCATTATAACAAACAAATAAATAATTATAAATTTAGTACGCTGACTTACATTGGAAACCCCACTGAGGAAGTGTCATCATATCTAAATAAACGATTTTAATATTGTCTAAGACTAATACTAATAATACACTACGGCATTTTCTTAAAAATAATAAAGATAGTCAATAAAAACTATAAATCCGGGGTATGTACGTTAATTTGCGGCACTTGCCCTAAAGTTTTTATTGGTCAAACAATTAGATCATTTGGAAAACTTATACGTATTCTGAACATAAAAAAGTCATATTTAAACAATACTAATAGTCATATTTAACCAATAATAATAGAGTTCTTACCAGACTAAAACCGTCTAGAAATGAATTTCGAGGTCACTTTAAGGTAAAAAGCTACAACCTGTCCTAAATTGTTATTTACCTATTGGAGTATCAATACCAGTTTCGCGGCCTCTACTTGCCCACTGCTTCTATTGCATTCGTTTGACGGCACGTATATTATACGGCGGGAAGTGTTTGTTTATATTAGACAAAGTGATCTGTTCTATTAATTGTTGTTGCATTGTTGTTTTTTTTTATTTGTATGTTGAAACTGTAATATACCTAGTTTAAACGACTACAATTATTATTACTTGTATGAAAACTCATAGTGACACTCATATATAACAGGTAAATTCTTAATTTGTCATCATCGGTTTATGGGATTTTAATTCTGTTTATAATGGAACAGATTATACAGATGATGGAAACCAACAGCAGCACGATATACATCTGACAGTGATTTTGAGTCAAAATCAAAATAAATACAAGAGCAAACAAAAATAAACTAAATATTTCAAATGTATTTTATGCCACCAATCTGGAAGGGTCATGGCAAGTCAAAATGTATAAAACATATTATTGATAGCACAAACATTCGGTTAAGTTTAGGAGGATACAAATGTAGTAAGTTTAAAACTGATATATTCTATATTTACCAAACTAAAATGCAATGTTTTAATATAAAAAATCAACAAAGAGTTTTAATATAAAAAAATGCATATTTTATCAGAAATCCACATATACATCCACATCCAGAAATTCACATATATTACCACAGCAATGGCACTCCTTTTATTCATTCGGTTTTTAATGAAAGACAACTGACACAATTTTTATCAAATTCAAAGTATGAACATTCATTTATTATAAAAGTAGATGTGTATTTCTTCTAATGTTTGCTCCGCCCCCACCCCCTGGAAATTTTTGAGGCGACGCACATGCCAGTGATGGATTTAAAAATATTTCTGAATACAAATCCAATTACAAGATGTCAACAGATATACTAGAGTCCACCCACGAGCAAACGGATACTCGAATGTTGTTACATATTTTATCAGCCAAAGAAGAAGGGCATACAAGATGCATCATTGATGTAAAGATACTTTAGTTGGTTTAAAGATTGATTAACCGACGAAGTTTGGATGAAGGTCGGTACAAAGGACAATATCCGTTTTTATTCTCGTGCATGCACTTACATTAGGGTCTGAACTATTGAAAAACTTACAAGCATTTCATAGTCTCACTGGATGCGACACCACAGTCAGTTTGTGGGTATCGGAAAGAAATTGGGATGGGATATATTTAGTTTCAACACCATAATCTATTAGATGCTATTGGAGTGTTAGATTTTAATGACAAACTCATAAAATGCACCAGTTTGTGATAAAACTATACACACACAGAGATGATATAAGGTGTATCAATACTTTACGGGGAATAATGGCGACTTCCAAAGCCATAATCAATCTGCCTCCTACAAAAGATATAGTTTGAAACAACATTCAAAGCGGGTCCACTATCAAACTAAAGTATGGTTAAATGTCCTAATTTCCAAACTTCAATTGCCAAATATAGTGGATAACGGTTGGACAATCGTTAACAACAAAATTTCTCCTATATTATCCACACTACGTTAAGTTCCAGAACATAAAAAAAATATTTATTATATCTTCACTAACTGGATAATTATGAGAGTTTTGCATAATATTAACGTTTAAAAAACTTTTTCAAACCACAGTCGACATTTTGTTCGATGTATGTAGATATAAATTTTCAATATCTTTTGTAGTTGACCGCATCTCGAGTTTTCTAATTTTTATCTTTAGCACCAATAAAAAAATGTATAATATTGAATAAAATTGATAGACACCATTAGAGGCGGTCAAGTTTTTTGTACAATTCAGTAAAAAAGTAAATAAATAGCTTGTGTAGTTTTCCAGATATTGCGATGTATATCCCAAAAAAACACAAATTGTGAATATAATTTTTTTGAAAGCAAAACCCAATATTTACTCCCCTCCACGAGATTATTTTTGGGGTAGTTATCTCCCAGTGGATAAGTAATCATTTGAAATGATTCGTAGGTTTTTACCTTGAAGTGACTTCGAACTGAACGATATCCACCCAAGAGGCCGCTATATTTATTGGGGACTTTAAGATTTTACACCAAGATAAAGGGTTAAAGTTGACATTTCTAGTGTTCAGAAATTAATAAACAAAAAGTTTTATTTTATTGCTATTTGTTGCTAAATGATCAAATAGAATATATTAATAATTTTGCATTACCAAATATGTTTTAGTTCTACTATTTTTTCCATTCATTACACCTTGGTTTATATACTGAAGTGTTTTCTATTATGAATTTATAGTATAATATGTCGATTGGAAAACTGATGAAATAATTTAGTTCTCCATGGTAATGGCACGCACACTTGCAGTACAATGCAGTGACTGGAAAAATTGTTGTGTGGGTTGATATCTGGCCTGAAAATTCCCCACGTTTTACTAAACTGGACGCAACTATTTGTAACACAAATATTAATTAAAAGCATTGATAGTTTGATTAAAACGTTTATCCCAATACGGAAGTGGTGTGCTGTCAACCCTCTTCGTCAACATGTAAAACCGTTTTTCTGGTAAATTAAATATCAAAACATAAGTGAATGAATACGTGCAACAGAATCTATAGAGGACACAGTTTCTGCAGCTACCATATAAATATAATATAAAATACGTTATCGACAATATGAGTCACACAATTGTCTCTTACCCTTCGTACTTTAAAAGTAAATCTCCATAGAGATGGATAGGCAATCTTAAGGGATAAGTCACCAAATGAACTTACAAAAGTGTTAAACAGACCGTGTCGAGGGTGACGTTTATATTCACCCTCTCGATATCCAGCGCCTAGCCGCAGAAAATCGTTTCATGGTCCTTATCTGCCTTAGTTTATTATGTCAATTCCCACGTACAAAAATCATTCGAGGATCATTTAAATTAAAAGTATATTGCCAGATAGAATGGCTATTTAGTCAATAAATTAAATGTTTTCATTAAACGAGAGGAACCATTTACTCTACAGATTATTTCTAGTTACAAAAACACAATACAACATAAGGAAACGTAACAATGTAACAGACTAAAATGAATTAGAAAGATATAATTCTAAAATTTAGATACAAAATTTGATCGGTAACAACTTTACCCTTTGAGTACGAAAATAGTAATTTTACAATTATTATCTAAAATGTACTTCTTTCGGACGAATCGTTATTGTTTCCAGCCGAAGCGAAGTGTACCCAAAAACTTCTTAGGTAAATAGCATAAACAACATTTTCTTGTTAAAGCTACCAAAAACACATTAAAACCTCTTCTTATATAGGGTGATTCATTTAGACCTTTTTTTCAGATGGTTTTTTTTCACGTTCCTCGTCACTGGTCTCATAGTGGCATCGTATTTTTATTCAGTATTGTTTGGCAATTCGTCATGGATAGACTTACACCGCAACAGCGTCTCCAAATTGTTCAGCTGTATTATGAAAATCAGCGTTCTATGAGAAATGTTTATCGTGCACTTCGAGCAACGTATAGTGTGCATCATCGAGACCACTATTGCCTACCATCCGCAAATTTGAGGGTCACTATACGTTACTTGATGATACGCGACCGAAAAGAACCACATCCAGCCCGGAATAAGGAGAATATTGCGACTGTAGCGGAGAGCGTGACAAGACCGGAGGAAGTAAATTCGACGCCGATCTCAACAGTTGGGCCTATCGTATTTGACAACTTGGCGAATTTTACGAAACGCTCTTGGTTTGGAAACTTACAAAATACAACTTGTTCAATAATTGAAGCCACAAGACTTTAACTTACGCTTCAATTTCAGTCAATGGGCTCTGGAACAGCTTAATGAAGATCCGCTGTTTTTCGTCGACTTTTGTATAGGGACGAGGCACATTTTTGGCTCAATGGATATGTCAATAAACAATATTGCCGTATTTGGGCCGATGAGCAACCTAAAGAGACTCTCGAACTACCGTTGCATTCACAGAAATGCACTGTTTGCTGTGGTTTATGGGCTGGTGGAATCATCGGTCCCTATTTTTTTAAAGAGGCCGGATAGAACGCAACCGTCAATGGCGAGCGTTATCGCACCATGCTAACAGACTTTTTGTTGCCTGAAATTGCAACCCGTGATGTCGACGACATTTGGTTTCAGCAAGATGGAGCACACAGCGCGCTAAACAATAGCTTTATTGAGAAATCATCTTGGTGAGCAGATAATTTCGCGTTTTGGACCTGTCAACTGGCCGCCTAGATCGTGTGATATCGCACCCTCGGACTTTTTTCTTTGGGGTTATGTTAAATCAAAAGTCTTCGTCGATAAGACAGCTACGATTCAGGACTTAGAAGTCAATATTACTCGCGTAATTGGGCAGATACCGGACGCAATGTTAGAAAAAGTGATGGAAAATTGGACCTTCCGAATGGACCACGTACGACATAGTCGCGGCCAGCATTTAAATGAAATTATTTTTCAAAAATAAATGTCAAATATTGTTCTTTCAGGTCAAAATAAAGATTCCGCCATCCAATTCAATTTTATGTGTTTTATTTATTTAGAATTAAAAAAGAGGTCTAAATGAATCACCCTATATTATAATTATTAATGTGATCAGAGCAAATATTTCCCGAAAATGGTAAAGTTCGGATTTTAATTAACATGCCACTATAGTAAGTGCATTGTTTAATGTGAACACAAGTTATTTTCCGAATATTTTCCGAAAACAGTAAACTTCGGAATTTAATTTACTTGCCGCCATAGTAAGTACAATATGATTAATGTAAAAACAAAAGAGTCAGAAAAAGGCTATTAGGGACTCAAATGAGTCCTAGAAACGGAGCCTATATAAAAAAGTATTTTTGTGTTTAAGCTCCCAAAAAGCACATTCAAATATCAGTATGATTACTAATGTGATTGGAGCAAATATTTCTCGAAAACAGTAAGCTCGGAATTTAATTTCTATGCCACCATAGTATTTACAAAGTTTAATGTAAATACAAAAGAGTCCGAAAAATATTAATTTTAGAGATTCAAATAAGCGTAATTTTGGGAGCATAGAAAAATATTTTTTTTGTTAAAGCTCCCAAAAAATATTCAAATGTCTTATTATCAATATATACCGGGTATATTGGGGTAAAAAGTCTATCCACAAATATCGCTAAAATAGTTCGATTTAAAATATTTCTGAATTCTTAATTTCATCGCTAGGGGCCCACATATGCTATGGTGTTTCAGAAAATCTTTAATTTCTCCAAATATCTTCGGTACAATGTAGGTCGAAAATACACTTTTTAAAATCTCTGTTCCATCCTCTACAATTTTTTGTTTGAATATTTTTTTCTAATTGCCATGGCAGTGTGAAGGAAAACAATTTTGTTTTTAAAATGCTGTTAAAACACAGTTTGCCTTTTCTGAATTTAACAAACGATGGTTAATCAGGAATGGTTTATTATTTTTATACGCAAATTAAATATAATATGTGTGTCCAAATATAGGGGGCGCTATTCAAAACAATGTCATATTGGGCCAGTTTTCTCGTAATTTTTCGTATTTTTTTAAAGAAAATAGAGAGAATATACTTCCTTGAAAAGCGGCCCCCTATATTTGAGCAATTAAATTTAAGTTTTTTATTAACACAATTAATCGGGATAAATAGTCAATTATCATGAGCCTTCTTTTGTTACATTCGGATAAGGCAAAGTCAAGTTACAGTATTTTAAATATTTTAAATTATTATCCCACTGCCGATGCCGTTGCCATGGCAATTAGGAAAAAATCTTTATACAAAATTTGTAGATGATGGAACGGGGATTCCAAAAGATTAATTTTAAGGACACAAGTGACTCCGTAAAATAACAATTTTTGAGGGCGTATAAAAGTTGAGTTTGTACGTTTCGGTTTTTTACGACCCTGTTCCCGCGTTTTTTATTGACTGGTCAATAAAATAGCTATTCCAAAAATGTCGAATAATGGATTAACTGACAATCAATGTTTGTCCAATTTGTCGAATGCTTTCACCGTTTTCAATTAGTACGAATAAGTTCTACCACCTTAAAATGTGTCTCTATTTTATATTCGATAGGTGGTGATTAAAGAGCTATCCAGTTGATAATTGCACTGGGAAATCAGAGTGTGCCACGTGTAATAAAAGGGCCCTCGCCAAACTTGACACCCTTTGAACTAAACACCAGCAGTTGACCACTAAACTTCGATAATCGACTGGAGCCTATAAATTACCTTGCTACCAACATCCATTATTTTGCTACTAGAATGTACCAGGGCTGTCTTTTGTCACATATTTTACGGAGTTTATTTTGCATGACTACATTTGTTAATTACGTAGGAAATTACAGTTAGATAAAGTACAATATCACGGGAAACGCAATTACTGGCTAGTCGGCAGAATTAATGCTGTGAAAAATGGTTATTAGTCAAGATAGAGAATGCAGTTTTCGACACATAAAGTTTCCTATGAATGGTCTAGCAAAATCAATAAGAATATTGAATAGATTCAAGACCTATTAGGCGCTATGCGGAACAACGTCGAGAATGAAGAAGATGAGGATGTAAAAGAAAGAAACCAGGAGGCGTGCATATACTAAAAGATCTACAAGTAATTATAGGGAAATTAAAATGGAAATGGACACGGTAATATAATCACCGAATTGGGACATAGTCAATTGAGTTCTTCTCAGTTTCTTGATAAATAATACAATACAAATCTAAATTTATGAGCTATATGGTAATACGAATAGAAGTAATAGTAGAGAATATAAGATCATTGTAATGCAACAAATTTATCCATAAAATATATAAAACTGTGTTCATATACGTGAAATGCCATCCTGTATTTGTATGTTTTGATAAATCGTTTGTACCTGCTCTAACAACCTCGTGAAATGTCGGGAATGGAAATCCACCTGGAAAAATTATTTGAAATTTGCTGGATATCTGCTTTCTGTATTTCCTTTTAATAGAACAGCGCGCTGACAAAAACGCCGCTATGCATTTCATGGTATGGGAACAGGCCACCTGCTAGACGCACAAAATTTTCATTTGGTATTTCATTTAGAATGTAATAAATGCTACTAGATGGCCACGAGGTAGAATACTAATGCGCTATATGATATAATAGGCACACGTTAATTTGAATACATATTATACTGTAATTGATTTCGGCAATAAGTTACTACTTTCAAGGAATTTGTATACTATTTATACGTATATAATTAGTTTTATTTTATAATTTGTACGTTACCAATATTTGTTAAAATGCCGCATTCCATTACTCTAATGATATTTTCATGAACGAAAATCCGTTAATACTTTAATCCAAAAATCTCACCTGACTCTTCATGGGGTCTGTATTAATCTGGCACATATACTGCCCGCGATCCTCCTCCTGAACGTTCCTTATATGCAGATTCCAGGTGGTGTGATCATTATGTGACACTGACACCCGTGGATTGTGTGTGATGACGTGATCGTGGATCGCCTGGATCGCCTTAGTATCCGCCTTAACCCATCCCACCTAGAAAAGCAAAGACATATCTCAGGGCCTGTTTATTATTCGCGGGATGTTTTAAAGAACATCTGCTTTGGCAATGCGGATGGTCGGGAAACGTTGGCAAACAAAGGAAATAAAAGATGTGGGAATTGTGGTAGTTGCCATATTGAAATAAATATTCCAATATAAAATATGGCTAGTGAAATAACTGCGAGAGGTCCTGTGTAAGAATTTATGTAAGTTCCCAGTGGGGGTGAAACTTAATATATATATATATATATATATATATATATATATATATATATATATATATATATATATATATATATATATATATATATATTAGCTTTGAAATTCTTTGCTATTTATATTTATTTTGTGAAAAGTAATCTTGGGTTTGTAAAACTAATGTCATAAAACGTCACTGCAAGTGTTGGTGTATTGGTAATTTAAATTCAAGTATGAATGATCAATGAAATACCTAAATCGTATACTGCTCTGAAGATCCTCAAGAAAGGTGAAAGAACTTGTACAACTTCTAAGTGGTTCGTTTTCGTGTGTATAGTGGTTCATTTCCGTATGTGTGTCCAGATATAGCACTGGTAAGTGTGTTTTCTTTCTTATTCGTCTATTTGCTTATTTCTATGTAATGAAATGCTACAAACCCAAGATTACTTTTCACAATATATATATATATATATATATATATATATATATATATATATATATATATATATATATATATATATATATATATATATATATATATATATATATATATATATATATATATATATATTGTGAAAAGTAATCTTGGGTTTGTAGCATTTCATTACATAGAAATAAGCAAATAGACGAATAGAATAATATATATATATATATATATATATATATATATATATATATATATATATATATATATATATATATATATATATATATATATATATATATATTGCCAATTACATGGTGGGAATGGACACTAGGTATTAGTGAAAAGGAGAGAAGATATAAGCTGTCAAAGATCCTGAAAACAGTTACAAATGAGCTTTGTGGATTTGAGCTTTATGCCTTGGCTTTTATCTATGAAGATACTTCCGCAGGGTGTTTATTTATTGTTTTATCCGCGTGCTCTTAGGCTGACCGGTGTTACCTTGGTTAGCTCTTCTTTAGTTTAGTTTATTTATTAGGTTAGTTTATTTATTATTGGATTACTGGATTAACATATATAAGATATCCTAAAAAAAATTATAGGTTCCTGTGGAATTTTAGAAGAACAAACTACATACGCGGTCGGGCGTAAGATTGAACATCTAAAAATTTAACAGACTACGAAAAGGGTAGTATTATAATTATAATTACTATTATAATATTTTATATTCGGGAAACTAATGAAAGAAATTTAAAATTTCCCAAATAAAACTAGACAACATGCCGGGTAAATGCAAATCTAATTTGTCGCAAAATTCTGTTTATTGTAGTGCACAAAACTTGGACGTATTGGCGGAAAGTAATAAATCATATAATGTAGTCCTATAGAAGTATATTAAAGGTAACGTTTTTATTAATAAAAAATGTTTCATCACTTCTCTCTGAACGAGTCAACGTAGACGAAGGCGCGGGTAACAGCTATAAATCATATAATACAGTCTACAGAAGTATATTAAATTAAGGGAATGTTTTTATTAATCAAATATAGTTTAATAGCTTTTTATCTTGCATAATTCATAATATGGTATGTCTAACTTATTATCACATTCAACTGATTTTTCTGGCGATTATTAATTATTATGAAATAATGGCTTAGCCAATCAGAGTGTCTCTGGTTGGGTTAAGGTGCGTACAGACATGCAACAGAACACCGTAACGTAACTTCACCGCGTATCAAGTCTGGACGGTACTCTGCAACTTCGTAACAGCACAGTAACAGCGTAACAGAGTAACATCGCAGCGTCCCATAGGTTGTCGGTCTTTCGTCGTCGCATCAAAGAAATGTTCGCGCCGATGTTGCACTATAAATTTGCAGGTGTGGACGTGTCTGCGTATCAAGTAGCGTTGATATTCAGTTTGTATCTACATACAAACTGAATATCGATAAAAAAGGAGTGGACGGAAGACGCTGTAAGTAATTTTATCGAAATTTATAGACAGAAGGAAATTTTATGGAATCCAAAACATCCCAAATACTATAACAAAGTACAAAAAATGATGCGTGGTAAGATGTCGCAAGAAGTCGCCCTTCCACGAGAGCTTCACACACTTTTGGTACAATAGTGCTTATTGATTGTTTCGAAATTTTGAATAAATATTGCAGACTCGTGAAGGAATCCTCCGTCGTCAGAAAACGCATTGTTACTGCCAATCTTTCCTGAACCGAAATAGATTGTCTCCAGTTAGTATTTTCTTGATATTTTGGGACCGATTATATTGATCAGATTCAAAATCAAATGGTGTCATTCTTGTGAAATTTTTGTATAGACCACTCACTGATTGAAACTTTAGATCTCTTAATAAATGACGACCACTGTACACAGTTCTACTGGTGTATAATTGAGTCTGCCACCAACGTCTTGGTCTGCGTTTTCTCTTCTGCACTAAATAGTGCATAACTATATATGCTGCAGCCGCAACATCCATCTGGTTGAATTACAAAAAACAACTAAGTATATCTGGTGGGACGCATAAATGTTTCGCGCTGGCGTTTCGCGGCGATGTTTTGTTGCACCTTGAATTAAAAAAAAAGCTCATCGCAGCGTAACTACGCCGCGCAACAGAACACGTTGCGTGGTGGAGTTACGTTACGGTTCTCTGTTGCATGTCTGTACGCACCTTTACGCTGTACTATGCTCTGTTTTCGTTATACTTAACAAATTGTTTACCTATACCTATATGGTTTATTTACATTTTATTATTTGCCTATTCATTTACATCTGATATTAGTGCCGTTGTCTCATTTATCTCAATATATATATATATATATATATATATATATATATATATATATATATATATATATATATATATATATATATATATATATATATATACATATATATATATATATATATATATATATATATATATATATATATATATATATATATATATATATATATATATATATATATATATATATATATATATATATATACAAATATATATTTATTAATCACAATATCTAAATGAATTTAATTTGCTCTAACTGGGTCCTGCTACTCCTGATAATACCTACAGTATTTTATGGATGCTATTTTTTTAGTACGCCTTTTGGGATATACAGTAAATTATAATAAAATACCAACATCGTTATCAGTGTTCAGAATCTATCATTAACATAATTCCTTTACTTTTTCAGGCTATTATACTAGAGTCGTTTCGAGTAGGAAATATACAATCCGAAAAGATTATTTCAATTACATATCAGTGTTCAACATACAAACTCTGTTAAATCAATAATAAATGGGCGAGGACCACAGGGTTCAATATTGGACATGGTATTATCCCCATTCTATATCTATGGCATTGGAATCATTATATTTTTAGGATGTACTGTATGATATTTAAAAAATATATTTATCGAAACACTCAGACATTCAGATATGAAACTCAAAGTAGTAATTTATAGGTTTATTCCTTCAGAAAGTTTCGTACAATTTGGAACCATCTGAAGACTGTCCATGATAGGTCAGAGACTATTAACAAACAATCCAGTAGTTTCAATTGCTGGAACAGTTTCATTTTGTCTGGGTTACGTCATCGGAAGAGAAATCCGTGATGAAATCTCCTCATCCGAAGAGATACTAAACATTTCAGAGTCATTTGAACTACTGCTATCGGATTGTGACATGTTTCAAATTTCACAATTGTGAAAGCTTACATGGTCAACCTGGGTTGTATCCATGTATTTTGACCATTTTCCTTTCCAGTGTGCTTGGGAACGATGGGCCATAGAAACAAATAATAAACATTTAAACAAAAATTTAGGAAATTTTATCTACTTTAATTTAGTATAGAATGGTATTTCCAATATAACGCATAGTTTTTTGATATATAGGCGAGAAATCGAAAAAGGTGTCAAAATTTTTTAAATTTTTTTTGCACAAAGGGCAAGGGCATTTTTCCGGGCAAGATTTCTGTCAGTAAAGTTCAGATTCACGTTCAGTAACACAAAAAACATAAAGGATGGGGAAATTACAATTCTGGTATAACGTTCCCCTATTTTTCCTAATATAACTAACCTATTACAATAGTAAGCCAAATGTTATCACGTTTTACCAGTTAATTCTTCACCAGTTAAGTCATCAGTTCTACGGTAAATTCTTTTACGTCTATCCGATGATCTGAGACAAAACCTTGACTCATCAGTGAATAGGATATTGATCAATTCTTCATTACCCTAATATTCGTGTTCCCTAGCATATCTAAGGCGTTCAACCCGATGGTTTCGTAATAATTCTGGACCCGTTGAAGGTCTCCTTGCTCGCCTTCTTATTGTTCTATCGCTTACTTGAGCTTGCCTTAGCTTCTGGTGGGTGGGAAAATTACAATTCTGGCATAACTTTTCCCTATTTTTCCTAATATAGCTAACCTATTACAATAGTAAGCCAAATGTTACCATATATTACCAGTTAATTCTCCCAGTTAAACCAGTTAAAGTCATCCCGATCTTGCCTTAATTGGTCCGTTTAAATCCCAGATACAATTTCCAGTGAATGCCCGTCAATGCCGTTTGTTTTACGAAAGAATATACATGTGTACGCTAAAGAAGAATAAAATTGACAAATTGAAAACAAAGAATTGGAGCAATCGATTTTAGAAGGCAAGGCTCAAAAATGTCGAGAAAAATAAGCTTCTATTTTTTATATTTTTATGAATTGGGCCTCCCAAACTCTGAATTTTATATTCTCATGCCCCTTTTATATATCCTATGTCCAGCTTATTTAAATCCTCGGATTTTGATAATATTACACCGATATTTGTCTACTATCAATGAGCCTGCTACTTTCGTACAAAAACTAATTAAGACTTTAAGTGTCAAACTCGTGTATTTTCAGCAACGTGTCAATGGCCGAAATAGATGGATTTAGTCCTGCAGATAAACTTGGGCTGAAAACGAATTGTCAGACCCCAAAACGCACAGCAATAACGAGTGGGTGCCCGCTAAAATAAAAACAAGAGCTCAATTTCATGACATGACCGTAGTAATTGCTTCTTCTGTTGTTATTGTAACTGTACAACTGTACAGATACTTTGTAAAATAAACGGATACATTTCATATAAGGTAAATGGAGCGTTTCTCAACAATGTCCTACTTCTTTGTTAATTTAACAACACAATTTGTAGTAATCCTCACAAATTTGTTTATTAAGTTAAATACAAATATAGTGATACATAAAAACATGCTAAAGCAATTTCTATTTCAGCATATTGTATTGTATATGACATAAAAAGTCGTACTCGTATGTAACATACACCTGACACATTTATAGTACAGTGCCGTTCAATTGAAAGTAAACGATTTTTTTAATTAATGTGAAACAGGCTTTCAGGTAATCAAAACTTGATTGTCAATTTTATTTGTCAGTTTACTAATAATTATTCTATATTTTGAGGTTTTCCTTATAATTATTATTATTATTATTATTATGCCGCGCTTAACTGGACCGCAAAAAATGAGAGCTGTGATGTTACTGCAGAACTGCTTGCATTGCAGTTGCAGATACTTTGAATGTGAGTAAAGGTTGCATTTACAAAATTAAGCAAAAATGGAATGCAGAAGGAACTGTTGAGTACGTCCATAGAGTGGGGCCGTCAGAAATTCAGTACTATGGAGGAAGACGAACTCGTCCTTGACCACCTTCGACAGAGTCCTTTTGATACAGCAGTGACTGCCTGCTTGTTAACAAATTTTCCTGCTTCGGTGGAAACCGCAAGACGACGTAAGAGCTGCAAATAAAGTTGCTCTGTTGCCACGGCATAAGGAGTAGAGGTTAAACTTTGCCAACCAATTTGTCGGTGTGCACAGGACTTTTGGGACAACACAATTTTTTCAGACGAAAAAGTTTTTCAATCCTGCTATGATGCCTCTGTGCGTGTATACCGCCCAAGAAATTGCCGATATGAAGAGCGCTATATAAATCCTACAGCTCGTAGTGGTCGCTTCTCTATCAACATGTGGGCATGGATATGTTGCCAAGGAGCAGGTGTTACTTGGAGAATCAGAGAGCGTCTTACTGGTCAAGGCTACGCTAGCATTTTGGAATATGTTATGTTACCTTCCGTTTCCATTTTATATCCCGAGAACTTCACTTTCCAGCAGGAAAATATTTTTATTTCCTCTCTCCTTTTTCCATATTTCAATTAAATTTATATTTCAGGATAATTCCTCTATTCACAAATTACGAGTTGTTACTGAATGGCTAAATACAAACCATATTAACACTCTGCCACGGCCCTCTAAGTCGCCGGATTTAAATCCGATAGAAAATGTATGGGCACAAATGGAAAAATACATGTATAGCAGAAATTTCCGACCAGCGAACGTAGAAGAACTGTGGTTGGCGATTGAAAATGCCTGTGAAAATATTGGCGAGGATTACACCAGGACACTAATTGTCTATGAGAAATAGGCTTCAAAAAGTTATAAACGCGTTGGTGCTTGGACCAAATATTAATTCATAGTAATTTTCTTAAGTTCTCAGTTAGTTTGTTAATTTAATGGATTTTTTTACAAGAGACGTCCTTACCATATAGATTTTCCTTAATAAATACTGTATTTAAAATGCTGTCACCCTATAACTGACAGATACTTCAACCTAAAATAACTTTGAATGTGATCTGTTTAGAAAAGCCTGCTTCACAATGGGAAAATTTCTCATAAGAGTCGTTTACTCTCATTGGAACGGCACTGTACTTACAAACTATCGTGATTTTTCGAAGTTTAAATACTTTCAAATACATATTAGTCGTTCTTGTAATATGCATATAATAAATTTGATATAAGTTATTTGATAAATTTTTATCGAAATATTTATTACAAATATAATATTTGTAATAAATAATTCAATAAGAATAGTCGATCAACTCATAGTTAATTTGTCATTTGCACATTATAAGAATAGCCAATAGCCAATAGACAGTACTAATGTTGCAACAAGTTCTGAAAACATTATATTCATATGTAACCTAACGTGTGCAGGTACAACATTGGTAAAATCCGAACATGCTTAACTACTTTTCATAGGCCTATATTTCGCATTCAACGCTCAATCTAACCTTGGTACAAATTGTGTTCTTGTCATAGAGAGTATGATCAATACTGTACGAAATAACACGTGAATTTTTAAAAATCCACGGCTCTTTCTCACAGTATATGTCGAGCGACATCCGAAATGATACGAGTATAAGGAAAATTGAATCACTACCTGATGTAACAAGATAACAAAATTTAATCAAAAATATCGGGTTTGGAGAAGAATTGGGAATAATAATAATTTCTTTTACGTTTCGAAACATAATACATGTATAATAGCAATAGCCACAAACCTTAAACAGTAAGAATATATATATATATATATATATATATATATATATATATATATATATATATATATATATATATATATATATATATATATATATATATATATATATTGTGTTTGTACTGTTTGTAGCATTTCATTACATAGAGAAATAAGCAAATAGACAATAATAAGGAAGATACACTTACGAGTCCTATATCTGGATATACATACGGAAACGAACCACTTAGAAGTTGTACAAGTTTTTTCACCTTCATTAAGGATCTTGAGAGTGGTGTATTCTAAGAATTTGAGTTCCGTCAAAAACTGATGTCATAAAACTTCACTGCAAGTGTTGGAGTATTAATATTTTAAATTCAAGTATAAATGATCAATGAAACAAGGCGGTCACCACTCTGAAGATCCACAATGAAGGTGAAAGAACTACTTGTACAACTTGTAAGTGGTTCGTTTCCGTGTGTATGTGCAGATTGCGACTGGTAAGTGTATCTTCCTTATTATATATATATATATATATATATATATATATATATATATATATATATATATATATATATATATATTAATATTATTTAAATATATGATAATGCTTCACGTTGGACTAAACAATTGAGTTTGTTTTTATAATATAATAGCCTCTCGATGGCTTAGACAATGGTGATGGATCTTAAATATTTATTAATTAAGAAGGGGCAAGCGAGGTAGGGAGATTATTTAATTTCTAGATACTTCCTCCTGATAACCTATGTTCTTGGAAACTCTTCTTCAAAAGAGCCAGTTCTTGTGAACAATTTTAAATATTTTCCATAGATGTATGTTCCTTGGCATTTTTTTCCTCTCATCTTTCCTCAAATATTTATATTTGATCTTCACTATATTGTATTATAGAATGATTTCTTTTTATAAATATCTAATAGAGAATATATTCGTGAATATATTTGAGCATTAAGAACACTCACCTCAGCGGAGGATCAATTAGGTTGAATTATCATATTTTACTTTTAATATCAGATTTGAAATTTAAATAAATTATTTTTTTAGATTATATTTTTCTCGAGTTAAAAATTTATTATATGATGTTTATCTCTATAGCAAATATGAATATTTAGTGACTTTAAGCTTTTTTTAAAATAAAAGGAAAGAGATTGGTATACTTTATATGTGACAGATTTATTATAGATAAGCAATATCAGTGGTGCATTGATTAATTTTACAAATCTTAAAATAAACCCTGCGATAACCTATTGCATCTTAAATTATTGACATAGAATATGAAGTCCTTTAGAAACAATATTCCTTATGTAATAAGAAATGCTTATGACGAATTATTAAGAAGCGAAGTATTTAGATATAATTGTAATTACCTCTTTAAAGTGCAAGCTAATCCCAATACACTTGTCGCACTATACACTCAGCAAAAACACTTGAGTGATGTCATATAGCGGCGCTGTGTTGAAGTTGGACTAGAATGCTGAAAGCCGGAACCCTGCCTTATCTCACCTTCTACTGCGTACAATTCGTAGCACTGTTTACAATTGTGTAGATTTCCGATATTTGTTGATTTCACTTTTGATTCGTTGATCTTCTATTTGGTACGATTATATAAATTGAAACTAAAACTTTAACTTTCTAAAATACGGCGTGACAAATCAGAGTGTATTGTATGTGGTTGGGTCACGCTCTGCTATGCTCTGTCTTCGTTATACTTAGCAAATGGATTACCTAAACCTATACTCCTTGAATACCTATACCTTGTCATACCTATACTCTGTCTGATGTATACCGTCTGATTTATTTATTATATACATTGTTATTTTTTATATTTACGGTTTATATTAGTGCTCTATTCTCGTCATATATAAAATATGAATAGGTAACAACTTAAAAATTAATAAGTATATTCCGGGGTGAAATATAGGAATCTTTTTCGAAAAAAATTTCGAAAAAATAATTAATACCTATGACCAAAACAAGTCATTTTACACCCGAACTATCAAAACTAGAAAATCTGGATTTGTGGGTATAATTCAATGCAGGTATGGATATCTGCCTGGTAGTTGGTCCTGCAAATCCATCAATTGTAGTTTGGCCCACTAGGGCTATAGGTCGTTCTTGGTTTCTGAATGGCAGGACGCTGCATACCATAAAGCATCTCTGATGCTGGTTGGGTAGTAGCAAATTGCCACTAAAGGGAGATATATACAGTTATATGTATCTCCCTACTATTACGCTGCCTCAGACTAGTTTAATTGCTTTTGTCATTTGCCTTTTTCATCGCCTATAATATGCTAATGAAAAAAAACTAGCTCGAAATCGGTCCATGATTGGTGAGGAACTGTCGAATGATTTTAGATGCCATGTTTTTTGGATTTGTGGGTATAATGTAATTTAAGCAGTAGAAAACGAAACTACTAACATAATTTATAAAGGGGTCAAATGATCGTAAAAGCCACGGTAATCTTTATATACTGATATATTTAGATCCATGAGTTGCTGATATTTATTCCCTCTGAATTGGCATATGAGTCTCGTACAGTTGGGGGAGAAAATCGTATGTTGCAAGAGATTTATTTTTATTCAGGCGACATAGCAAAGGCCTCAATTCATCGGAATGGTGAATTTTAAACCCTGTCGAGCCGTCCAACTGAAGTGACAATTGAATCCCCTTCTAGGTTTTATGGAATTAAGATCATGCATTTGTTAAACATTCTTAAAATATGACAAAATTCAATAACCTATGTATGACTTTGAGTTTAAGCATGCTAACTGGCATACTTCAACGCATTCAATGTAATGGGTTGGGATTTTGTTAAAGTTTTCTGTTACGACTGGACATGGTATGTCCTATTTCAAATTCCTTTGGAAAAATAATTCCTATTTTCATTTAATGGGATACCTACGCAAAAGTGTCAGCTGTATGTCCTTGCCACAGGCAATAAAACCGTCCTTTGTTTTAAGATCAAAAATGGTAAAACTGTGGATTATAAGTTTTGTCTTGACGTAAAAGTGGAGCAGACGTTGGAATTCGGACACAATAAACCGAGTGTAGATTGATTGTGTATACGCTACAGTTTTTTACTTTGTTATCTTTTATTTTTCATTTCGTGCTTTCCTTGTCCACACTGGTTCTGCATTCTTTTCTGTGCTGATATTTTTTGCACATTTGTTCTATTCATCTTCGTTCATTCATATATAAAACGATATTCTGATCGTTGTAAATATTTTACAAATAAGCACCAGGTAATGATGGCAAGTTTTTCTTGATTCACCAATCGCTCTTATAGAACCTGTAATATTCTGATTTTGACGTTCATACTGACATACAATTTACATATTAAAACGACTTAGATTTGATATTGCATGTCTTCATGAATTATTGGGATCATGGGTCCTTAAATACTATTGGAGGTGATGTTCTAACTGAATAAACGCAGTGGTCTGTTTAGATTACAAATATGATTTCTATACCTTTCGGCATTATAACCCATACTGAATATTATAATTGAAATATAAATAAATATATATTCAGGTTAATCAATGCAGGAATATAATTAGGAAAAAATATTTCGGAGCTTTTGAACGTTGTTCCTTCGAGAATTTATTTTTTTATTAATCATCCAGAAGAAACTTGAAGGATTAAAATAGTACAAATAGCTCTGAAGTTTCCTAGGGGGATCCTTGAGAAGGAATTAGCGGAAATATGTAATATTAAAGCGAGCGATCTAGCATTATCCCTAACAAGGCGATTAAACCTTAGTCGCAGTAATTTCTGATCTCGTAGTACGGAGTTGCAGTAATGCACCGGGAGAGATAATTCCAGATCATTTCAGCGACTTTTAAGTACATTGTATAAAATTAATTTATGACTTCTCGACACGGGAGCGATCTTACTAATATTAGGTATCTACGGGAATGTAAATTTATTTAATACGCCTATTCGGAACTGAATACCATAAAGATATGTTTGCTCGGACTCGCAGAATTGCTCCCGTCCTAATAAATTAATTTACATAACAATGTGCTATGATATTAAGTGAGCAAGGTGGGTCTCAGTTTAATTTGCGCCTTTAAATATTTGCAGGGGCTGTGTTTTCTTAATAATTCCCAGCGGTGGGCATATAGAAAGAGCTGAACTGAAGTGATTATAAGTAGAGAACTTTTCATGGCTTTCATACCAAGTAACTATAAAAAAGGAGCAAATTTTGTGCTAGCATATATATGGAATACTTTACTGCTCGAAAATGAACCTATGTTATAGTGGTCACATATTGCCTATATTAACGAGGTGTAAAGCGCCTAGTCATTGTGCTTATGTAGTGAAGTAAACTAAAACTTAAATATAACAATACGTATTAGATTCGTTAAAAAAGTGTGAATGAGAATGCTAATTATTATAGTCCCAAAATAAAATGAGATATATTATTTTAATGAATAATGGTATATTAACTATTAAGAAAAGTAAGGTTAATTTACCGTTCGAAGTCTCCAATTTTGTCTGAGAACAGTATAACCCTTAAATTTCGTGATGCTTATACTATTTGTTGCACGACCGCAATAAATAAAAACGTATGTGTTTAATTTGTGTTATGTGTTTAATGTGTTAAAATCTATTGATGTTTATTGTTTAGTTACGGCTTCAGTACAAACTGCACATTTGATTTTAAGATCAATAAATAGATTAAAAAATAGGTGTGTGCTTATGATCACACGATAGAAGTGAAAACTTTTAATATTCGAATTTTAAAATACATACCTATATAATTACAATTATGTTATATAATGGATTAGTTCGGTGAATCAACAAAAGATAATGGCGATATTGTTATACAAAATTATTTATTGCTATCTCTGTATCCATGAAGTCATATTAGTTACGAAACAAGCGGGGCAAGGCAGTAATAATTAATATTATGAAATAAATATTATTTTTTATTTTCACAAAGTAATATCGATATCACAATAACGATAAGAGAATATCGATATTGTTATATCAAATTATTTATTCTTATCTCTGTACCCATGAAGTAATATTAGTTACAAAATAAACAATAATATTTGTGAATTATAATGTGGAATTTTTCTATGATTGGACTTCTTCACTGCTATTATATTTTAAGAATGAAACAATAGGCCTATGGAAGCTAAATTATGCTGTAAATAGTTTAGATTCAAGTTTATCTCTCTCGCTTAATCAACGAGTGAACTTTACTCGACTGAGCGTTACATAGACGAACCGAGTCTCATTCATACCCACAAACTCTCTCTAATGTCTCGCTCTGCCGACTGAGCCGACTTTACCCGAAGGAGCGTGACGCCTAAAGACGCATGCCTAAAGAAGTTTCACTGCAAAAATACATATTTCTTTTAATTCAATGAAATTTTAATCTTAATTCTAGAAAATCAATTCTAAATCAAAGCGATGTTACAAATGTCGATTTTGACAATTACCTATATAAGTACTTACCGTTTTAGACTTACGGTACTTACGGTAAGGGTTACATACCGTTTTGTTAGCCTTAACCACCTGTAACCTCATCCTACTGTCGCAGAAACAAACAAGGCAGGTGAACTAAAAGAGCTTCATCGTGCGCAAAAATACATTGTTTAACATTTTCTCTACCTACTATTCACCATTTTTAATTCCGAGATAAGTAATTATTTTTCTTCATTGAAAAATGATCATTTTCTTGTAATAGTAGGTATATTAAATGGTGGTAGTTTGACAATATAAAGTTTCTTTCTGCAGCCGTTTTAAACGATTTGTAGCCGTCACTGACATGCGCAAAATGTATTTCGCGTTCCAGCAGGCAATATCCTATCGATGCCAAAGGGTTCGCCGTTCCAGCACTTTTTCGGATGTGTTTAAAATAATTTGAATCAGTCTGAAACCGTTTGCATAGTCCGTGCATTTTCTGTTAACTACGAGTTGTTGTCATGGACATTGCAGACATAGTGGGAGAGGATTTGACAGACGTTTGACTGAACCTATTTCTATTTGTAGGTTATAGCTTAGAGCAAATTACATATTTGTGAAAATCACTTTTCACAATAGCCTCAAAAAAGTAAATAAATTATATTAGGTAATGATAGATTCTGGAGACTGATAACGATGTTGGCATTTTATTATAATTTACTGTATATCCCAAAAGGCGTACTAAAAAATAGAGGAATTTACGAACCGTAATTTACCTATTTACTGAATTATATTTCACCCATTTCCTTAGACGTCAGGCCGTCCCATTAAGTGAATCTTGACCAAATACAATTTGAAAAAAAATTGTTAATGGTCCATTGTCCACTTAGAACGGGTCGCTCTTTTAATGGACTGGTAATACGTTATCAAGGTATACAAGTGTACTTGCAAAGTATGAACAAAAAAGTAGTTGATTGATTTTCAATATTAGAGAAATAATTTAAAAATAAATCGTTACTCCTTTTTTAACTGATTTTTTAAGAGATTGATTAATTTGGCAACTTTTTTTCCAAAGGATAATATCCCGTTTAAATATTTCTCCTGAAACTTGAAGATAAGGATTTCATGTTCTCGTTTTGTTTATCTATGAGAAGTTGAGTTAAATATAGATAATATAGAATATTCTAGATTTTTTGGACAACTATTCTTACATTAGATTGTACCAATATGGCGATAAAAATCATATCACATCAGAGAAATATATTTTATAATAAATAAGTTAATCAGTTTCAAGAATGCATTTACATAGTGCAATATTCAGTCGTATCCTGTTAAATGTTTTTTAAAATTAATAGCCCCATCCAAGCTGCCAAAAAATTAAATAGTCTTATTTAGTGAATCTGAGAATTAATTTATTTCGCCTCCATAAAATACGCCGTACGTCAAGGTGCAGGGCGAAATTTGGGAAGTAACAGATATTTTACCTTGATGGTCGATACGTGCTATCGTCGAATTACTTTTTACCTTAAAAATTGCAAGTGGATATCGACTGCCATAAATCAGAACCTTTCCATTGTAAGCCTAACAATGGTCTTTACTTTATAGAAAGATAATGAACTTAGATTATCCGAAAATAAACCTTTCAAGGGCATTTTACGTGGGCAGCAATTACCGGTAAATCTGTATACTGAAGGCATAGGCTTTAATACCCAAGAGATGTATGAAATGCGAAGCGCAATGCAATCCTCTTCCATTATAAACTTCGTGCTCTAAAAAATGTATAGGTGGAGAAATTTTCAAAGACCATTACGGAAAACCTACTTTAAATGTTCCTCAAGTCCTGTAGAAAATATATGTCGTTGACCTGCCCGTAAATTGGTATTACGTCTTATGCCTTCGCAAAGGAAAATAAGATTATCAGGAGTAGCAGGACTCCGTTAGAGCAAATTAAATTTATGTCAAGTAATTTGATTCATTTAGATATTGTAATAAATAAATATAGCGACTACCACAAGATATCTTGCTCTCCAGTAGCGATTCCGAATAGTGTTAGGTTAAACCAAATGTATGTTTTTGTCCTTATTTTTTATTGTTATGTACCGTTATATTACACACTACCATGTATAACATTAATTTGTTGAACTGGTATTTTAAATAAAAAAAAGACTGACATATCTTTCTAAAATCTTCGGACACGTCGATTCGTATTTTTAATTATGCAATAAGATGGCACTCTACGTGGTGATTTGATGTCATCGATAATTTTTTTAAAGGGCAACAATATATTTTTCTGGCAGATTCTCATAGACGCTCTTTATGAGTTCGCCAATATAGCACACTTTATATTTATTTTGAGAAACAGAGGTTTAAACGAATTAATAAAAATTAAATCATGACAACTCTACGCGTACACAAAAATACCATACTGCTGCATGGAAAATAACAATTGGAAGACGCAATATTGTTCCTAAACACATTTCATTTAATACGAACAAAATATTAATAAGAATACAGTAAACAATGAACAACTTAACTCAAGAAAACTAAGAGTAAATCGTAGTAAGAAACAAAAAACAAAACAAAGAATAGGTGATAGAACACAACAAAGAATAGGAACGTAGGTACAAATGAATATTAATCTAAATTAAATGCGGCCGTTCTCTCTTAAACACAACTCTAAACGATTGAATGTTTCCGCCCGCCTACACATTATTTAAAACAATCGAAGACATTCTTATGTGGTGCCGTATTCGTTCCTTCAGTTCTTTCAGATTTCTCGGTAGTGGGAAGTAAACGTTGCTTTTCAAGTAACCCCAAAGGAATAAATCCAATGGTGTTAAATCAGGCGATCGAGCAGGCCACTCCATAGGCCCTCTTCGACCAATCCACCACCCAGGGAACAGCTCGTGTAAATGTTGACGGACATTAACTGCATAATGAGGGGGTGCTCCATCTTGCTGATACCAGATATCATTGGCTGGAACATCTGGATCGTCAGTATTGTGTCTCCGATTAAATTTCCCTCAAAAAATATTGCCCCAAAATCCTACTTCCTATAATACCCGCCCATACATTTATTTTTTGTAGATATTCTGAGCCTCAATTGCCCAATTTGGCCTGTCACTATCCCAGTATCTATTGGCCTATTATGGCCTATTATTTGGCCTATTATTCCATAAAAATCGTAAGAACGTTTCCAGGGCAAATTTTATAGAACAATGTTTGTTCTAAGAACATTTCCGAAACGTTCCGAAACACATCGCATCTATCGCACGTCAAGTCAAGTATGGTAGTTCTATTGCGGTTTTTATGGAACAAAAAGGCATGTATGAATACTTATTTACTCTATAATGATTTTGTAATAACTGTAGATATTATTATTCTATATAACTACTTTAAAAGGCTTTTTAAGTTCGATAGCAGCTTCCATATTTGTAATTTGTTGACTGGAGCAAAATTGTAACTTAGATACCCCTTACACAATAGTTCTATAAAGAAATTATAAGCGACATTACGGAATAAACTTATAAGAGTGTCACAGGAGATGGTATAATTGATTATTGAGATTGTACATTAATGCAACAATTCAGTGTTCTAGATACAACTATTAAACATTAACAGAATACAAAAGTCCTATTACTATAAATCTATATAACTACTTTGATGGCTGGGAATATACTCATGCATGATTTAAAAACACATAAAATGAATGCTTTCCGAACAAAAGTATTGTAAACATATGCAATATAAATTCGTTACCTGCTTTTCAGAAACAATGTATAGAAAAAAATATCTAAGCGTTGTGAACAGGCAGTTTTGCCTGTTCACAACGCCATGTAAGGAAAACGTCGACTCGTCGAAAAATAAAATCGAATTTTTTAAAAAAGTGAGATGTATGCATATTCTCTCCAACATTTTATGGCAGAATTGAACACGTCGATTTGGATCATCCTTGTTTAACTCATGTATTAATTTAACTTTACGCAGATGATAGTTATTGTGCTTCAGGATTATGTGAACTAAAAAATTTGAAATTCTATATTCACCTGCAATTACTCGCGTCTGTCTGACTGACTGACGTTCTTACCTTCATATTTCGAATTGAACATATGACAAACACTTCTTTATGTGTTCGGGTTAAATCACCGTAGCCTATCATAATTAATATTTCTATTGTTTCTTTTTCGGATAACATATTTGCTTCTAATGATTAACAACACTTTTGACAGTAACAACATTATTTACTGCCATCTTAATGTTTTGTTTCAAGCGAGCCATAGCACACTTCTTCCAATTGTTACTTTTAATGCAGAAGTATGGTATTTTTGTGTACTCGTTGAGTTGTCATGATTAAGTTTTTATTAATTCGTGTAAACCTCTGTTTCTCAAAATAAATATAATGTGTGCTATATTGCCGACCTCATAAAGAGTTCATCTACAAGAATCTGCCGGAATATATATTGTTGCCATTTAAAAATATATCGATGACATCACATCCGGAACACCTAGAGCGCTATCTTTTGTATATTACATAAAAATAAGCGGAATCAAAAATAAAAATCGGCGTGTTCGAGGATTTTAGGTAGAGACGTCATTATTAATAAACAATTAGTGATAAACAAATTAATTTTCATGTTATATTTTTCATCAATGCTACAAAAAATAACAAAAACTAAAAGTAAAAAAAATACAAAAGTATTTTTGTATTTCTTCTGTATTTCGCCATATTTTCACCTCTAAATTAAAATTATAAATATTGGTGGTAGTGTTCCGGGAGGTGGGACTTTTTTAAGGAAATTTCCTGCCCTTTAGGGATCCATTTGTATATCCTCTATCTGAAAAAGTTTTTGAGATATTTGCAAAAAACGAAACCCCCCCTTTTTTTTACTAAATTCTTTATAACTTTTGTAATATTTACCAGCCCCAATTCAAATTTTTCAAACAGTTTCTAGATGTCACTCCGAATTCTGAATCGAATGAGCCCTAAATCATTCGGTACAGGCTAAGAGAAATTCAGTAAAATGGTATTTATTGAATAGTCGGTCCATAGAAGTAAGGGAAGCATTGCTTCACTTAAATTTATTGTATATTAAATCGCATTATGTAAAACCTGGTTTTGTTACTGGACAAAAACTAGAACTGATTTAATTATTATAACTTTTAAATAGCACATATATGTCCCGACAACGTTTGACAAGGATCTGTCTGACTTCTGACAAGGATCTGTCAGTCTTAAGAAATATTTAATTTATTCGTTACTTTTCTAACGCACTGTATAATAGCGAAACCCTATGTGAGACCTAGGGAGTAGGTAAAGGGTGCATACAAAAATAGTGGCCACTTGAATAATACCATAGTGAATTGAGTAAACTATTGTTATTTTACACATTATATTTTGTAATGCAAAAAAATATTAAAATTCACATTTAAGTGCACACGATTTTCAATACTTTTATCGAAATTTACCTCACTCGATCGCTCACGCTTCACTACGTGCTCGTCTAGATAATAAAAATCAATTTAAAAATTGCATAATTCCCGGGCGTGCGTGTCATATATCGTCCTAAATTTGGCACGTCTGAGGGAGTTAAGGGACTGATAATTGAAAATGTCAAGAAGTTGCGATGTGGCCACGCCAGCCTAATAAGCCCGGCGCTTTTAAGACTACTCCTCTCGTGATAAATTGACTTTACAAGGGCCCTCGCAACATTCGCTCTACCTGTTGCTGCGGCCTCGAAAAACTTGACTTCATTCATTTTTACACATTTGCTACTGGACATTAAACGGCAAATTCGTATAAGTGACAACTCTGTGCCGTGAGTTGGATTTTCAAAGAAATGAAATGCTGATATCTATATGAACATTTTTGCCACTTCGTGCACACTATAGTCCTCATTCCATATTGATATTTGAATAGCATTATTATAGGGGCCCGAAACGGGTCAACGGGGCTCAAAAAGGGCCGTTGAAAAAATAGGCGAACTTTGAAACTTATTTCACTGAGTTTGATATACAAGAATAGAGATTAAGTAGGCATGTCGACACCACCTCCATATAAACAAAATATAGACAAAAAATAAAGGATTATCAATTAGTTACTTATTAATAAATAATCAATTGTATCCATTTCAGCAGCGGTAGAGTAGACGATTATTTTATAGCGGCCATTAGTTCTAATCTGTGTGGAAATCTGCAATGTTAATAACAAAGTTGAAGAAGATAAAATTTCTAATACTATATGTATAATTTTTTTGTAATTTCTGTCGGTGTAACTGACAGAAATGAACATTTTCTCAAAGCACAATCGAAAAAAATCACAAAAATTGGTTACTGTTTTTAGAGAAAATGTAATCTTTGCGCCGCTGTAACTCGTTATATATTAGACTTACAAAAAATTTTTTGCGCAGAAAATGTGAAGAATTTTGTCTTCATTTACTTGGTTATAAACATTTTCGTCGTTAGGTCAACGGTTGCGGAATTATTTTGAAAAGTTTTAGCGCTTTTAACCTTTTAATTCAAGAGGACGGCTAGAGCGGTCCAAATTTTTTTTGTCATGTCCCAGACATGAACAACATATTTAAAAATTGTCGCTACTCCACCTTTTGTAAGGCAAAGGCCTTTTTTAGCCCCTACGGACTGGTTTTGGCATATGGCACTATTATATTGAGTAGGATAATACCTTTTAACGTTTTGCCGGAGTCGCCGGTCATCCTACGAAATGCTACCGTTGCCTATTATGGCGTGTAATTCGAACTCGCACGGCTAAAGTAGTCGTGTCTGCTGGATTCCAAGCGGCCCCATCTCCGATTCTATAAGTCGCACAGGGAAAGTATATTAGTGGAATGCTTATTTTATGAACTACTTCGGTCACTTTTGCGAAATGTTCTACCTAAAGTCGTCCACGTCGCATGAAAAAAAAAGGTGATTTTTTTTACTTCTCGCGGTTTTTTCGGTTTCCTGTGTCAACGGAAGTTGAGATATAGCAACTGTTAATAGCAAATTAATTTTACTTTCATTTGGTACCATCCCGAAGGATGCAAGCCAAACGGTTCTTACGATATGCCAGTAGGTACATATGAACGATTCTCCAGGATTCCAGGACGTCCACACCTTAGAATTCCAGGAAGCTAGCACGGGAGGGTTGGGAAATTTTTATGTCTTGTTCAGCACATCAAGTAGAATACATATGCAAATTTCTAGCTTTGCAATAATTACTTCCGAGTTAGAACTTAAAACTCCTGGGTTAAAACTGGGCTGGCTAATACCCGCCAATGCCCTTTTTCATCATGAAACCGGCATAGCACGGCTTAGAGCTTTTTCATTCTTCCCTCTACGGAAATATACTTTTTTATTTTAAATAGGTAAGCGAAAGCGAAAGTAAAACATGATATGTTATCGGTTGCTAGTATGAAACACTTTCGTGCCCTGGACGACGAAAAAATAAAAACGTCAAATTAGTAAAAATGTCAAATGTTTATTTAGTGGAAATTAAATGTAAAATTACAATTGTAAGTTCCTGAAAGATTTAACGGCAAATGTTGATTGAAATCCTGTTCGAAAGCAACGTCACTGGAAATGTTGACTTGTTTGTCGATTTGCGCAACATGACCATTAAATTCTGTTTCTGAATGTTTGATTTGCTGAATAGATATCGATTTTTCGGTCATGATTTTATTGGCAACTTTTATTTTATGGGTCACTGAATCTGCTATATATCCTTCCACTACTTCCACTTCTGCCTACTTCCACCCCCCGTGCGTTTTCATATCTGAAATATCCACACCTGAGGCATTTGCTAGTAATGTAGAGGATGTTCTTCGAAATGAGCGGCCGGTGTACTGACTTGTACTGGTACTGATTTGTAAAGAAATTTGGCTATGTCGTATGGAATTTTTGAAATTATATGCTTTCCAACCATCTGATTTACACATCTGCCACGCTCATATCGATAAAAGAAGCGTTCATCTTGAGCCTTTTTTAGTCGCAGTTGCATATAACGATTAACATACGTTACCCAATCTTCTGTTACGACAAATTTTCTTTGCACGTTATTTTTTGTAGTAAGAATCTGCACAACAGAACACAATTTTTATACTCAACGTCCTTCACTTAGATTATATAACTTCATCAGTTCGGCATGCTTCAGCTACTCCGAAAATCGCTATCACTTTTTTCATTAAATATATTTCACCAGAAGCTTCTAAAAAGAACTTTGATATATATCATCCTTTGTAAATACCTGAGATTTTCGAGGTCATTTTTCCTTTTTATGAATGCCTTCAAGCGGCCAAATTTTGAAATATCCTGGTTCATATTAAATGAAATAGTGAATTTCAATATTGAGTATTCTGACCATAATGTAGCAGGGGA
>CAXKVY010001424.1:0-38904 GCA_964058915.1 Tetropium fuscum
TAATAATTTAATTGATAAACAAGATAATTGTCAAGTTCACACCGCCAATGCTGTAACGGGGTAGCTTCAAACTCATAATGTGGAAGTGCTGCCATCTCCCAGTTATATTCCCGATATTAATCCGATAGAAAATATTTGGGGTTTAATTGTATGGTTTAAAATATAAGAAATTTTAGACCATAAATTTCAAACGAATTATGGGAAACATTATTATGTAATATAATTCTGTCAATGGCTAATAGATTTGGCTCAAGTAATAGAAAAAGATGGTTATACGACCAAATATTGATTTTATTTTAAATATTCTTGTTATTGTTTTTTGTTTCGTTGGAATTTTTTAAAACTATTAATTATAAATATAATTCAATATACATAATTCAATTTTTCTTATTTATTTCACTGATTACCGATGCCAATGATTTGATTTATGACAACCTGTGACATGTGACAAGCCGGCTTTACACAAAAATGATAAAGCTTGGCTCTCATTCTAATACTTGTACGCTTTTTTAATAAATGCAACTGAATCACAACTTTTTACGTCCATATAATTCCACATAATTAAATATCCCTTTTAATACCTTCGTCAGAAAACCTAATCCAATTGATGTACGAGAAGTACCTACCATAATTGTTGTGTTTTTCCTGTAGTAAGGATACGTATTTACTAATAACATTACTAATCCAGTTACTTGTTTAATCAGTAAGCCATCTAAATATGTATAAATATCCTTGTATCTCATTCTGAAATATATTGCTTCAAAAGGTCTTAATAGTCAAAACTGCAGTAACAAGTGTGTATAAATATAGCGGTATAAAATAGTGTTTTACTCATCTTCCTGTATGCCACATTTAAAAATCCAAAGGAAGTTTAGACTAATACAGAAAAACTCCCGATATACATACAGTATGAATGTACGGAAATATTTAACTAATCGATGTCCATTTCGTGCCCAAACGATCATAGATGGCGCTTGTTATAGGTTACCGGTACTACACGACACTGATTAGACAACATCTAGAAACAGCTTCAATTTGATTTCGGATTATTGGATTCAGAAATTACATTCTCATCATGAATTACATTCTCATCATGGATACATCTCATATGAATTATATAGACAACTAGGTATCTACGCTACGGTCTGATTTAAGATGTGGAACCTTCTTTGGCAATGGACTTTAATTTTAATCTTGCATGCATGATGCATGTCCTCCACCAAATTTATGTCCATTGTCCAGTGGGCTTCCGATGTACACTGTGGTTATCCGGAGATAACATCTTTGTAGGTATATCCATTTTGTCATAATGTGGATAGCCGTTATCCATTATTGATCCATTCTCTACAATTTATGGAACGTGATAAGTTGCGACTTTTGTGTATCCATGGACTATATCTGGACTCTAAACGAATAACTTTTGGATAGGCAGAATGATATCTGGACTCTAATGGATAATTTATGGATAGACAGACATGTCCAGCAGAAATCCATGGGATGAATGTATGGATATAAAATGGATTGCTACCATGGCTATCCCCTATCCGGAGCTTCTATCGGATGGATCCATTTTATGATTACATGGATATCCGTCATGGACCCATTCTATACGGATGAGAGAAGTTTGTGATGACGGATGTGTGGCATTTGTATCTCCATAGAGCATCCATCGGTATCTATCTATTTTTCACAAATACATAACAATACACATCCATATCAACAAAAAGTAGCTATTTACCATAGTATAACTCATAGACTACTAAATATTTCACTATCCGAAAATAATTTTAATACTGAGTTGAATATAATTAAACAGATAGTGTCTAACAGCGGTTATAATCCTACTTTAATTGACAATATATTATATAAAGGAACGTTATATTCTGGCAGTCGAAGTAGTTTGCCATTATAACAAACAAATAAATAATTATAAATTTAGTACGCTGACTTACATTGGAAACCCCACTGAGGAAGTGTCATCATATCTAAATAAACGATTTTAATATTGTCTAAGACTAATACTAATAATACACTACGGCATTTTCTTAAAAATAATAAAGATAGTCAATAAAAACTATAAATCCGGGGTATGTACGTTAATTTGCGGCACTTGCCCTAAAGTTTTTATTGGTCAAACAATTAGATCATTTGGAAAACTTATACGTATTCTGAACATAAAAAAGTCATATTTAAACAATACTAATAGTCATATTTAACCAATAATAATAGAGTTCTTACCAGACTAAAACCGTCTAGAAATGAATTTCGAGGTCACTTTAAGGTAAAAAGCTACAACCTGTCCTAAATTGTTATTTACCTATTGGAGTATCAATACCAGTTTCGCGGCCTCTACTTGCCCACTGCTTCTATTGCATTCGTTTGACGGCACGTATATTATACGGCGGGAAGTGTTTGTTTATATTAGACAAAGTGATCTGTTCTATTAATTGTTGTTGCATTGTTGTTTTTTTTTATTTGTATGTTGAAACTGTAATATACCTAGTTTAAACGACTACAATTATTATTACTTGTATGAAAACTCATAGTGACACTCATATATAACAGGTAAATTCTTAATTTGTCATCATCGGTTTATGGGATTTTAATTCTGTTTATAATGGAACAGATTATACAGATGATGGAAACCAACAGCAGCACGATATACATCTGACAGTGATTTTGAGTCAAAATCAAAATAAATACAAGAGCAAACAAAAATAAACTAAATATTTCAAATGTATTTTATGCCACCAATCTGGAAGGGTCATGGCAAGTCAAAATGTATAAAACATATTATTGATAGCACAAACATTCGGTTAAGTTTAGGAGGATACAAATGTAGTAAGTTTAAAACTGATATATTCTATATTTACCAAACTAAAATGCAATGTTTTAATATAAAAAATCAACAAAGAGTTTTAATATAAAAAAATGCATATTTTATCAGAAATCCACATATACATCCACATCCAGAAATTCACATATATTACCACAGCAATGGCACTCCTTTTATTCATTCGGTTTTTAATGAAAGACAACTGACACAATTTTTATCAAATTCAAAGTATGAACATTCATTTATTATAAAAGTAGATGTGTATTTCTTCTAATGTTTGCTCCGCCCCCACCCCCTGGAAATTTTTGAGGCGACGCACATGCCAGTGATGGATTTAAAAATATTTCTGAATACAAATCCAATTACAAGATGTCAACAGATATACTAGAGTCCACCCACGAGCAAACGGATACTCGAATGTTGTTACATATTTTATCAGCCAAAGAAGAAGGGCATACAAGATGCATCATTGATGTAAAGATACTTTAGTTGGTTTAAAGATTGATTAACCGACGAAGTTTGGATGAAGGTCGGTACAAAGGACAATATCCGTTTTTATTCTCGTGCATGCACTTACATTAGGGTCTGAACTATTGAAAAACTTACAAGCATTTCATAGTCTCACTGGATGCGACACCACAGTCAGTTTGTGGGTATCGGAAAGAAATTGGGATGGGATATATTTAGTTTCAACACCATAATCTATTAGATGCTATTGGAGTGTTAGATTTTAATGACAAACTCATAAAATGCACCAGTTTGTGATAAAACTATACACACACAGAGATGATATAAGGTGTATCAATACTTTACGGGGAATAATGGCGACTTCCAAAGCCATAATCAATCTGCCTCCTACAAAAGATATAGTTTGAAACAACATTCAAAGCGGGTCCACTATCAAACTAAAGTATGGTTAAATGTCCTAATTTCCAAACTTCAATTGCCAAATATAGTGGATAACGGTTGGACAATCGTTAACAACAAAATTTCTCCTATATTATCCACACTACGTTAAGTTCCAGAACATAAAAAAAATATTTATTATATCTTCACTAACTGGATAATTATGAGAGTTTTGCATAATATTAACGTTTAAAAAACTTTTTCAAACCACAGTCGACATTTTGTTCGATGTATGTAGATATAAATTTTCAATATCTTTTGTAGTTGACCGCATCTCGAGTTTTCTAATTTTTATCTTTAGCACCAATAAAAAAATGTATAATATTGAATAAAATTGATAGACACCATTAGAGGCGGTCAAGTTTTTTGTACAATTCAGTAAAAAAGTAAATAAATAGCTTGTGTAGTTTTCCAGATATTGCGATGTATATCCCAAAAAAACACAAATTGTGAATATAATTTTTTTGAAAGCAAAACCCAATATTTACTCCCCTCCACGAGATTATTTTTGGGGTAGTTATCTCCCAGTGGATAAGTAATCATTTGAAATGATTCGTAGGTTTTTACCTTGAAGTGACTTCGAACTGAACGATATCCACCCAAGAGGCCGCTATATTTATTGGGGACTTTAAGATTTTACACCAAGATAAAGGGTTAAAGTTGACATTTCTAGTGTTCAGAAATTAATAAACAAAAAGTTTTATTTTATTGCTATTTGTTGCTAAATGATCAAATAGAATATATTAATAATTTTGCATTACCAAATATGTTTTAGTTCTACTATTTTTTCCATTCATTACACCTTGGTTTATATACTGAAGTGTTTTCTATTATGAATTTATAGTATAATATGTCGATTGGAAAACTGATGAAATAATTTAGTTCTCCATGGTAATGGCACGCACACTTGCAGTACAATGCAGTGACTGGAAAAATTGTTGTGTGGGTTGATATCTGGCCTGAAAATTCCCCACGTTTTACTAAACTGGACGCAACTATTTGTAACACAAATATTAATTAAAAGCATTGATAGTTTGATTAAAACGTTTATCCCAATACGGAAGTGGTGTGCTGTCAACCCTCTTCGTCAACATGTAAAACCGTTTTTCTGGTAAATTAAATATCAAAACATAAGTGAATGAATACGTGCAACAGAATCTATAGAGGACACAGTTTCTGCAGCTACCATATAAATATAATATAAAATACGTTATCGACAATATGAGTCACACAATTGTCTCTTACCCTTCGTACTTTAAAAGTAAATCTCCATAGAGATGGATAGGCAATCTTAAGGGATAAGTCACCAAATGAACTTACAAAAGTGTTAAACAGACCGTGTCGAGGGTGACGTTTATATTCACCCTCTCGATATCCAGCGCCTAGCCGCAGAAAATCGTTTCATGGTCCTTATCTGCCTTAGTTTATTATGTCAATTCCCACGTACAAAAATCATTCGAGGATCATTTAAATTAAAAGTATATTGCCAGATAGAATGGCTATTTAGTCAATAAATTAAATGTTTTCATTAAACGAGAGGAACCATTTACTCTACAGATTATTTCTAGTTACAAAAACACAATACAACATAAGGAAACGTAACAATGTAACAGACTAAAATGAATTAGAAAGATATAATTCTAAAATTTAGATACAAAATTTGATCGGTAACAACTTTACCCTTTGAGTACGAAAATAGTAATTTTACAATTATTATCTAAAATGTACTTCTTTCGGACGAATCGTTATTGTTTCCAGCCGAAGCGAAGTGTACCCAAAAACTTCTTAGGTAAATAGCATAAACAACATTTTCTTGTTAAAGCTACCAAAAACACATTAAAACCTCTTCTTATATAGGGTGATTCATTTAGACCTTTTTTTCAGATGGTTTTTTTTCACGTTCCTCGTCACTGGTCTCATAGTGGCATCGTATTTTTATTCAGTATTGTTTGGCAATTCGTCATGGATAGACTTACACCGCAACAGCGTCTCCAAATTGTTCAGCTGTATTATGAAAATCAGCGTTCTATGAGAAATGTTTATCGTGCACTTCGAGCAACGTATAGTGTGCATCATCGAGACCACTATTGCCTACCATCCGCAAATTTGAGGGTCACTATACGTTACTTGATGATACGCGACCGAAAAGAACCACATCCAGCCCGGAATAAGGAGAATATTGCGACTGTAGCGGAGAGCGTGACAAGACCGGAGGAAGTAAATTCGACGCCGATCTCAACAGTTGGGCCTATCGTATTTGACAACTTGGCGAATTTTACGAAACGCTCTTGGTTTGGAAACTTACAAAATACAACTTGTTCAATAATTGAAGCCACAAGACTTTAACTTACGCTTCAATTTCAGTCAATGGGCTCTGGAACAGCTTAATGAAGATCCGCTGTTTTTCGTCGACTTTTGTATAGGGACGAGGCACATTTTTGGCTCAATGGATATGTCAATAAACAATATTGCCGTATTTGGGCCGATGAGCAACCTAAAGAGACTCTCGAACTACCGTTGCATTCACAGAAATGCACTGTTTGCTGTGGTTTATGGGCTGGTGGAATCATCGGTCCCTATTTTTTTAAAGAGGCCGGATAGAACGCAACCGTCAATGGCGAGCGTTATCGCACCATGCTAACAGACTTTTTGTTGCCTGAAATTGCAACCCGTGATGTCGACGACATTTGGTTTCAGCAAGATGGAGCACACAGCGCGCTAAACAATAGCTTTATTGAGAAATCATCTTGGTGAGCAGATAATTTCGCGTTTTGGACCTGTCAACTGGCCGCCTAGATCGTGTGATATCGCACCCTCGGACTTTTTTCTTTGGGGTTATGTTAAATCAAAAGTCTTCGTCGATAAGACAGCTACGATTCAGGACTTAGAAGTCAATATTACTCGCGTAATTGGGCAGATACCGGACGCAATGTTAGAAAAAGTGATGGAAAATTGGACCTTCCGAATGGACCACGTACGACATAGTCGCGGCCAGCATTTAAATGAAATTATTTTTCAAAAATAAATGTCAAATATTGTTCTTTCAGGTCAAAATAAAGATTCCGCCATCCAATTCAATTTTATGTGTTTTATTTATTTAGAATTAAAAAAGAGGTCTAAATGAATCACCCTATATTATAATTATTAATGTGATCAGAGCAAATATTTCCCGAAAATGGTAAAGTTCGGATTTTAATTAACATGCCACTATAGTAAGTGCATTGTTTAATGTGAACACAAGTTATTTTCCGAATATTTTCCGAAAACAGTAAACTTCGGAATTTAATTTACTTGCCGCCATAGTAAGTACAATATGATTAATGTAAAAACAAAAGAGTCAGAAAAAGGCTATTAGGGACTCAAATGAGTCCTAGAAACGGAGCCTATATAAAAAAGTATTTTTGTGTTTAAGCTCCCAAAAAGCACATTCAAATATCAGTATGATTACTAATGTGATTGGAGCAAATATTTCTCGAAAACAGTAAGCTCGGAATTTAATTTCTATGCCACCATAGTATTTACAAAGTTTAATGTAAATACAAAAGAGTCCGAAAAATATTAATTTTAGAGATTCAAATAAGCGTAATTTTGGGAGCATAGAAAAATATTTTTTTTGTTAAAGCTCCCAAAAAATATTCAAATGTCTTATTATCAATATATACCGGGTATATTGGGGTAAAAAGTCTATCCACAAATATCGCTAAAATAGTTCGATTTAAAATATTTCTGAATTCTTAATTTCATCGCTAGGGGCCCACATATGCTATGGTGTTTCAGAAAATCTTTAATTTCTCCAAATATCTTCGGTACAATGTAGGTCGAAAATACACTTTTTAAAATCTCTGTTCCATCCTCTACAATTTTTTGTTTGAATATTTTTTTCTAATTGCCATGGCAGTGTGAAGGAAAACAATTTTGTTTTTAAAATGCTGTTAAAACACAGTTTGCCTTTTCTGAATTTAACAAACGATGGTTAATCAGGAATGGTTTATTATTTTTATACGCAAATTAAATATAATATGTGTGTCCAAATATAGGGGGCGCTATTCAAAACAATGTCATATTGGGCCAGTTTTCTCGTAATTTTTCGTATTTTTTTAAAGAAAATAGAGAGAATATACTTCCTTGAAAAGCGGCCCCCTATATTTGAGCAATTAAATTTAAGTTTTTTATTAACACAATTAATCGGGATAAATAGTCAATTATCATGAGCCTTCTTTTGTTACATTCGGATAAGGCAAAGTCAAGTTACAGTATTTTAAATATTTTAAATTATTATCCCACTGCCGATGCCGTTGCCATGGCAATTAGGAAAAAATCTTTATACAAAATTTGTAGATGATGGAACGGGGATTCCAAAAGATTAATTTTAAGGACACAAGTGACTCCGTAAAATAACAATTTTTGAGGGCGTATAAAAGTTGAGTTTGTACGTTTCGGTTTTTTACGACCCTGTTCCCGCGTTTTTTATTGACTGGTCAATAAAATAGCTATTCCAAAAATGTCGAATAATGGATTAACTGACAATCAATGTTTGTCCAATTTGTCGAATGCTTTCACCGTTTTCAATTAGTACGAATAAGTTCTACCACCTTAAAATGTGTCTCTATTTTATATTCGATAGGTGGTGATTAAAGAGCTATCCAGTTGATAATTGCACTGGGAAATCAGAGTGTGCCACGTGTAATAAAAGGGCCCTCGCCAAACTTGACACCCTTTGAACTAAACACCAGCAGTTGACCACTAAACTTCGATAATCGACTGGAGCCTATAAATTACCTTGCTACCAACATCCATTATTTTGCTACTAGAATGTACCAGGGCTGTCTTTTGTCACATATTTTACGGAGTTTATTTTGCATGACTACATTTGTTAATTACGTAGGAAATTACAGTTAGATAAAGTACAATATCACGGGAAACGCAATTACTGGCTAGTCGGCAGAATTAATGCTGTGAAAAATGGTTATTAGTCAAGATAGAGAATGCAGTTTTCGACACATAAAGTTTCCTATGAATGGTCTAGCAAAATCAATAAGAATATTGAATAGATTCAAGACCTATTAGGCGCTATGCGGAACAACGTCGAGAATGAAGAAGATGAGGATGTAAAAGAAAGAAACCAGGAGGCGTGCATATACTAAAAGATCTACAAGTAATTATAGGGAAATTAAAATGGAAATGGACACGGTAATATAATCACCGAATTGGGACATAGTCAATTGAGTTCTTCTCAGTTTCTTGATAAATAATACAATACAAATCTAAATTTATGAGCTATATGGTAATACGAATAGAAGTAATAGTAGAGAATATAAGATCATTGTAATGCAACAAATTTATCCATAAAATATATAAAACTGTGTTCATATACGTGAAATGCCATCCTGTATTTGTATGTTTTGATAAATCGTTTGTACCTGCTCTAACAACCTCGTGAAATGTCGGGAATGGAAATCCACCTGGAAAAATTATTTGAAATTTGCTGGATATCTGCTTTCTGTATTTCCTTTTAATAGAACAGCGCGCTGACAAAAACGCCGCTATGCATTTCATGGTATGGGAACAGGCCACCTGCTAGACGCACAAAATTTTCATTTGGTATTTCATTTAGAATGTAATAAATGCTACTAGATGGCCACGAGGTAGAATACTAATGCGCTATATGATATAATAGGCACACGTTAATTTGAATACATATTATACTGTAATTGATTTCGGCAATAAGTTACTACTTTCAAGGAATTTGTATACTATTTATACGTATATAATTAGTTTTATTTTATAATTTGTACGTTACCAATATTTGTTAAAATGCCGCATTCCATTACTCTAATGATATTTTCATGAACGAAAATCCGTTAATACTTTAATCCAAAAATCTCACCTGACTCTTCATGGGGTCTGTATTAATCTGGCACATATACTGCCCGCGATCCTCCTCCTGAACGTTCCTTATATGCAGATTCCAGGTGGTGTGATCATTATGTGACACTGACACCCGTGGATTGTGTGTGATGACGTGATCGTGGATCGCCTGGATCGCCTTAGTATCCGCCTTAACCCATCCCACCTAGAAAAGCAAAGACATATCTCAGGGCCTGTTTATTATTCGCGGGATGTTTTAAAGAACATCTGCTTTGGCAATGCGGATGGTCGGGAAACGTTGGCAAACAAAGGAAATAAAAGATGTGGGAATTGTGGTAGTTGCCATATTGAAATAAATATTCCAATATAAAATATGGCTAGTGAAATAACTGCGAGAGGTCCTGTGTAAGAATTTATGTAAGTTCCCAGTGGGGGTGAAACTTAATATATATATATATATATATATATATATATATATATATATATATATATATATATATATATATATATATATATATATATATTAGCTTTGAAATTCTTTGCTATTTATATTTATTTTGTGAAAAGTAATCTTGGGTTTGTAAAACTAATGTCATAAAACGTCACTGCAAGTGTTGGTGTATTGGTAATTTAAATTCAAGTATGAATGATCAATGAAATACCTAAATCGTATACTGCTCTGAAGATCCTCAAGAAAGGTGAAAGAACTTGTACAACTTCTAAGTGGTTCGTTTTCGTGTGTATAGTGGTTCATTTCCGTATGTGTGTCCAGATATAGCACTGGTAAGTGTGTTTTCTTTCTTATTCGTCTATTTGCTTATTTCTATGTAATGAAATGCTACAAACCCAAGATTACTTTTCACAATATATATATATATATATATATATATATATATATATATATATATATATATATATATATATATATATATATATATATATATATATATATATATATATATATATATATATATATATATTGTGAAAAGTAATCTTGGGTTTGTAGCATTTCATTACATAGAAATAAGCAAATAGACGAATAGAATAATATATATATATATATATATATATATATATATATATATATATATATATATATATATATATATATATATATATATATATATATATATATATTGCCAATTACATGGTGGGAATGGACACTAGGTATTAGTGAAAAGGAGAGAAGATATAAGCTGTCAAAGATCCTGAAAACAGTTACAAATGAGCTTTGTGGATTTGAGCTTTATGCCTTGGCTTTTATCTATGAAGATACTTCCGCAGGGTGTTTATTTATTGTTTTATCCGCGTGCTCTTAGGCTGACCGGTGTTACCTTGGTTAGCTCTTCTTTAGTTTAGTTTATTTATTAGGTTAGTTTATTTATTATTGGATTACTGGATTAACATATATAAGATATCCTAAAAAAAATTATAGGTTCCTGTGGAATTTTAGAAGAACAAACTACATACGCGGTCGGGCGTAAGATTGAACATCTAAAAATTTAACAGACTACGAAAAGGGTAGTATTATAATTATAATTACTATTATAATATTTTATATTCGGGAAACTAATGAAAGAAATTTAAAATTTCCCAAATAAAACTAGACAACATGCCGGGTAAATGCAAATCTAATTTGTCGCAAAATTCTGTTTATTGTAGTGCACAAAACTTGGACGTATTGGCGGAAAGTAATAAATCATATAATGTAGTCCTATAGAAGTATATTAAAGGTAACGTTTTTATTAATAAAAAATGTTTCATCACTTCTCTCTGAACGAGTCAACGTAGACGAAGGCGCGGGTAACAGCTATAAATCATATAATACAGTCTACAGAAGTATATTAAATTAAGGGAATGTTTTTATTAATCAAATATAGTTTAATAGCTTTTTATCTTGCATAATTCATAATATGGTATGTCTAACTTATTATCACATTCAACTGATTTTTCTGGCGATTATTAATTATTATGAAATAATGGCTTAGCCAATCAGAGTGTCTCTGGTTGGGTTAAGGTGCGTACAGACATGCAACAGAACACCGTAACGTAACTTCACCGCGTATCAAGTCTGGACGGTACTCTGCAACTTCGTAACAGCACAGTAACAGCGTAACAGAGTAACATCGCAGCGTCCCATAGGTTGTCGGTCTTTCGTCGTCGCATCAAAGAAATGTTCGCGCCGATGTTGCACTATAAATTTGCAGGTGTGGACGTGTCTGCGTATCAAGTAGCGTTGATATTCAGTTTGTATCTACATACAAACTGAATATCGATAAAAAAGGAGTGGACGGAAGACGCTGTAAGTAATTTTATCGAAATTTATAGACAGAAGGAAATTTTATGGAATCCAAAACATCCCAAATACTATAACAAAGTACAAAAAATGATGCGTGGTAAGATGTCGCAAGAAGTCGCCCTTCCACGAGAGCTTCACACACTTTTGGTACAATAGTGCTTATTGATTGTTTCGAAATTTTGAATAAATATTGCAGACTCGTGAAGGAATCCTCCGTCGTCAGAAAACGCATTGTTACTGCCAATCTTTCCTGAACCGAAATAGATTGTCTCCAGTTAGTATTTTCTTGATATTTTGGGACCGATTATATTGATCAGATTCAAAATCAAATGGTGTCATTCTTGTGAAATTTTTGTATAGACCACTCACTGATTGAAACTTTAGATCTCTTAATAAATGACGACCACTGTACACAGTTCTACTGGTGTATAATTGAGTCTGCCACCAACGTCTTGGTCTGCGTTTTCTCTTCTGCACTAAATAGTGCATAACTATATATGCTGCAGCCGCAACATCCATCTGGTTGAATTACAAAAAACAACTAAGTATATCTGGTGGGACGCATAAATGTTTCGCGCTGGCGTTTCGCGGCGATGTTTTGTTGCACCTTGAATTAAAAAAAAAGCTCATCGCAGCGTAACTACGCCGCGCAACAGAACACGTTGCGTGGTGGAGTTACGTTACGGTTCTCTGTTGCATGTCTGTACGCACCTTTACGCTGTACTATGCTCTGTTTTCGTTATACTTAACAAATTGTTTACCTATACCTATATGGTTTATTTACATTTTATATTATTTGCCTATTCATTTACATCTGATATTAGTGCCGTTGTCTCATTTATCTCAATATATATATATATATATATATATATATATATATATATATATATATATATATATATATATATATATATATATATATATATATATATATATATATATATATATATATATATATATATATATATATATATATATATATATATATATATATATATATATATATATATATATATATATATATATATATATATACAAATATATATTTATTAATCACAATATCTAAATGAATTTAATTTGCTCTAACTGGGTCCTGCTACTCCTGATAATACCTACAGTATTTTATGGATGCTATTTTTTTAGTACGCCTTTTGGGATATACAGTAAATTATAATAAAATACCAACATCGTTATCAGTGTTCAGAATCTATCATTAACATAATTCCTTTACTTTTTCAGGCTATTATACTAGAGTCGTTTCGAGTAGGAAATATACAATCCGAAAAGATTATTTCAATTACATATCAGTGTTCAACATACAAACTCTGTTAAATCAATAATAAATGGGCGAGGACCACAGGGTTCAATATTGGACATGGTATTATCCCCATTCTATATCTATGGCATTGGAATCATTATATTTTTAGGATGTACTGTATGATATTTAAAAAATATATTTATCGAAACACTCAGACATTCAGATATGAAACTCAAAGTAGTAATTTATAGGTTTATTCCTTCAGAAAGTTTCGTACAATTTGGAACCATCTGAAGACTGTCCATGATAGGTCAGAGACTATTAACAAACAATCCAGTAGTTTCAATTGCTGGAACAGTTTCATTTTGTCTGGGTTACGTCATCGGAAGAGAAATCCGTGATGAAATCTCCTCATCCGAAGAGATACTAAACATTTCAGAGTCATTTGAACTACTGCTATCGGATTGTGACATGTTTCAAATTTCACAATTGTGAAAGCTTACATGGTCAACCTGGGTTGTATCCATGTATTTTGACCATTTTCCTTTCCAGTGTGCTTGGGAACGATGGGCCATAGAAACAAATAATAAACATTTAAACAAAAATTTAGGAAATTTTATCTACTTTAATTTAGTATAGAATGGTATTTCCAATATAACGCATAGTTTTTTGATATATAGGCGAGAAATCGAAAAAGGTGTCAAAATTTTTTAAATTTTTTTTGCACAAAGGGCAAGGGCATTTTTCCGGGCAAGATTTCTGTCAGTAAAGTTCAGATTCACGTTCAGTAACACAAAAAACATAAAGGATGGGGAAATTACAATTCTGGTATAACGTTCCCCTATTTTTCCTAATATAACTAACCTATTACAATAGTAAGCCAAATGTTATCACGTTTTACCAGTTAATTCTTCACCAGTTAAGTCATCAGTTCTACGGTAAATTCTTTTACGTCTATCCGATGATCTGAGACAAAACCTTGACTCATCAGTGAATAGGATATTGATCAATTCTTCATTACCCTAATATTCGTGTTCCCTAGCATATCTAAGGCGTTCAACCCGATGGTTTCGTAATAATTCTGGACCCGTTGAAGGTCTCCTTGCTCGCCTTCTTATTGTTCTATCGCTTACTTGAGCTTGCCTTAGCTTCTGGTGGGTGGGAAAATTACAATTCTGGCATAACTTTTCCCTATTTTTCCTAATATAGCTAACCTATTACAATAGTAAGCCAAATGTTACCATATATTACCAGTTAATTCTCCCAGTTAAACCAGTTAAAGTCATCCCGATCTTGCCTTAATTGGTCCGTTTAAATCCCAGATACAATTTCCAGTGAATGCCCGTCAATGCCGTTTGTTTTACGAAAGAATATACATGTGTACGCTAAAGAAGAATAAAATTGACAAATTGAAAACAAAGAATTGGAGCAATCGATTTTAGAAGGCAAGGCTCAAAAATGTCGAGAAAAATAAGCTTCTATTTTTTATATTTTTATGAATTGGGCCTCCCAAACTCTGAATTTTATATTCTCATGCCCCTTTTATATATCCTATGTCCAGCTTATTTAAATCCTCGGATTTTGATAATATTACACCGATATTTGTCTACTATCAATGAGCCTGCTACTTTCGTACAAAAACTAATTAAGACTTTAAGTGTCAAACTCGTGTATTTTCAGCAACGTGTCAATGGCCGAAATAGATGGATTTAGTCCTGCAGATAAACTTGGGCTGAAAACGAATTGTCAGACCCCAAAACGCACAGCAATAACGAGTGGGTGCCCGCTAAAATAAAAACAAGAGCTCAATTTCATGACATGACCGTAGTAATTGCTTCTTCTGTTGTTATTGTAACTGTACAACTGTACAGATACTTTGTAAAATAAACGGATACATTTCATATAAGGTAAATGGAGCGTTTCTCAACAATGTCCTACTTCTTTGTTAATTTAACAACACAATTTGTAGTAATCCTCACAAATTTGTTTATTAAGTTAAATACAAATATAGTGATACATAAAAACATGCTAAAGCAATTTCTATTTCAGCATATTGTATTGTATATGACATAAAAAGTCGTACTCGTATGTAACATACACCTGACACATTTATAGTACAGTGCCGTTCAATTGAAAGTAAACGATTTTTTTAATTAATGTGAAACAGGCTTTCAGGTAATCAAAACTTGATTGTCAATTTTATTTGTCAGTTTACTAATAATTATTCTATATTTTGAGGTTTTCCTTATAATTATTATTATTATTATTATTATGCCGCGCTTAACTGGACCGCAAAAAATGAGAGCTGTGATGTTACTGCAGAACTGCTTGCATTGCAGTTGCAGATACTTTGAATGTGAGTAAAGGTTGCATTTACAAAATTAAGCAAAAATGGAATGCAGAAGGAACTGTTGAGTACGTCCATAGAGTGGGGCCGTCAGAAATTCAGTACTATGGAGGAAGACGAACTCGTCCTTGACCACCTTCGACAGAGTCCTTTTGATACAGCAGTGACTGCCTGCTTGTTAACAAATTTTCCTGCTTCGGTGGAAACCGCAAGACGACGTAAGAGCTGCAAATAAAGTTGCTCTGTTGCCACGGCATAAGGAGTAGAGGTTAAACTTTGCCAACCAATTTGTCGGTGTGCACAGGACTTTTGGGACAACACAATTTTTTCAGACGAAAAAGTTTTTCAATCCTGCTATGATGCCTCTGTGCGTGTATACCGCCCAAGAAATTGCCGATATGAAGAGCGCTATATAAATCCTACAGCTCGTAGTGGTCGCTTCTCTATCAACATGTGGGCATGGATATGTTGCCAAGGAGCAGGTGTTACTTGGAGAATCAGAGAGCGTCTTACTGGTCAAGGCTACGCTAGCATTTTGGAATATGTTATGTTACCTTCCGTTTCCATTTTATATCCCGAGAACTTCACTTTCCAGCAGGAAAATATTTTTATTTCCTCTCTCCTTTTTCCATATTTCAATTAAATTTATATTTCAGGATAATTCCTCTATTCACAAATTACGAGTTGTTACTGAATGGCTAAATACAAACCATATTAACACTCTGCCACGGCCCTCTAAGTCGCCGGATTTAAATCCGATAGAAAATGTATGGGCACAAATGGAAAAATACATGTATAGCAGAAATTTCCGACCAGCGAACGTAGAAGAACTGTGGTTGGCGATTGAAAATGCCTGTGAAAATATTGGCGAGGATTACACCAGGACACTAATTGTCTATGAGAAATAGGCTTCAAAAAGTTATAAACGCGTTGGTGCTTGGACCAAATATTAATTCATAGTAATTTTCTTAAGTTCTCAGTTAGTTTGTTAATTTAATGGATTTTTTTACAAGAGACGTCCTTACCATATAGATTTTCCTTAATAAATACTGTATTTAAAATGCTGTCACCCTATAACTGACAGATACTTCAACCTAAAATAACTTTGAATGTGATCTGTTTAGAAAAGCCTGCTTCACAATGGGAAAATTTCTCATAAGAGTCGTTTACTCTCATTGGAACGGCACTGTACTTACAAACTATCGTGATTTTTCGAAGTTTAAATACTTTCAAATACATATTAGTCGTTCTTGTAATATGCATATAATAAATTTGATATAAGTTATTTGATAAATTTTTATCGAAATATTTATTACAAATATAATATTTGTAATAAATAATTCAATAAGAATAGTCGATCAACTCATAGTTAATTTGTCATTTGCACATTATAAGAATAGCCAATAGCCAATAGACAGTACTAATGTTGCAACAAGTTCTGAAAACATTATATTCATATGTAACCTAACGTGTGCAGGTACAACATTGGTAAAATCCGAACATGCTTAACTACTTTTCATAGGCCTATATTTCGCATTCAACGCTCAATCTAACCTTGGTACAAATTGTGTTCTTGTCATAGAGAGTATGATCAATACTGTACGAAATAACACGTGAATTTTTAAAAATCCACGGCTCTTTCTCACAGTATATGTCGAGCGACATCCGAAATGATACGAGTATAAGGAAAATTGAATCACTACCTGATGTAACAAGATAACAAAATTTAATCAAAAATATCGGGTTTGGAGAAGAATTGGGAATAATAATAATTTCTTTTACGTTTCGAAACATAATACATGTATAATAGCAATAGCCACAAACCTTAAACAGTAAGAATATATATATATATATATATATATATATATATATATATATATATATATATATATATATATATATATATATATATATATATATATATATATATATTGTGTTTGTACTGTTTGTAGCATTTCATTACATAGAGAAATAAGCAAATAGACAATAATAAGGAAGATACACTTACGAGTCCTATATCTGGATATACATACGGAAACGAACCACTTAGAAGTTGTACAAGTTTTTTCACCTTCATTAAGGATCTTGAGAGTGGTGTATTCTAAGAATTTGAGTTCCGTCAAAAACTGATGTCATAAAACTTCACTGCAAGTGTTGGAGTATTAATATTTTAAATTCAAGTATAAATGATCAATGAAACAAGGCGGTCACCACTCTGAAGATCCACAATGAAGGTGAAAGAACTACTTGTACAACTTGTAAGTGGTTCGTTTCCGTGTGTATGTGCAGATTGCGACTGGTAAGTGTATCTTCCTTATTATATATATATATATATATATATATATATATATATATATATATATATATATATATATATATATATATTAATATTATTTAAATATATGATAATGCTTCACGTTGGACTAAACAATTGAGTTTGTTTTTATAATATAATAGCCTCTCGATGGCTTAGACAATGGTGATGGATCTTAAATATTTATTAATTAAGAAGGGGCAAGCGAGGTAGGGAGATTATTTAATTTCTAGATACTTCCTCCTGATAACCTATGTTCTTGGAAACTCTTCTTCAAAAGAGCCAGTTCTTGTGAACAATTTTAAATATTTTCCATAGATGTATGTTCCTTGGCATTTTTTTCCTCTCATCTTTCCTCAAATATTTATATTTGATCTTCACTATATTGTATTATAGAATGATTTCTTTTTATAAATATCTAATAGAGAATATATTCGTGAATATATTTGAGCATTAAGAACACTCACCTCAGCGGAGGATCAATTAGGTTGAATTATCATATTTTACTTTTAATATCAGATTTGAAATTTAAATAAATTATTTTTTTAGATTATATTTTTCTCGAGTTAAAAATTTATTATATGATGTTTATCTCTATAGCAAATATGAATATTTAGTGACTTTAAGCTTTTTTTAAAATAAAAGGAAAGAGATTGGTATACTTTATATGTGACAGATTTATTATAGATAAGCAATATCAGTGGTGCATTGATTAATTTTACAAATCTTAAAATAAACCCTGCGATAACCTATTGCATCTTAAATTATTGACATAGAATATGAAGTCCTTTAGAAACAATATTCCTTATGTAATAAGAAATGCTTATGACGAATTATTAAGAAGCGAAGTATTTAGATATAATTGTAATTACCTCTTTAAAGTGCAAGCTAATCCCAATACACTTGTCGCACTATACACTCAGCAAAAACACTTGAGTGATGTCATATAGCGGCGCTGTGTTGAAGTTGGACTAGAATGCTGAAAGCCGGAACCCTGCCTTATCTCACCTTCTACTGCGTACAATTCGTAGCACTGTTTACAATTGTGTAGATTTCCGATATTTGTTGATTTCACTTTTGATTCGTTGATCTTCTATTTGGTACGATTATATAAATTGAAACTAAAACTTTAACTTTCTAAAATACGGCGTGACAAATCAGAGTGTATTGTATGTGGTTGGGTCACGCTCTGCTATGCTCTGTCTTCGTTATACTTAGCAAATGGATTACCTAAACCTATACTCCTTGAATACCTATACCTTGTCATACCTATACTCTGTCTGATGTATACCGTCTGATTTATTTATTATATACATTGTTATTTTTTATATTTACGGTTTATATTAGTGCTCTATTCTCGTCATATATAAAATATGAATAGGTAACAACTTAAAAATTAATAAGTATATTCCGGGGTGAAATATAGGAATCTTTTTCGAAAAAAATTTCGAAAAAATAATTAATACCTATGACCAAAACAAGTCATTTTACACCCGAACTATCAAAACTAGAAAATCTGGATTTGTGGGTATAATTCAATGCAGGTATGGATATCTGCCTGGTAGTTGGTCCTGCAAATCCATCAATTGTAGTTTGGCCCACTAGGGCTATAGGTCGTTCTTGGTTTCTGAATGGCAGGACGCTGCATACCATAAAGCATCTCTGATGCTGGTTGGGTAGTAGCAAATTGCCACTAAAGGGAGATATATACAGTTATATGTATCTCCCTACTATTACGCTGCCTCAGACTAGTTTAATTGCTTTTGTCATTTGCCTTTTTCATCGCCTATAATATGCTAATGAAAAAAAACTAGCTCGAAATCGGTCCATGATTGGTGAGGAACTGTCGAATGATTTTAGATGCCATGTTTTTTGGATTTGTGGGTATAATGTAATTTAAGCAGTAGAAAACGAAACTACTAACATAATTTATAAAGGGGTCAAATGATCGTAAAAGCCACGGTAATCTTTATATACTGATATATTTAGATCCATGAGTTGCTGATATTTATTCCCTCTGAATTGGCATATGAGTCTCGTACAGTTGGGGGAGAAAATCGTATGTTGCAAGAGATTTATTTTTATTCAGGCGACATAGCAAAGGCCTCAATTCATCGGAATGGTGAATTTTAAACCCTGTCGAGCCGTCCAACTGAAGTGACAATTGAATCCCCTTCTAGGTTTTATGGAATTAAGATCATGCATTTGTTAAACATTCTTAAAATATGACAAAATTCAATAACCTATGTATGACTTTGAGTTTAAGCATGCTAACTGGCATACTTCAACGCATTCAATGTAATGGGTTGGGATTTTGTTAAAGTTTTCTGTTACGACTGGACATGGTATGTCCTATTTCAAATTCCTTTGGAAAAATAATTCCTATTTTCATTTAATGGGATACCTACGCAAAAGTGTCAGCTGTATGTCCTTGCCACAGGCAATAAAACCGTCCTTTGTTTTAAGATCAAAAATGGTAAAACTGTGGATTATAAGTTTTGTCTTGACGTAAAAGTGGAGCAGACGTTGGAATTCGGACACAATAAACCGAGTGTAGATTGATTGTGTATACGCTACAGTTTTTTACTTTGTTATCTTTTATTTTTCATTTCGTGCTTTCCTTGTCCACACTGGTTCTGCATTCTTTTCTGTGCTGATATTTTTTGCACATTTGTTCTATTCATCTTCGTTCATTCATATATAAAACGATATTCTGATCGTTGTAAATATTTTACAAATAAGCACCAGGTAATGATGGCAAGTTTTTCTTGATTCACCAATCGCTCTTATAGAACCTGTAATATTCTGATTTTGACGTTCATACTGACATACAATTTACATATTAAAACGACTTAGATTTGATATTGCATGTCTTCATGAATTATTGGGATCATGGGTCCTTAAATACTATTGGAGGTGATGTTCTAACTGAATAAACGCAGTGGTCTGTTTAGATTACAAATATGATTTCTATACCTTTCGGCATTATAACCCATACTGAATATTATAATTGAAATATAAATAAATATATATTCAGGTTAATCAATGCAGGAATATAATTAGGAAAAAATATTTCGGAGCTTTTGAACGTTGTTCCTTCGAGAATTTATTTTTTTATTAATCATCCAGAAGAAACTTGAAGGATTAAAATAGTACAAATAGCTCTGAAGTTTCCTAGGGGGATCCTTGAGAAGGAATTAGCGGAAATATGTAATATTAAAGCGAGCGATCTAGCATTATCCCTAACAAGGCGATTAAACCTTAGTCGCAGTAATTTCTGATCTCGTAGTACGGAGTTGCAGTAATGCACCGGGAGAGATAATTCCAGATCATTTCAGCGACTTTTAAGTACATTGTATAAAATTAATTTATGACTTCTCGACACGGGAGCGATCTTACTAATATTAGGTATCTACGGGAATGTAAATTTATTTAATACGCCTATTCGGAACTGAATACCATAAAGATATGTTTGCTCGGACTCGCAGAATTGCTCCCGTCCTAATAAATTAATTTACATAACAATGTGCTATGATATTAAGTGAGCAAGGTGGGTCTCAGTTTAATTTGCGCCTTTAAATATTTGCAGGGGCTGTGTTTTCTTAATAATTCCCAGCGGTGGGCATATAGAAAGAGCTGAACTGAAGTGATTATAAGTAGAGAACTTTTCATGGCTTTCATACCAAGTAACTATAAAAAAGGAGCAAATTTTGTGCTAGCATATATATGGAATACTTTACTGCTCGAAAATGAACCTATGTTATAGTGGTCACATATTGCCTATATTAACGAGGTGTAAAGCGCCTAGTCATTGTGCTTATGTAGTGAAGTAAACTAAAACTTAAATATAACAATACGTATTAGATTCGTTAAAAAAGTGTGAATGAGAATGCTAATTATTATAGTCCCAAAATAAAATGAGATATATTATTTTAATGAATAATGGTATATTAACTATTAAGAAAAGTAAGGTTAATTTACCGTTCGAAGTCTCCAATTTTGTCTGAGAACAGTATAACCCTTAAATTTCGTGATGCTTATACTATTTGTTGCACGACCGCAATAAATAAAAACGTATGTGTTTAATTTGTGTTATGTGTTTAATGTGTTAAAATCTATTGATGTTTATTGTTTAGTTACGGCTTCAGTACAAACTGCACATTTGATTTTAAGATCAATAAATAGATTAAAAAATAGGTGTGTGCTTATGATCACACGATAGAAGTGAAAACTTTTAATATTCGAATTTTAAAATACATACCTATATAATTACAATTATGTTATATAATGGATTAGTTCGGTGAATCAACAAAAGATAATGGCGATATTGTTATACAAAATTATTTATTGCTATCTCTGTATCCATGAAGTCATATTAGTTACGAAACAAGCGGGGCAAGGCAGTAATAATTAATATTATGAAATAAATATTATTTTTTATTTTCACAAAGTAATATCGATATCACAATAACGATAAGAGAATATCGATATTGTTATATCAAATTATTTATTCTTATCTCTGTACCCATGAAGTAATATTAGTTACAAAATAAACAATAATATTTGTGAATTATAATGTGGAATTTTTCTATGATTGGACTTCTTCACTGCTATTATATTTTAAGAATGAAACAATAGGCCTATGGAAGCTAAATTATGCTGTAAATAGTTTAGATTCAAGTTTATCTCTCTCGCTTAATCAACGAGTGAACTTTACTCGACTGAGCGTTACATAGACGAACCGAGTCTCATTCATACCCACAAACTCTCTCTAATGTCTCGCTCTGCCGACTGAGCCGACTTTACCCGAAGGAGCGTGACGCCTAAAGACGCATGCCTAAAGAAGTTTCACTGCAAAAATACATATTTCTTTTAATTCAATGAAATTTTAATCTTAATTCTAGAAAATCAATTCTAAATCAAAGCGATGTTACAAATGTCGATTTTGACAATTACCTATATAAGTACTTACCGTTTTAGACTTACGGTACTTACGGTAAGGGTTACATACCGTTTTGTTAGCCTTAACCACCTGTAACCTCATCCTACTGTCGCAGAAACAAACAAGGCAGGTGAACTAAAAGAGCTTCATCGTGCGCAAAAATACATTGTTTAACATTTTCTCTACCTACTATTCACCATTTTTAATTCCGAGATAAGTAATTATTTTTCTTCATTGAAAAATGATCATTTTCTTGTAATAGTAGGTATATTAAATGGTGGTAGTTTGACAATATAAAGTTTCTTTCTGCAGCCGTTTTAAACGATTTGTAGCCGTCACTGACATGCGCAAAATGTATTTCGCGTTCCAGCAGGCAATATCCTATCGATGCCAAAGGGTTCGCCGTTCCAGCACTTTTTCGGATGTGTTTAAAATAATTTGAATCAGTCTGAAACCGTTTGCATAGTCCGTGCATTTTCTGTTAACTACGAGTTGTTGTCATGGACATTGCAGACATAGTGGGAGAGGATTTGACAGACGTTTGACTGAACCTATTTCTATTTGTAGGTTATAGCTTAGAGCAAATTACATATTTGTGAAAATCACTTTTCACAATAGCCTCAAAAAAGTAAATAAATTATATTAGGTAATGATAGATTCTGGAGACTGATAACGATGTTGGCATTTTATTATAATTTACTGTATATCCCAAAAGGCGTACTAAAAAATAGAGGAATTTACGAACCGTAATTTACCTATTTACTGAATTATATTTCACCCATTTCCTTAGACGTCAGGCCGTCCCATTAAGTGAATCTTGACCAAATACAATTTGAAAAAAAATTGTTAATGGTCCATTGTCCACTTAGAACGGGTCGCTCTTTTAATGGACTGGTAATACGTTATCAAGGTATACAAGTGTACTTGCAAAGTATGAACAAAAAAGTAGTTGATTGATTTTCAATATTAGAGAAATAATTTAAAAATAAATCGTTACTCCTTTTTTAACTGATTTTTTAAGAGATTGATTAATTTGGCAACTTTTTTTCCAAAGGATAATATCCCGTTTAAATATTTCTCCTGAAACTTGAAGATAAGGATTTCATGTTCTCGTTTTGTTTATCTATGAGAAGTTGAGTTAAATATAGATAATATAGAATATTCTAGATTTTTTGGACAACTATTCTTACATTAGATTGTACCAATATGGCGATAAAAATCATATCACATCAGAGAAATATATTTTATAATAAATAAGTTAATCAGTTTCAAGAATGCATTTACATAGTGCAATATTCAGTCGTATCCTGTTAAATGTTTTTTAAAATTAATAGCCCCATCCAAGCTGCCAAAAAATTAAATAGTCTTATTTAGTGAATCTGAGAATTAATTTATTTCGCCTCCATAAAATACGCCGTACGTCAAGGTGCAGGGCGAAATTTGGGAAGTAACAGATATTTTACCTTGATGGTCGATACGTGCTATCGTCGAATTACTTTTTACCTTAAAAATTGCAAGTGGATATCGACTGCCATAAATCAGAACCTTTCCATTGTAAGCCTAACAATGGTCTTTACTTTATAGAAAGATAATGAACTTAGATTATCCGAAAATAAACCTTTCAAGGGCATTTTACGTGGGCAGCAATTACCGGTAAATCTGTATACTGAAGGCATAGGCTTTAATACCCAAGAGATGTATGAAATGCGAAGCGCAATGCAATCCTCTTCCATTATAAACTTCGTGCTCTAAAAAATGTATAGGTGGAGAAATTTTCAAAGACCATTACGGAAAACCTACTTTAAATGTTCCTCAAGTCCTGTAGAAAATATATGTCGTTGACCTGCCCGTAAATTGGTATTACGTCTTATGCCTTCGCAAAGGAAAATAAGATTATCAGGAGTAGCAGGACTCCGTTAGAGCAAATTAAATTTATGTCAAGTAATTTGATTCATTTAGATATTGTAATAAATAAATATAGCGACTACCACAAGATATCTTGCTCTCCAGTAGCGATTCCGAATAGTGTTAGGTTAAACCAAATGTATGTTTTTGTCCTTATTTTTTATTGTTATGTACCGTTATATTACACACTACCATGTATAACATTAATTTGTTGAACTGGTATTTTAAATAAAAAAAAGACTGACATATCTTTCTAAAATCTTCGGACACGTCGATTCGTATTTTTAATTATGCAATAAGATGGCACTCTACGTGGTGATTTGATGTCATCGATAATTTTTTTAAAGGGCAACAATATATTTTTCTGGCAGATTCTCATAGACGCTCTTTATGAGTTCGCCAATATAGCACACTTTATATTTATTTTGAGAAACAGAGGTTTAAACGAATTAATAAAAATTAAATCATGACAACTCTACGCGTACACAAAAATACCATACTGCTGCATGGAAAATAACAATTGGAAGACGCAATATTGTTCCTAAACACATTTCATTTAATACGAACAAAATATTAATAAGAATACAGTAAACAATGAACAACTTAACTCAAGAAAACTAAGAGTAAATCGTAGTAAGAAACAAAAAACAAAACAAAGAATAGGTGATAGAACACAACAAAGAATAGGAACGTAGGTACAAATGAATATTAATCTAAATTAAATGCGGCCGTTCTCTCTTAAACACAACTCTAAACGATTGAATGTTTCCGCCCGCCTACACATTATTTAAAACAATCGAAGACATTCTTATGTGGTGCCGTATTCGTTCCTTCAGTTCTTTCAGATTTCTCGGTAGTGGGAAGTAAACGTTGCTTTTCAAGTAACCCCAAAGGAATAAATCCAATGGTGTTAAATCAGGCGATCGAGCAGGCCACTCCATAGGCCCTCTTCGACCAATCCACCACCCAGGGAACAGCTCGTGTAAATGTTGACGGACATTAACTGCATAATGAGGGGGTGCTCCATCTTGCTGATACCAGATATCATTGGCTGGAACATCTGGATCGTCAGTATTGTGTCTCCGATTAAATTTCCCTCAAAAAATATTGCCCCAAAATCCTACTTCCTATAATACCCGCCCATACATTTATTTTTTGTAGATATTCTGAGCCTCAATTGCCCAATTTGGCCTGTCACTATCCCAGTATCTATTGGCCTATTATGGCCTATTATTTGGCCTATTATTCCATAAAAATCGTAAGAACGTTTCCAGGGCAAATTTTATAGAACAATGTTTGTTCTAAGAACATTTCCGAAACGTTCCGAAACACATCGCATCTATCGCACGTCAAGTCAAGTATGGTAGTTCTATTGCGGTTTTTATGGAACAAAAAGGCATGTATGAATACTTATTTACTCTATAATGATTTTGTAATAACTGTAGATATTATTATTCTATATAACTACTTTAAAAGGCTTTTTAAGTTCGATAGCAGCTTCCATATTTGTAATTTGTTGACTGGAGCAAAATTGTAACTTAGATACCCCTTACACAATAGTTCTATAAAGAAATTATAAGCGACATTACGGAATAAACTTATAAGAGTGTCACAGGAGATGGTATAATTGATTATTGAGATTGTACATTAATGCAACAATTCAGTGTTCTAGATACAACTATTAAACATTAACAGAATACAAAAGTCCTATTACTATAAATCTATATAACTACTTTGATGGCTGGGAATATACTCATGCATGATTTAAAAACACATAAAATGAATGCTTTCCGAACAAAAGTATTGTAAACATATGCAATATAAATTCGTTACCTGCTTTTCAGAAACAATGTATAGAAAAAAATATCTAAGCGTTGTGAACAGGCAGTTTTGCCTGTTCACAACGCCATGTAAGGAAAACGTCGACTCGTCGAAAAATAAAATCGAATTTTTTAAAAAAGTGAGATGTATGCATATTCTCTCCAACATTTTATGGCAGAATTGAACACGTCGATTTGGATCATCCTTGTTTAACTCATGTATTAATTTAACTTTACGCAGATGATAGTTATTGTGCTTCAGGATTATGTGAACTAAAAAATTTGAAATTCTATATTCACCTGCAATTACTCGCGTCTGTCTGACTGACTGACGTTCTTACCTTCATATTTCGAATTGAACATATGACAAACACTTCTTTATGTGTTCGGGTTAAATCACCGTAGCCTATCATAATTAATATTTCTATTGTTTCTTTTTCGGATAACATATTTGCTTCTAATGATTAACAACACTTTTGACAGTAACAACATTATTTACTGCCATCTTAATGTTTTGTTTCAAGCGAGCCATAGCACACTTCTTCCAATTGTTACTTTTAATGCAGAAGTATGGTATTTTTGTGTACTCGTTGAGTTGTCATGATTAAGTTTTTATTAATTCGTGTAAACCTCTGTTTCTCAAAATAAATATAATGTGTGCTATATTGCCGACCTCATAAAGAGTTCATCTACAAGAATCTGCCGGAATATATATTGTTGCCATTTAAAAATATATCGATGACATCACATCCGGAACACCTAGAGCGCTATCTTTTGTATATTACATAAAAATAAGCGGAATCAAAAATAAAAATCGGCGTGTTCGAGGATTTTAGGTAGAGACGTCATTATTAATAAACAATTAGTGATAAACAAATTAATTTTCATGTTATATTTTTCATCAATGCTACAAAAAATAACAAAAACTAAAAGTAAAAAAAATACAAAAGTATTTTTGTATTTCTTCTGTATTTCGCCATATTTTCACCTCTAAATTAAAATTATAAATATTGGTGGTAGTGTTCCGGGAGGTGGGACTTTTTTAAGGAAATTTCCTGCCCTTTAGGGATCCATTTGTATATCCTCTATCTGAAAAAGTTTTTGAGATATTTGCAAAAAACGAAACCCCCCCTTTTTTTTACTAAATTCTTTATAACTTTTGTAATATTTACCAGCCCCAATTCAAATTTTTCAAACAGTTTCTAGATGTCACTCCGAATTCTGAATCGAATGAGCCCTAAATCATTCGGTACAGGCTAAGAGAAATTCAGTAAAATGGTATTTATTGAATAGTCGGTCCATAGAAGTAAGGGAAGCATTGCTTCACTTAAATTTATTGTATATTAAATCGCATTATGTAAAACCTGGTTTTGTTACTGGACAAAAACTAGAACTGATTTAATTATTATAACTTTTAAATAGCACATATATGTCCCGACAACGTTTGACAAGGATCTGTCTGACTTCTGACAAGGATCTGTCAGTCTTAAGAAATATTTAATTTATTCGTTACTTTTCTAACGCACTGTATAATAGCGAAACCCTATGTGAGACCTAGGGAGTAGGTAAAGGGTGCATACAAAAATAGTGGCCACTTGAATAATACCATAGTGAATTGAGTAAACTATTGTTATTTTACACATTATATTTTGTAATGCAAAAAAATATTAAAATTCACATTTAAGTGCACACGATTTTCAATACTTTTATCGAAATTTACCTCACTCGATCGCTCACGCTTCACTACGTGCTCGTCTAGATAATAAAAATCAATTTAAAAATTGCATAATTCCCGGGCGTGCGTGTCATATATCGTCCTAAATTTGGCACGTCTGAGGGAGTTAAGGGACTGATAATTGAAAATGTCAAGAAGTTGCGATGTGGCCACGCCAGCCTAATAAGCCCGGCGCTTTTAAGACTACTCCTCTCGTGATAAATTGACTTTACAAGGGCCCTCGCAACATTCGCTCTACCTGTTGCTGCGGCCTCGAAAAACTTGACTTCATTCATTTTTACACATTTGCTACTGGACATTAAACGGCAAATTCGTATAAGTGACAACTCTGTGCCGTGAGTTGGATTTTCAAAGAAATGAAATGCTGATATCTATATGAACATTTTTGCCACTTCGTGCACACTATAGTCCTCATTCCATATTGATATTTGAATAGCATTATTATAGGGGCCCGAAACGGGTCAACGGGGCTCAAAAAGGGCCGTTGAAAAAATAGGCGAACTTTGAAACTTATTTCACTGAGTTTGATATACAAGAATAGAGATTAAGTAGGCATGTCGACACCACCTCCATATAAACAAAATATAGACAAAAAATAAAGGATTATCAATTAGTTACTTATTAATAAATAATCAATTGTATCCATTTCAGCAGCGGTAGAGTAGACGATTATTTTATAGCGGCCATTAGTTCTAATCTGTGTGGAAATCTGCAATGTTAATAACAAAGTTGAAGAAGATAAAATTTCTAATACTATATGTATAATTTTTTTGTAATTTCTGTCGGTGTAACTGACAGAAATGAACATTTTCTCAAAGCACAATCGAAAAAAATCACAAAAATTGGTTACTGTTTTTAGAGAAAATGTAATCTTTGCGCCGCTGTAACTCGTTATATATTAGACTTACAAAAAATTTTTTGCGCAGAAAATGTGAAGAATTTTGTCTTCATTTACTTGGTTATAAACATTTTCGTCGTTAGGTCAACGGTTGCGGAATTATTTTGAAAAGTTTTAGCGCTTTTAACCTTTTAATTCAAGAGGACGGCTAGAGCGGTCCAAATTTTTTTTGTCATGTCCCAGACATGAACAACATATTTAAAAATTGTCGCTACTCCACCTTTTGTAAGGCAAAGGCCTTTTTTAGCCCCTACGGACTGGTTTTGGCATATGGCACTATTATATTGAGTAGGATAATACCTTTTAACGTTTTGCCGGAGTCGCCGGTCATCCTACGAAATGCTACCGTTGCCTATTATGGCGTGTAATTCGAACTCGCACGGCTAAAGTAGTCGTGTCTGCTGGATTCCAAGCGGCCCCATCTCCGATTCTATAAGTCGCACAGGGAAAGTATATTAGTGGAATGCTTATTTTATGAACTACTTCGGTCACTTTTGCGAAATGTTCTACCTAAAGTCGTCCACGTCGCATGAAAAAAAAAGGTGATTTTTTTTACTTCTCGCGGTTTTTTCGGTTTCCTGTGTCAACGGAAGTTGAGATATAGCAACTGTTAATAGCAAATTAATTTTACTTTCATTTGGTACCATCCCGAAGGATGCAAGCCAAACGGTTCTTACGATATGCCAGTAGGTACATATGAACGATTCTCCAGGATTCCAGGACGTCCACACCTTAGAATTCCAGGAAGCTAGCACGGGAGGGTTGGGAAATTTTTATGTCTTGTTCAGCACATCAAGTAGAATACATATGCAAATTTCTAGCTTTGCAATAATTACTTCCGAGTTAGAACTTAAAACTCCTGGGTTAAAACTGGGCTGGCTAATACCCGCCAATGCCCTTTTTCATCATGAAACCGGCATAGCACGGCTTAGAGCTTTTTCATTCTTCCCTCTACGGAAATATACTTTTTTATTTTAAATAGGTAAGCGAAAGCGAAAGTAAAACATGATATGTTATCGGTTGCTAGTATGAAACACTTTCGTGCCCTGGACGACGAAAAAATAAAAACGTCAAATTAGTAAAAATGTCAAATGTTTATTTAGTGGAAATTAAATGTAAAATTACAATTGTAAGTTCCTGAAAGATTTAACGGCAAATGTTGATTGAAATCCTGTTCGAAAGCAACGTCACTGGAAATGTTGACTTGTTTGTCGATTTGCGCAACATGACCATTAAATTCTGTTTCTGAATGTTTGATTTGCTGAATAGATATCGATTTTTCGGTCATGATTTTATTGGCAACTTTTATTTTATGGGTCACTGAATCTGCTATATATCCTTCCACTACTTCCACTTCTGCCTACTTCCACCCCCCGTGCGTTTTCATATCTGAAATATCCACACCTGAGGCATTTGCTAGTAATGTAGAGGATGTTCTTCGAAATGAGCGGCCGGTGTACTGACTTGTACTGGTACTGATTTGTAAAGAAATTTGGCTATGTCGTATGGAATTTTTGAAATTATATGCTTTCCAACCATCTGATTTACACATCTGCCACGCTCATATCGATAAAAGAAGCGTTCATCTTGAGCCTTTTTTAGTCGCAGTTGCATATAACGATTAACATACGTTACCCAATCTTCTGTTACGACAAATTTTCTTTGCACGTTATTTTTTGTAGTAAGAATCTGCACAACAGAACACAATTTTTATACTCAACGTCCTTCACTTAGATTATATAACTTCATCAGTTCGGCATGCTTCAGCTACTCCGAAAATCGCTATCACTTTTTTCATTAAATATATTTCACCAGAAGCTTCTAAAAAGAACTTTGATATATATCATCCTTTGTAAATACCTGAGATTTTCGAGGTCATTTTTCCTTTTTATGAATGCCTTCAAGCGGCCAAATTTTGAAATATCCTGGTTCATATTAAATGAAATAGTGAATTTCAATATTGAGTATTCTGACCATAATGTAGCAGGGGACCATGTCTTTGATTTTTCTGAGAAAAATACCAATAATACATCTTCCGTTATTATGGACACATATTTCGTTATACACCATTTGATGAACTTTTCATAGACTTGATTGTAACGGTCTGTAGATTTGTCCGGTAACAAACTTATAATTAACTGCACGTAATAATTGTTGCTTCTTCAATGAAATTCATTTTTAACTAATTTCTAGTCGAATATTAAACTTAAAAGACGTTTTCCGTCGACCGTGTAGTAACGAAGTTAATTAATGTATACAAAATCGTTTATTAATGACCCCTATTAATGCATGATCTTCTATTAATAAACGAATTTAGTGAAACATACGCATATATTTAAATTTACAAATCAAGATGCCGTGTCATTAATCTGTCACTGTCAGTAATGTCACGCTTAATATTTGAAAAATAATTTTGTAAAACACCTTCTTCTGTCTCCATACTTTCTGTATATGGTGCAGACTTTTCAGCCATTAAACACTGGATGGAAATCCACTGCTGTTGCAGAAGGATATATTGAAAATTCACTACAAAATAAAGTTGTCATAGCTAAAGAAATCTTCTGTGAAACTCATAAAAACTCCTCATACTAGTTCTACCAGCGCCGAAACAATCATCCAAGATAACGACATAAACGTAAATTTATATTCAGAATATCATAAAACTGATCATTTATCTATACAAATACAATCAGATTTGTGATACTTTATAATAAGTAATGAATCATTTAATTTGTACTTGGGTTCCTTAAATATAAATTTAAAATAAGATTTTCTCCACTTTATTCAAAGTACAGTCGACGGAAAAATTTTGTAACTAACTCGTATATTAAAACGCGATTAATAATCTCAACAATTAATAACTCGATTATTAATCGCTGTCATTAATACACTAGTTCGTTAAATAACTATTATACGTATCAACTTTATATTGAAGAATAATTATTTGAACTGTCAAAACATTATTTTTTGTTGACATGAATGTTATCAAAGTAACGTTAACAACACACTGTGATACTACTATTTTTATGGCAACAAACCGCTTTAATACCCATTTTATTACAGTCTACAGAGGATTTTCAGTATCTTTAAATTATGTATTTTATATAAAATCGAGGGAAGAATGAAAAGTTTCATACATTACACGCTGCAAAGCTCTTTTAGATGCTCGGAGGTATTCAAATAGCCTCGGCTACGCTTCGCTTCGCCTCGGCTATTTAAATACACCTCGCACTTAAAAGTAAGCTTTCGCAGCTTGCAATGTAAATAACTATTGGTATGTCGTTCAGTACACTAAATAGAATATTTCTACCAATTTTCAGATTCACATTATTTTTTTGTGGTTAAACCCTAATATGTCTGGGCTATTTTTGATTTTTTTATCAATACACCAGAATTTCTGTAGTTTTCACTGCAGTGTCACCAATCAGAAATATGAAACACGGCAGCGATGGGACGTATTAGAAATCCAAATTAATTTCTATTTAAAATTATTATCATCTACCTGGTACTAGATAGACCATAAATCTGATTAGGTAACTTTGAAAAGCTGACAACGGGTTAACCCAACTCAAAGGCAAGAGTATGTTTGCAAAACAAATTCCGCCCGATTTTCGCACATTAGTTACTTTGGTGCTAAGCCAATATTTGTTCTAAACCTGTGCCACTAAATAACGGTAAACTGTTTACATTTTAGCTGCGTTTGAAATTACACTAAATTATTCGAACTGATCAGACCCGAACGTGATATAATTTGACATTATAGAAAGAACATTCGCAAGGCTTCTGATAACTGGATATATATAAGCATAGTAAAATAATTGTTAAATTGTCTATGATTAGAGATCATATGTTAGGTATACATTCTATAAATGGTCTAAACCCATTTATAAGATGCGCAAAACATTCAGAAAATGCATGATTGATGGCAAAATGCAGAAACGAATGAAAGCCGAAATAATTTGTGATCAACCTCGTACGAGTTTCCTATGTCCTTTCTGAAATGATTGTATAAAAGAGGGCGTTCTCGCGTATCAAGAGAATCATATTACAGCACCGCAACATACTAGTGATTTATATCCGTATTTCATCAATATGAGGTAGCACAAGATCAAGTAATACATGAAATATCGGTCTCCGCTGGTGGTCCAATATGTTCTGGTTGTATTCATGGGGTCGTTTGAATAATGACGGAAGTGTTCATAAAACGGGGTGGATTGTTGAGCAAGGGAGAGAACGGTTTTGTGATCGGACGCAGGCAGTTTTCGGACAACATCTGCGCGCACTGCCATCTTCATCAGATGCTGCTGGGATCTCGGATTGATGAAGAGCGGCGCTGGCACGCATCAAGCGACCGACGGATGTAATAATAGTGCAGATATGACAAATAGCCGAAAAGCGCCACAAACTTGGGATCATTTATAATACACAGCTGCAAAGCATAGGTCGGGCTCGTGACCGATGGCTTCCCTGGCTGCAGGCAGAGACGCAAACTCAGCCAGTTTCTCCTAGTACTAGCGGTGAATACACCCCGCGGGATATTGTTTACTCTGGTGCTAAAATGCATACCGTAATCTAACAGCGGCTATACAATTTATCCATTAATCTGAAGTAGAAACGCGGTGAAGTTTTACAGTGAAACATTAATAATTCTTTTATATTAAACTTATTATTAATTAAAATAAGAATTCTTCCAACCTCATTAAAATGTCTTTCATTAACAATAAAATAATATTGATGCACTGACGTTAATCTACTACCCGTTAAAGTAGCTTTTGAAGAAACATTTTGTATATAACCTCAAATATCTAATCTGTATCCTAAAAATTCAACTAATAAATAATAGATGTGTTGTGAAACTAAGACCAACAATAAACCTGTCGTAACCAACAGTAAACCAATCTGTGTCTTCCTTTAGATAGGATAGTCAAAGGTCTATCTGTGAAACACGTGACCCCTGGCGTTACTGCCGATCTACACTCGCAGCTATTCGAGGTCTCTACAGTGCCGCTTGTAGATAAAAGTGGTCTGTCTGCACTATAAACAGATAGTGGCGCTCGAGATACTGAACATCGAACCAGAAAGAGAAAGAGAGCGTCACAACACGTGCAACAATAAAACAGTCTTTGTTATTGCGCGAGAACCATTCTCGACATATCCCTTTGAAGATAAGTTTTCACCTAGCGTCTATTTCTATTGGACATAATAAATGTTTAATTTTCAGAATATGATCATCCTAAACTACCACTAGCCGTCACCACAAACCAATAAAAATGATTTTTTTGACACATAAAAACTGTGTATTCAACTACTGTACTACAGTAAACAAAAAGTTGTGTCTGTGTTCTGTGCCTGTGTGTGCAAGGTCTGTGAATTCTGTTTATCAAGATCATAGTAGGTCGGCATAATTAATTTCACAAAATTCATCTCAGATTCATACATGGACGGTAGTGGAGCGTCTAGCATATTTGCAATTCACTTAGATTACCTAGTAGCGAGTCGGACCCCGATGTTTGCCAAATAAGCTGTTATCGTCCAATAAATGTTTTTCTCCGTGAGAAATGGGCTTATACTCGTAATTTCGGAATGCTCTGGATATCTCCTAATAGTGGCGTTACATCGCCGAAGAAAGTATATTGCTGAGGCTGCTGTGAGTTATAGAGTTCGCTATTAATTCTTGTGTAATCATCTTAAGCAGAAACAGCAAATTACTAAGAACTAGGATCAATGCGGATGAAATCATCTCCTCAAATGAGATTACTGCGCGCGATATTGTACCAAGCTGCGAACTTGGTACAAGAACTACGTAAGATTGTAACGTGATATTAATTGAGGATTTAGAACTTACCCTGTATCCTCCTAAATGGTGAACAAGACATCGGAAAGTGGCATCGCGTCCTAAGGGAACGGACAGATTAACAATGGGCTCTGCAAACTCGGGCTGATAAGCCGCGGCTCCTGTTGACAAAAATAAATAATTAACTGAAATAAATTGTGTTTGCAAATTAGGAATTAAATTTCTTGTTTTCCACGGTCGACGCTTTGTTAGGCCCCGGGAATTGCCAGAATGGCGCCATCGGAAGGATTAAATTATATGATAAATGGCAAAATGGGAAAATAAGACCTCTTAACACCTCATAATAAGAATCATAACAATTGACCTTATAGTACACGGAAATTAGTCAAATTTATGCGGAATAGAAGACAAAAATTATAATCAGCTGAAATTTCTAGGATAGTTAGCTTATGTGTGTAAGATTACATATCAAAAAAGTTCGCACCCCTAAGTGGTAAGCTTCATCGCTATCTCACCCCCTTTAAGGATACCGCACTGTTTTTTTACAATATCTTTTAAACGCTTTATCTTAGGGAAAAAGCAAGTATAGAAAAAGGTTTATATCAAAATTCTCTACAAAAAAGTTTCTATGGTATGTATCGATTTTTGTATTACTTTTTATGTTATTAAATATCGTAAACTGTAGGGTTAAACAAACATAGAAGCCTCACTATATTGAATCCGGTACTTAATCGAAGACAACGCTGATACAGTTAAAGTTCAAACTGCTATACAAAAAAGTTTTAGATCAGAAACGGTCGGAATTATAGGACAAGATCTCCTTACCTTAATTATTGCCCTGATGCCAACTGAAGGTAATATAAAAGCAAGAATTTATAGTTCTAAAGATTTACAGTTGTCAAATGTCCTTAAGAACATAAGAGAAACAGTTATTTTTTCTCATGCATTTAGTGGTAGTGACACAACGTCTGCTTTTTTTTGGAAAAGGCAAACTCCAAACTATTAATTTATTAAAATCAGAAAGAAATGTACAAAGAAGTTGTTAAAACCTTTAACAAACCAAATGCTACAAAACAGGATATTATTGAGGCTGAGGAAATATTTTCTCTTGCACTATATAAAGCACAAAAAAATTAAACACCAATAAATCATCAGAGATATGTTCTGTTTGACACCTCGGTTGGCAATTAGTTAGTCAAACGGTTACTTTGGCAAGGCTATCCCCGACGTTTGCAACTGTGCAACAACATTCGTTGCAGGTTTACCACCAAATTCAGGCTTGGCCTGAAATGTTTTAGAGCCAGAAGAATCGGGATGGAAGAAATCAGGTGATATTTTAATACATGTTTTGACTACTGAAGCACAGCTCCCTTATCAATTTTAGAGTTAATTTCGTGTGCCTGCAAAAAGGGACGCGGAAAGCGATGCGGATGTTTCAAGGTTGGTTTAAAATGTTCGGTTATGTCTATGAACTGTCACGGAAAAGGATGCTTTAATGCGGAACGGACCGATGCAATTGAATTTGATCAAGAATAAATGCCTTCAGTGGATTAGACCTCAAGGGAAAACCACATAAAAAAACGCACCGACAAACTCTACCTTCTAGGTGGTGTGGAAACGAGTTTGGTTTAGAAATCGCTAATGATTATTTCTGATTCTTGTTAAATTCTATATAATTTATAAAAAGTTATTGAAACCGAATGCTACAAAATATTAGTAAGGCTGGATAAATATTGTGTTGCCACCCAAAAACGTTTTTGTTACCTACCCCTAACGTTGCCATCGATTAACATGAAAACCCTTGATATCTGCAAACAACTTATAGTACATGTTTTATAGAAAATTTAATTCTGAATATTTTGTAATACTTTTTTTAATAACTTTTTTAATACTATTTTTATCGTAGAATATTACATTTTCAAGATATTTAAAAAACCAGGGCGGTGTCTTTATAAAGCTGAAAAAGGGATGAAGCTCACCAGTTAGGGATGGGAACTTTTCGAACCTGTGTTGCTACCCCTATCAACTGTCAATTCAGAAAATATCAGCTTATTATAAATGTTTTCTTCTATTGTTGCTAATTTCCGTGTACTACCACGGACGCTCAAATTGTGATTTTGGTTTGCATTTTGTGTTTAAAGGTTGAAATCAGTTTTATATGATTTCGCACCTTTAGAAAAATCGAAATTCGTCACCTATACGAGGTGATTATAGATGAATTGGAAAAATACCCTCAAAAAAATTTTTTGCATAATATTATTCTACATAATTTCACCTCGTCTACGACCAAGCTTAGCAATGTAAGACATCGAAAGATCTTTTTTTTTCTAATAATGTAACAGTCTGGACTACACGGGATTAAATAGACAACGGTAACGTTTGCCTAATGCTAGTGAAATAGTTTAGATACTTTATTTGCGGTCTGATTAAAAAATTACCATTAACAACGTTTTTTCCAGCTTGCTAATGCATAAGTGCTAATGAAATACATATTAGTTTATTTAGTCCCTATTTCTGGATAAATGCCGTCAATTTGAAAGCTACGTACTTTAAAACTTTTTCAATTATGTACTTTTGAGAGTTGTCAACGGGTATCACACCAACGAAACTTATTCCAGTTTAGATGTCACATAGGAAAAATCTAACATTGGTCAAGTTCTTATACAATTTCTTACAATAAATCGATAATATTTCATACATTCAGATTCAGTAGATTTAAATGTAGTATGGTCCTTAAATAACCAGACACACTCTGGTTGGTCAAGCCACATTTTCATAATAACTAAATTAATAATCGACAGAAAAATCAGTTAAACGTGATAACAAGTTAGATATATCATATTATGAATTATGCAAAATGAGGAGCTAATAAACATATGTATAAAAAGCGGGGAACCTAATTTTAGCCTCGAACAAGAAAACAATAGTTGAACATACTCGGACGACTAAAAGTTATTTTAAACTTAAAGTGAAACAATTAAAAGCGGAAATAATAAAGTAATCTGATTGGTTAACAATGTAATTACAATACCAAGCAGATGCCAGTAACTAAGGAATTGCTTTTGTTTAATGATAGAGAATTTCATTAACTACAGAAAACCGTACGAAGAAAAGTTATGTGTATGGCATTGAAGAGATAGCCACGCACCATCGTTAATTAAAAGAAAATTTAAATTTTAACAAAAGTTTCCAAAAATTCAAATTTATTGCTTACGCGCCAATATTCTTGGCTAAAGATGTGACCTCGATAGGAGGGAGCCGAGCGGCACCATTGCTCTTTACCCCTAATATCTATGTAGGCCGAGACCGCCTCGTAAGGGGTAGACCGCGCATTTCACGTGACTCTCCCCACAAATGTGATCAGTGTCACGTGAAGTTACGCAGCCTCCCCTGGTTGTGGCTGATGGGCCCCACCGGCAAAGCCTTGCTTCTGGCGCCCTTGACTTTCTTCGCCGGTATGTATTACCCCCGGGGGTCTCGTGTCGGGTGTCAGGTATATTAATTTCTTAGAATTCATGTTACATAGGCATACTCGTGTTTACATATGGTTTTGTAATTGTATGACTAGTAAATTAAATGTTATTGTATGTTAAACCTCTGTTGGAAGAAGCTAGGTAGCTTTGTATTAGGTAAAGCTATAATTTGTGTAATCGTAACGAGGAGAAGACCAAGAATCAAAAAGTGAGTTTAACAAATATCGAAAATCTAGAAAATTGGATACAGTGCTACGAATTATAGGCAGTAGAAGGAGATATGGCAGGTTTCCAGCTTGAAGCATACCAACCTAGCTTCGACACAGCGCCGCTAGATGACATAAATCCGGTGTGTTTATAGTGAGTGAAAAGTGCAACACGTCTAATTGGATTAACTTGTAATTTTAAAACGTAATGACAATCTTATATAAATACTTCGCTTTTAATTAATTCTTCATAAACATTTCTTATTAAATAAGAAATATTGTTTTTCTAATTTTGACATGTAC
>CAXKVY010001425.1:0-43688 GCA_964058915.1 Tetropium fuscum
AAATAATAAACAAATTAAGCAGCAAAACTGTCTTAACTAACTAACGTATGACAATGTTCGCGAAAAGTGTTTAATTATTCTCACAACGGTAAAAAGTCTGTCTCCAACAAAACAAAAACATGTCTCCATCTAGGGTTTAATTTTAAAACTACTTTTATGTCACTGTTGCTTTATAAAAAAGAGATATTTTTACACATGGTGCGCCAAAAACCTGAAATATTAAATTTTCGGACTTATGACAGTGTTGCTGCCCATGTGCGATAGATTTGTCATAAATATATCTCAAGCAACTCTTAGTGCTAGTTTTCGAGAGAGTTATTATTGTTATTATTAGACAGTTATTATTAATGACAAAAGAACATTAATATTGTCCATAATTCTTAACTTATCTCTTTTCTCTTTAATTAACTCAAAGAGTAAATAAATAAATACATGCAACAGTGCCATAATGTTTCATGAACACTTTTTCTTTGCAACTGTAATCTACTATCAGTCCCATTATATAAATTAAATTAAGACTACTATCCCTACCCACAGTTCCCTAATCACTATTCCGTTTGCAGCAATTGATGATGGTCATTATAATAGTAATTATTGGAAATTTCATGTATTAATTAATTTAGCAATGTTGTGTGCCGCATATTGTTAATGTATTTCATTGTCCTAATGGCCATTGTTTTAAAAACAATTAATTTCCATATTAATTAGTGCTTATATTTATTTTCACGCTAAAAATATTTACTGCATTTGAATAATACTAATACACCAGATTGGGTAGCCGCATCAATGGTCAATAATGACAGAATATACATAATAAAATAAGTATTATTATGGACGTTTCGATTTGTTAGTGCTGATAATTGTACTTGGAAGGAGAATTAAAATTATTTATTTATTTTAATGCATCGATGCTACTTTAAATGATCCATGGTACATTGCAATAAAAGTATGTTAAAAGGAGTGTGTTATGGTGTTAGAAATAAATAGTTAAATTAAGCGGTGTAACTATTATCTGTAGTATAGTCCAGGTCAAGAAATTTTAGGTGAAATAATTAATAAAGAAATAAAAACATTTCTTTATAAATTATTTCGAATTCCCTTTTTCATCCATCCCCTTCTTCCCAAAAGAAAACACCCCTATCGGTCATTCGTGAGTTTTGGCAATGCTATGGCATTTATCCTTTCCAGGATACTTTAGCCGGTTGTTGTGTTTAATTTTCTGCTTTGTTCAAGACTTTCCGATTATTTGTATTGTTGTCTTCGTCCTATGGTTGGGATATATGCGGGAATTTTGCGGGTGTTATCTAATTTTGTTAGTTGTTAGTTGATTTACAAAAGCTGTGGCTAAAAAGCGTTGGGTACACATTCCTTAAGTCTAAGTTAATGTTTTTGGGTCCTTGGTAAAAGGTGGCGTATATATTCGTCTATACGCCCGACGGATATACTGATCATGCCTGAACACTGAACACACAACGACAACAGCAACTTTGAAAACGCATTTATCCAGAAATTCTTTTTGGTGGGAACACGGCAGTAAATGATATGCAAAAACAAATGATTAGCAAAATCGCAAACAAAGATCGTCTCATTTCACAATTTGAAGAGATTTACCGAGGAGGGAATAGAACCATCACTCCTGTAGACGATGCCGACTTACTCATCGTTCAAGCTGCCATAATCCATTCTTATAAAACAGTAGTCGTTGTTGGACAAGATACACCTAGATCTTCTAATACTGATTATTGCTCTAGCAGCTGCCGTTAAAGATATCCGGTTTTTAAAAGGCGCCAGAGGAATGATAATGGCAGGGGCGTACAGTTCTTGTGCCTTCAAAAGTGTTTTTTATTAGAAAACGGCAAGGAAATGGTGTTACAGACGGTTGGAGTCGTCAACAACCTAAATAATATACAAGACGTGGCGTCGTCCGTGTCTTCAATAACCCCAAATGTACAAAAGAAGAAGTAACAATTGCTCACATTCTTCAGCTGTCTTGCAACTGCAAGCGGAAAGCGATATAGTTATGCCAAAGTTAGATTGCGCTGCTCAACTATATACTTCAACTCAGAAGTTGAACTGATTGATGAACCTCCTGATGAGTAATAAAATATTTTTAACACAAAATTATGGGTGCGAATTTGCCGAGAGGTCAATAGAACCTTTTCTTGTACCGAATTTAAAATATCCCTTTTTTTAAATATACCTTTTTTGTCCGATTAACAGTTTACGAGAAAGCTGCGAAAAAACGGAGTATAATTGCCGTTAGGGGTATAGTATTCCGAGAAAAGGGGGTTCAATTCTCGCAAGAAATGGGAAGTTTTCGATAGTAGAAGGTCAATACTTTCGAGAATTCGTACCCCAAATGTTATTTCTTTATAATTTTTTTCTTCTTCCACTTATTTCACATCATTTATTAACATATTTTAGCGAGAGGCCTTTGATTTAGCAAAATGCCTAATATATTGAGCTCTAATCTACTTGAACCACCGAACACAGATAATATAATAATTAAGCAAAATAAGCGTCGTGGATAATTACCGCTTTTGAGTGAAACTGAAAGAAATCTTTAGGGGCTCTGACTGCAGATTCAATTAAAGTTGCGCTCTGTAGTTTTCTTTTAGTCAGAAGCTGTAATGCGTTTTATCGTTTCGAACTTTGCTTCTAAGGTATAAGTTGTTTAATTTTTCCTGTTGTGAAATACTCCGCTATAGTTTTGCGTCGAATGTACTGCGGAGATAGGCTGGGAATATATGCAAATGCACACTTTCGTATATAAATGGCACATCCTAAGTAAATTTTTTATGTAAAGTAATTAGTAATATCATTAAATCCTGACCTTAAATTCATGCAGAGATAAAGTGGAAGGCGAACGAGAGCAGTCTACGTTAGGTAGTGAGGTAGAACTTGAAATTCATTTCAACATTCTTATTAGAGTTGTAATTTGAAATGCAGTAGTGTGGGTACTGTTTAACATATTAAAAGTCCCCAACTTTCCAGTTGCCGAACCCCCGTTTATAACGGGTGCCACCCCAAGAATCGGTCATTTTTTAAATATTTTAGGCATTATCTAACCAAGAAAAATTTAAGAAAAAATGTAGAAACAATATTTAAAGAGAATAGAAAAATACAATTTTATTGTGTTTACAAAAAAAAATTGGTATCAATGGTTAAAAAGTTATGAAACTAATATCCAGTATATAATAGAAAGAAAAAAAATTCATTTCACATTTTCGCAATCAAAATACTTGACAGTTATTTATTTAAAAGCCACAAAACAATATTTGAACATAAAAGCCACACATTTTTGTAAAAATTGGACGTCTTAAAAAAGTACAAACAATGGGCCCGTCGCGTCATTCGTGCATAGCAGGTAGGTTCCCCATACTATAAGAATGGTGACGTCACGCATGTCGTAATTTACAATCGCCAGATAAAAAGAGTGATGAAATGCGTTAGTGTCCAATCCATGTGATACCATGATGCTAATTTTTCAAGCAATTAGCCATCTCCTTTATGCCAAATCATCTCATATATACTTACAACAAATAAACCAACTCGCAACATCCCTGAATCCTGATGAATATAAAATGTTCATAATTTTTTTACTGTTCGCGGTTCTAATAGGAGGTTTTGAAGGAGGATTGACCCGAGGACGATGATTGACGGGATGTACATTGGTAAAATGGGTGTCGTCAATGCCCGAATGTTCAAAAGTGTCTGATGCAGTAGAAACACATTTATTGGAGCGAAAGTCACATCCTCTTGAGCAACATGTTGGATAGCGACAATCGAGAGCCACGAGATACAAATAATGGTATACAGAAAGTTTTTGAATGGCTGCAAATTAATTCGCCCTTTCATAGAGATACACCAGAGCTGTTGTCATTTTCGTCAGGAATAGTTGCTACAGAACAAATAAACTGCTTTTATTTTCCTTTCTTTGCTTTTTCTCTAAAATAATTGCCAGTCGAGATATATCGCAAAAACTACAAAAATGGACTTTTGAGGGTGGTTTTAGCGATGTTCCGGCAACTGAAGGAATGAGGACTTTTATGTTAAAAATGATGATATTTACTTTTGGCAATTTGTTCCGTTCCCAACATTAAATGCACTGAACTAAAAGTTCGGCTGTGAATATTATCAGACTAGACGTTAGCTCCACGTTTGTTTGTTACTACCCTAGAATTTAGTAATATTTCTACTGAAGTAATTGGGTATATTTTCTCGTTTGCTATAATTTCCATTTTAAAACTTTCCGGCTCTATTTTACTCATTCCGCGTCTATGCTGTCAATTAATCGTCGCCGCTTATCCACAGGCGGTAAGAAAGTTATGGCCTAGCCATCCGCATATAAGGATAATCTCTCTCAGGTGACTCTTCGATAACGCATTGCTCTAGTTTGTAATCTCTCAATCATTGTATTGCGCTGTAATACAGTCCATCCAAGAATCATAACGTACTTACTTTAATCCAACTTTATTCCTGACCAGATTTTTTCTATATTTTATTTTCTGTTAACAGAACAGTATTCCACAATCAATGGCTTTACTCTAGTTGTTGATGGATCGGTTTGTGTTAGACATTTCTTCATTTCAAACTCATTATATTCATTTCCCTTCATCTCGGAAGAAGTGGTTGTATTTTCTAGTATCGTCTTTATTAGTCGTGTTAAGATCAGTGGAATTTTAAAATATATTAGTAGTTTCATTAGTTCGTTCTATCGCGTTGTCATAAATATTTCCTCTGTAAATATGTCTATAAAAAAATGTCTGGTATGTTGTAGTATCCACGTAATATTTACCCCATAGTATTTATTCCCTTTGCTTCTGTGTTTTATTATTAAGACTATTAAGACGGGAAATCGGGAGTAGGTGCAGATAACCTACTCCCGGTTTCCCGTCGACTTCAATTATTGTTTTTTATTTAATTTTGAATAATTTCAAGTTCTTGTCTAGTGGATTATATAGTCCTATTTTCATCATCATGCAACAATATGCATGCTTCTCTAGTACGTCTAGTTTACTTCTTAACGTATCTGACTATAGTTTTATCAGTTACAAAAAATTACAGCCACGCATACGGTTGCAACAAAAATGTTGTGTACACCGCCGTCGCGAATTTTTTTAGCGAATTTGAGATTATTTCGCCTCCGCCGCAGAGGCGGCCTCAGCAATAACATTTCTCTCGGTACGCGAAAAGGAATTTCGCAACCTTGGTAAACAAATAACTATTTCATTCTCCCCCCTGCGAAAGTATACATTTGTTTTAAATAGGCACAGCGAAAGTAAAACATGCTAGGTTTAAATTGTGTTTTATATTATATATAATATATATAATATAAGTAATAGTATTTGGTCAAATTTTCTATGCTTTTATTTTCGAAGTTATTGAAAGTCATAATGCAAACTTAACAAATCGTTCTTATATTACCTCCAAATGAAAGTTCAACTAAAAAATTATTTCTAAATATAAAATAAATATATTAATAAACAAGTTTAACAGAAAAACAAAAGAAAAACTGAATATTATTATTCAAAATGTCATAATGTCCTTTTATAAGGAAAAATCTTCATCCTCCACAGAATCATCGCTGTCCAAAACTTTGTCTGTACAGATGGAACACACATAATATGGATCATCAATCGCCTCATTGCAAATCCCACCACAGATCCATTTTTTGCATTCACTGCAACAGATCCAATCATGGCCTGTGTATGTTTTCCATTGTCTAGAGCAATTTGCGCATAAGTCATCATATGTTTTAACTACCCCCTCGGGTTGTTTCCTTATTGTTATTTTTTTTGTAGACGTTGACGCTTTACTTATAAGTGGAAGGTATTCATCTTCGTCGCTACTGCTCATAATTAATTTCTAGGTCCCTGAAGGGCCAGCAACTGGTTGATCCATAGCAGGCTGTTCGCTAGATGGTTCTAGGACATTTGATTTAGAGGCTACCTTAAGTTGTTTGCCAGGTCTATTTTCTTGCCACGTTTCCTAGTGCCTTTTTCTTTATTTGAACCGCGTAGATCTTGAGGCAATTCAATTAAGCTTTCACTCATCATAGTCTCCTGGGCATTTTCGTTGGCATCTTCCAATAGACCATCTGGAATTCTTTTAAGAACTTCTTGTGGATCAAAGGGGTAGAGTCCTGTGGCTCCAAATCCAGATTTTAAATTTTTTGACACATTTTGACTTATGCCAACCCACAATCTATTTAAGAGGTTACGAAAATATTCTTTTGGAATGGAGCCACTGGATTTTGTTTCACTGCGCCATTTGTCTAGAATTTGTCTAGTTTGGGGGTAATGCTGTCATATATATGTTGTTTTCCCCACAAGCCTTGATTACAGTAGGTGAAAAATGTGAAGCTAAATTGTCCCCAACTACAATTTTTTTGTCAGGATTGTTAATTTCTTTAATTTTAGGTAACAAAATTTCAAAGAACCATTTTTCAAATTGGTCCATATCGAACCAGCCACTAAGTGTGTCACTGTAGACCGTTCCGGAAGGACCTCCTTGTGTCCAGCCTGCGTATAAATTGGCTGCCTTGTAAACCACTATAGGGGGTAATAAATCCCCTGCAGCATTTCCACATACCATGATACTGATTGAAGTTTTGGAATGTTGCTGAACCTTCTCCACGCGTTAGGTTCCTCTTGGAACCACGACCTTCTTGGCACTAGGATCATCCTGAACGTTGGTCTCATCATAGTTAAAAATTCAAACTGGGGTCAATATTTTGTAAAACATCTTTAATGCTATCAAAAAATTCGCTAATTTGATTTGCTCCTACCGATGCACGTGTTCGTTTTATGTTCGCTGCCAAACGGACACTCAGATTGTTACGGATAATGAAGTTTTCCTGTCCAGGAACATTCTCCTTAAATTCCTTAATATTACGACCTTTCCTTTGTAAGTATTTATGGAGCAATTCGCGAATGTCGGCTTTTGTAAACAGGAACCCCCAATCACTAACTGTCGTCTTTGTAAGCAATCGTTCCTCCTCAGGGTTGAACACTGTTGGGTGACCTGGGGGGCGGTTATGTTCGCCCTTCAACTTGTTTTGAAGAGTCCCACGGGAAATTTTGAAGCGTTTACTTGCCGCCACCTGAGACATGCCGCCCCCAATGGCCGCCAGCGCCCTTTCAAGGTCCTCTTGATTAAAGTTCCTGTAGGTACGCCCCCCCCCCAATTTCTTTTTGTAATTTCTAGGCATTTCTAATTACTTTAGACCTATAACAATAGAGAACCACTAAAAAAAATTGCAAAAAATTATTATGTATATACATAAATAAAAAAATATATATAACTGACGAACTGCCAAAGTAGGCTGAAGGTGCCAAAGTAACCCCGTTTTACGGTAATTGGTAACTAAGCAATAAAAACACAATAATGAATGAATATAGTATGACATAAAAAAAATTAAGATTACTGATTTCTATTTAAGCCGATGTATTGTGAACGGATTTTCTTTGATAGTTTAATTACTGAAAACGTTGTTACTCCTACAACAAATCAACACAATTGTGTCTACAAATGCAAAACAGAAGCCTCATTATTAGAAGTTGCTAATTATACACTTTATATATACTTACTTTGAAATAGTTGCACGAATCTCAAACTGTAGGGTTTCTTTATCATTATTTTCTCGATGTAGCAAATTAATTTACACTCAAGCTCTAACAACGCCCGTAACCAATGTTTGCATATTTCCTATTCGGTAAAATTACGAGATCGCGTAAAACTGTTACCTTTAACAGGTTCGACGTACTGACGCATACACGAGCTGCATGCAGCCTGTAGCTTGCAGATTTGTGTGGCGTAACGCATTACGGCCGGGCTCTCTAAAACATCACACGGATCCGTGTGCCTGTGTAGTATAGCGCTTAACCGGCGTCCATCTACTTTTAATCCGGATAACGCGCGACGTTTGATGCCTCGCCGACCTATTTTGCGGCTGACTGGCCTGGCTCTTATAGATTTTATAAATGTGCACGGCGTGATCGATTCCCGGTTATTTATTTAAAAAATTGCATATATCGGGATATACGTGGATTGGGAAATTTATGGAGACGATAGAGCTGTACCTGCACCAAAACGGAGCGTCAGTGTATAGAGATGCCGTTAATATACAAAGTTCAAAGTTATATAGGCATAGAAAATACCCAAAGCAATTTCTCTTTGATTTTGTTTCAATAATAATATAATAAGAACTATTTTACATAGTAAAAAAAATTTCATCAACAATCTCAGATGACTGTTATATTTGAACTTTGTGTATTATATGATCTTGTCATAGTTTTGTAACTGCCTCATCTGCGTTACTGATTGCATTCTTAAAATATATTTAATGCATTCTTACAAATTAATGAAATATCGTCATGAAATATAAACAGCACTAATATGAGTAGTAAATGCAAAAACAAATACTGTAAAATGTAAATAAATCATATAGCATGCATCAGACAAAGAAATTGCTGAAGCAAACTATATTAGCATAACAAAGACAGAGCATACGACCGCGTGTTTCGACTCCCATTGGTGAAGCACTATATTAATTATAATTTAATTAAAATTTAGCAAAAAAATCAATGAATGGCACTGATAAACACTATGTAAAATTATTAAACTAAGTATAATTCAAATATATATATATATATATATATATATATATATATATATATATATATATATATATATATATATATATATATATATATATATATATATATATATATATATATATTATATATATATATATATATATTATATATATATATATATATATATTATATATATATATATATATTCATTACATAGAAATAAGCAACTAGACGAATAAGAAAGAAAACACACTTACCAGTACTATATCTGGACACACATACGGAAATGAATCACTATGCATATGAAAACGAACCACTTAGAAGTTGTACAAGTTCTTTCACCTTTCTTGAGGATCTTCAGAGCAGTATACAGTATATGAAGATCCTCAAGAAAGGTGAAAGAACTTGTACAACTTCTAAGTGGTTCGTTTTCATATGCATAGTGATTCATTTCCGTATGTGTGTCCAGATATAGTACTGGTAAGTGTGTTTTCTTTCTTATTCGTCTAGTTGCTTATTTCTATGTAATGAAATGCTACAAACCCAAGATTACTTTTCACAAAATAAATATGAATAGCAAAGAATTTCAAAGCTAATATATATATATATATATATATATATATATATATATATATATATATATATATATATATATATATATATATATATATATAATATATATATAGTTTTAAATCTGAGAAAATTATAATTTAACGGTAATTGATTTTTTTAACCTTCAATTAAGACTTAAAAGTAATATAAAAATATAGAAAGTAATATAAAAACTTTAATAAAATTAACTAACTATAATTCTGCCTATTTTGAACATCCTCTGAGATAATTGATCTTAATGGAATAATGAACATGAATCATTTAAAAGAGAATCTCCAGGATTATAAGTTATCAAAAGTAAGAGTGGGGAGGCGGTGAACTATAGTGTGCAGCCCCTGACAGTGAGGTCCTACATTTTAACGGTCACTCATTCGTGCCATTACGTCTTTTAATATATAATATATAGTATCATTAGTGTAAAAAAGTGGCTCCAAAAGTTGTTATTAACTGTAAAAATATATAAAAAATAGCCAGTATCAACCCTGTTGTTTCCCAAAATATCAGCAAAGCTGATTTATAGATAGCCAATGCTCCATCATATGAAATCAAAAAAATCTCAACACAGCTCACATACGCCGTGACAGAAGATCGTGCCGATCATGAGGATGATTTTTTTCAAGGAGAAACTAACACAATATATTTATACAACTGAAAAATAAAATATGTTTGTAAGTCTTATACTCGTAAATTAATCCCTGCTTTTCTGCATGTGGTTGATCCTCGACAACCCTTTTTGCATTTGCGCACAAGAAATTTATTTGTTTATTAGGTGTAAAAATGATGCAACACCAGGACGTTTAAATCAAATTATATTCTCTTCTAATTGAATTAGACTATTTTATAAAAAAGTTCAGAAATTTGTGCGGTTAATCATGGATTTATGCCTATTGTAATTGAAAGAATTTCACCTCTTTATTTTATTAAATGAATTTCTATAATAGCAGAAATTTTATTAGGTGGCTGAAAGGAAGCGATGGAATTAAAAATCATTTAATAGTAAAATAGCACTTCTAATGAAAAATTTAGTTTAATTTATAACATGTTATTAGAATATTTCATCTGAGCTTGTTCATCTAAAATTATTTTTCTCTCATGTATTAACTGATACTTTTCTCAAAATTAAAATGATAATGACTAACCAAACATCAGAAAATTTCACTAATAACAAGTATAGGCAGGTCAGAGCAATGTATAATGATGTTCTGTGTAGTAAAATGTTTACGAATTTGGCCAAGAAAGTGATTCAACTTAGAGCCATTTGATAATAGACAGACCAATATACGCTCCCTTCCATTTCGAAAGTTTGGGATCAGGTGTGTGCATATTTCATCGGGGTAATTAGTGCTGTCACAGACGTAAATTATCTGGAAAATTCGGTTTTTGTATGGTGAAACCAACAGTCGTTGCAGTCTGGTTCCCTTCTGGCACATGGCCAGGTAGCCGACATAGAACCAATTATCCCCTTTGGATCCATTGGAGTTGTGTCACCTATATTACATTTGGCAGACGGATAATGCTGGATTGGGGATATTTACGGAAGCAAACATTTATCACGCTCATTCATTGGTCGAATCTACGTTTCGTGAATGTTGTATTTTAACTTAAACACAAAACTACTGATACATTATAAAACGTGCAGCATTCCATAGGATCATCTTCGCAGAATCGGATGTTTAATTATCGGTGATGATTAATTTCCTCGATTGTGTTGAATTTATTATGTTTTCTGCATTTACAATTCTGCATTTATCTGCATTCGTTCTAAGGAATTGATTAACAAAAACTTGACGTCGCGTCGTTTAATTTAAAGTTAATATTATTCTGGGCTCCACCTTTTAGGGTTAAGTTCGCAGTGATGGGATGGTAACCGTAATGCAGCTATTTGACGATTCTTTGCGATTTCATCTATATATTGTTTTGGATCCTCGTAGGATCTTCGTAGTATTCACCTGTATTTTTGATTAGAATAGCCGTATGCAGTATGCAGAATAGCAGCCACGTGTAAAACCATGATCACTTAATTTCTATTAATTTTAAAATCCTAGTAGTATGCCCATGGCCGCTTCTGGTTGTCGGCGAGCACGCATTTAGTTATGTTTCAGGCGTGTCAAAAATGTTTAGAATGCATCAGTTATGATGGAAGAATCCGTGCAGGAGCACGACAATCGACAAAAAAGGGGAAACTCTAGGCGAAATCGCGCGTTTTTGAAATTCAGATAATGTACTCGCCGACCGGTATGGTAGGTAGTTAGGCCAGGCCGCTTTTAACAACGTGACCATGTGTTGGAAAACGGGATAATTAAAGAGCCTCGCATTTCGCAAATGTTTAAAGCAGCGTCCAAGTTAAGCTAATCACAAGTTAAATAATCCATTGATAGCCGCAACGTGGATGTCTGAAAACTAATGGCACCATAACAGTCATACTGATGCTACGATATTAATTAGCTGTAGCTACAATTATTATACTTATGACTTAAGCGTACGACTACCTTTGATTCAATTAGCAGCAAGTGCTTGTACAGTGTGCTTGTACAATAACTTCCAATAGTACGCCGGATTCTTTCTCTAATGTGCATGCATGATCACAACTATAGCCTCGAAGACAGGTGTCATTTCTATTTCCATCAGCGTCAGCCAACATATATTTATCGCCGTGGCCATGTCCTAAGACTCAAAAGATCCTCAATTTTGTGGAGTCACTTCCTGCTTTCCAAAACGCGAATCTAGTGTAAATCATCCCCAAAATTAACTAATCGGTATATTAACAAAACAAAACGAAGCAATATGTTTCCTAGAAAACCCATTAGTAGAATAATATCAGAGTACCAAACAGTAATAAATTAAATTTAATATAATATTAACCTACAAACAAATAATGATAATTAAAATTAGATAAAATTCTTAAAACATTCTTACTTGTTCTCTACGCGAGGCAACACATTAAGAGATCGATTTCATATCCAGCCACGAGTTTTATGTGGTTGGCTCGGAAATATACGGTTGCATTAAAATTAGGTACCGATTGCTACCCAAACTGATCTGAAATTATGTATGTAGGGAAATATAGATATATTTCCTTAACGCCCTATCAATAAATAACAAAAACTGATCAATAGTTTCATCGCGTTATGATTAGCCAATATTCAATAACCAATACTCTACCCTAAACAAGATAGTGGTTCCATGTTATGTGCAGCAGGTAGGTAATTCAACAATTGAACATGCATGCGAGGCAGACTTGTAAATACATGAACGGGTAACACAGTACTTATTCGAACTTATCCCGACTGCGAGGCAGAATAAATGAAGCGCAAGGACGTGCGCCACACGTATCTTCGACCTATAAACGGCACATGTCTCTGTAAATTGCGTGCCTGGAACTTTTCTCAAAGCGACCAAACAGCAAGAGTGTCCGTCATAAATTAAACATTGCGCCTGCCGGTTAAGTTAACCTGGCATTAGAGGTGTTTAGCCCGAGCTTATTGGAGACCCAGCTATACCCAGACTCAATTTTCTCAGGTCTGATTTGTAGACGGCGAACTTTTTCATTTTATTTTCATTCAATATTTGATGCTCTTAAGGAAATATTACGCTGCATTAGCTTGATCATCCGGCTGACCCCATATTTCCTTTGGTCGTTCACCGCAGGCCTGTCCCTTTGGCGATTATTTATTATTTTTGCGTGTTTTCTTTGCCGGTTAATAATAAATTTAGGAGACCCGGCGAATAAAATTTAATGCTACTGTACCCGACCAATACACGCACATTACTCACTGATGAATTTGTTTTTGTATGTGAAATACAGTATTACTACATATTCATACTACCCGTAACATTAACTTGGTTTTATACATTATATTAATATAAAATTCATAGACATAAAACCCCAATGAAAATATCTTAGTTTTCCTTTACAGCTTTCCCTTTTTTATTCGGTATTTTGCTATTTGAAATATTGAAATATTAAAGAATATATCATCGAATGATTAAAGACGTCAAAAGGTTGATTTTTTTATACATTTTTTTTTGTTAAAATCACAAATCTCACACCTGAATCAGACAAGTCAATTGAAGAAGGAAAAAATTATAAAATGTGAAACACTCTATATGATACTCTTTGCAGATTTGGGTATTTAATGACAAAAACATCCGTGGTCTGTTAGCACTAAAACTAGGATATGCAAATTTTAAGTCGAATCGCACTTTAAATCCCAAATCAGCCATCTTGGAGCTGCCATCTTAAATATTTGTTCTGATAATAAAATCGTTATATGATACATATTTTAAGAAATACACATATTTTGAGTCTCGTCAGACCATAAATGGCAAAATTCGAGATTCATCTTAGAGCCCGCCATCTGGGATATTTATTTTGCCCAAAAAATCAAGATTGCGACTAAAATTTCCGAGACGCCAATTCTGAGCCGATTAGAACCGCAGTGACAAAAATGTCCACCATCTTGAAGAGTTCCAATTCTAAGCCGAATAGAAACCTAAATATACATTTCGTATTCATTTTGATCAGTAGCGTAGCTAACCTTTAGGGGGGCCTGTATTCATTTTTAAGGAGCCCCTTTTCGGAAAGTAAACGAAAGCACGTAGGAACAAAATAAAATATATTTGAAAACAAAAACAATAAATAAAAGAACATATTCTTAGGTTCAGGCAAGGAATATATATATATATATATATTCTTAAATGGGCTGGACAGTTAAAGAAAATCTTCGCAAACAGGTTATCGCTATATTGACAAATTTCGGAATCAAATACCTGCTGTCACCCAATATATCTAGAATCCAGAATTGTGCACGCATATCGCCATAAGCGTTGCGCCTCTTTACAATTTTTCAGTCAGCAATACTACTTAATTTTAACTTGATAAAATTTCCTAAAATACAATTTTCATACACCACTAGTTTTGGCGAAGGCGCAAGTCACAAGGAGCCTGTCGGTACTCGTATGTATTGAAAACGTTTAATTTGATCATGTCTTGGCAAAGCCTGACATAATTAATCCATGAAGTGTATTAATTGAAATTATATACTATGTTAATTTTCCTACTTACGCTTTAGACAACTCCTGCCGTTACATTTACATCTTACTATTTGAAAATAATTCATTTTTTATCTGTAGAAGTGAGAATATGATTTTTTAATGATTGATTACTTACTAATACCTATACATATTTAAAATTTTATATTAGCATTAATAATTGTGATACAATTTTACACATAAGTTTATAAAACGGTTTAAACCCTAATAATATAAACGGCTTACATATTTAGTCTCCTTTTCAAATACTATGACCAACAACTAGTAATACGTAGTAAAAGTAAAAATTCAGTTCTCGCGGCTTTACATAGGTATTACTTAAATTTTCCCTTGTTTAGTATTTAAAATGTTTCAAAATATTTACCTGACAAAAATCACCTGGCAAGTAATTTTCTTAGAAATATTTCTGGATATAACTGTATCCAAGGAAGTTAGCGGCTGATTAAATTTGACGAAAGGCCGTTGGTCCTTTGATTGAAGGATTGGACAACTTAAAATCATGTCCTATAACCGTAGACCATGGTTATAATATAAAAGGCAATGCCTAAAGTCATCTTTTTGAGAGCTCTGGGTATTTTTTGAAACAGCCCAAAAACACTTCAAAAGCTCTTAAAATCATTCTCTCAAAATTCTCTTAAAATCCCTCAAAAGATGACTTTATACTCTTCTTGATAATGATGATCATGGTGATAAAATCATTTGAGGTCTTACTAAGATAATATTTATGTGAAACGCGACCACAGCGCGCTCTAGCCTCTACCGTGGGTGATATGACTGATTTATCAAGTGGCCTGTGCATTTTTCCAGTTCCTTACAACGGAAAGATGAAAAAACTAGCCCTTACTATTGTTCGGTAGATGTCAATTATACATTTTGAGACATATAGGTATATATGTTTATAGATCTTGAATATGAATATGAAAATTATTATTTTCCCTAGGAAATTATTTGTACTGACATTCCTGGATATTTTTTTCCTATTATATACTGTCGTTGTGTAATATTAATATAGCATACGAAAGTGTAAAGTATTGGAGTATGTGTATGTAAGTGCCTACCAAATTAGAAAGAAATATTATCATAGCATAAGAAAGAAATATTATAAAGTAAGAAATATTATAATATGCAATCCCGTCAATTTATAAATATGCATAATAATATTCAAATTCTAGTTATACATCCAGTCTCGAGTCATGGATTAATAATAATATAGAGCAAATAGTTTTATGAAATTGATGTAGTATATAAGGAGTTCTATATATATCATGTTAAATGTCTGTTCTAAATGTTGTGTACCATATTATTTTTTATTATTATCATTATAATAATAATGAGAGTTTTAAAGTTAATAATTTTGTGATAGGAGCTGGACAGGTGTTTTGTGATATAGAAGGCCAAATTGTTTAATGTGCATTGTAAAGGAACTGTAATAACACGATTGGAGATAGAGTCTTGTTCAAATTGCATTTCATGGGATTCAAATTCTTAGGTATTATCCCAATTATGTACATTTTCTGAGCTATGGCTGTCACATCCGTCTCTCGAGACCGACTTTACCGGACTGAAAGGCATAATGTAAGCACCTGCATCTACGTCATCGGCGGCGGGCGTCTCCTCCATCCTTTTGCGGACTAGTAAGGGGATCAGCAGGAGCGAACGTCTAATGCTTGTTTTCTTTTCTTCGTCCGTGCCGATCGAAATCCCTAGATCTACGACCGCTAGCATTATTTTTCCCTTACTTTCGGGTAAAACAAAGCGGACGTCGCAAAAAGTCTACCAAATAAAATAACTTGAGAGAGATATTTTCAGTGTTATTACCGGAGTTGTCAACTCCCTTAATCTCAAAAAATATTTGTGGAATGCTACACGAATATTGTTTTTATCCATTTTTGATCACCGTCGTTAAACAAGACTATGAGTAAATCAGGTACATAATAATTAGTACAATTTATCGTAAAGCCACATTTAGAAAATAACGATTATAAGTTATAGTCGAATTTTAAACATATTAATGTGTTATATAAATATGTTCAATGTAAATAACATTATAGTTTTGGGAAAACAACACATTCTAAAGTCTATAAAATAGTTTTATTACTTGAACTAAGTAAGTCTTATTTTCAAAATATTGCTAAATTTGTTTCTATTAAATGTGTATTTTTTGTATGTGTAACATATTTATTTGCTTGGGTTAACAATTTATTATAAATGTTCAGACGATTCCAAAAATAGAATAGATAAACTTGTACAATATCTTGGGTTTTTTGTACTAATTGTATATGACTCGTAATCAAATGGTAGAAAATAGGTAAACGTTTTAATATTCATTTGGTTCCTATAGGGTAAAGGGAGGTTAGATAGATGGATCAGTATGATAGATGGACCGTCGGTAATATTTTGCAAGGCATGGCACCACCGCAACGTTACACCGGCAATGTTTTGCGTTTCGATCAGTTCACCTTGATACAGAAAGCATGTGTTACGTTTAGTTGTTATCGAGTGGTCCGTCTATCCTACCATTTGAGGATAGATGAACTAACATGGGGGAGGTAAATAGAAAAAAATTAAGAAAGAATAATTCGAGTGGATATTCATCTTCTGAAGAGGAAGCTGCTTGTCATATTAGATGACTATTTTTGTAGGGATGAACATTTGAACGATTTATAAAATGAGTGTGATAGCTGCAGTGAAAATTATCGTTTAACAAAAAAAGAGACTATTGCTTCTAACGCCTTTTGTGCAAGCGCTGGTTGCACGAGAGCTGAACGAGTTAACCTTTGCCAGAACTGTGGAAATGTAGCTTCTAGAAAAAAAGGAAAAGTAGCGAGGTCCATCTCTCCTACCTACTATTGTCCATCTCACCTCCATCCATAGAGTAGGATTGATGGACCGTTGACAAGTCTGAGAATTAATTTTTTTCTAGTTTTAACTCAAATATTTTTTCCTAGTTCCAAGTGTTCCAAGAAGAGTACCAAAGCTTAGTTACTGTATGTACCAATTTGCAGATGTGTACTTTGATTAATAAATAAATAATCTTAACTTTTATAGATGGTGGTCCATCTCATCTCCCTTTATCGTATATGTTAATTGGATTGCTGTACGCGGATATCAGGTTTTCCAACACATATTTTGACCGGTTTTTATCCGAAAAACCTGTTACATCAAGCATTGAGGTCCGAAAATGTGTTTTTACTACGAGGTAGACTTATTATTTTTTCTGAAATCTCTAATCAATACTATTATAAATTAAGTAATTTTTATTAATGCATCGTGTTTTCACTTATAATCTCCCAGGTGATTGAATTATTACCAGAAATGTTTTGAGTTCATATTTTTTTTTTAATTTAGAACTATCCCACTTCTGATGTTAGATTTAACTAAATTTCGCTGTTTCTACAAACTTCACAATAATTATTATTTATAAAATATTTCACAATATTCAGGATAACATTTAAATGAATTCCAATGATAATTACCAGGCGCCGATGTCGAATGACAAGTAAGTACTGACAGGGTTCCCGTAGTTCATTTTGCGTTTGTTGCAATAAATTTATTTATTTTGTCCACAGCCGTTTAATAATAATCCAATATTATATTTCCTAACTGAAGATGTATAGCATATATCTATATACATATAGCAGTGAATTATAAGATTAATGATTAATCACAGTTTGCCATTGATTTACATATATGTTGCTATGTCAACGAAACATACAACATTCCGAGTATTTGTACTGAGAAAATAATAAGGTGGCTTAAAAATAAGGTACGCCAACGCGTGTCAACTCATGACATTGGCGTTTTATATAAAATTATATATTTTTCCCCACATTTTCCCTAAGAACGCATTGAAAATTAAAAAACAACTCTTGAAGATAAAAAATATAATGCTCGTGGGCAGTATAGTAAGTATAGTATTCAAGTCGCAATTAATAGCCATTATTCACTCGAGCGGATTGTGCCACTCGCCTACGGCTAATTAATTGCTCCTTTAATAAGTTTATAGTAATAAATCATTAAATTGCTGACAAAATATAAATTACTTAACGGCTGCACAACAAAACTGCTTTCTAGGCTAAAATAAATAAAAATGGTCATCCGCCCTTCTTGCGGTTCCAAATCCAAGATTTCTTGGGGGGTCCCATCGGCTGCCATGAACGGTGAATTTAAGAGAATCTGCTTCGCCGTTATATTTAACTTACGCATCGACCATATTTTTTTCGGCGAATCCCAATAGGCAAGAGCTTAAGCTGCGTCTGTGTCAGCTGGTTAATAAGGATAATCTATGCCAGAGCCCTTGTAACATTTTAGAGGTGTCACGCGGATGTGTTTTAGAAGAATAAGACTACTTAGGGAAAGTAAAGACAGCGGTGACATTAATTTTTAAGTGAACATTTCGCTTTTTTTTAATGCGTTAAAAAAAATAATGATGTCGACATTTAGTTACGGATGCTGCATCCCGTTGTCATTGCCATTTTCAATTTTCGAGGCATGAACGGTTATGGAAAATAATTGGGAATGCAAGAATAACGACGTACAAACTTCTGTAGAACAGCGAATTTATTGCAAAAGTTTCAATAGTCAACATTCAATAGTTTCTGTTCGTAATAAATACATATATTTTCATAAATGATAAATGTTTGCAGGTAGAGGTATTGCAGTGTTTCGAAAAAAATAAACCGCAAACCATATAGTCGTTAGTACATTATAAGATTTAATAAAAACGAGTTACTATGGACGTTGTTTTGTATTTAGGAAAACAGGAGTTCGCTTTTCGTGGCTATGATGAAAATGTTAATTCTTTCAATCTCGGAAATTTAAAAAAATTATTATTAAAATCTTATTTGAAGGGGGCCCTATAGATATACAAAGTCCGTAGGAAAAAGTGGAGACGTATTTTCTGGAGACTGAAACAATACTAAACGAAGTTGTGCAATGTATTTCTGATTATATTCAGGAAACTATATCGTAATAAATAGATGAAGCATATATTTTTTTTCGTTGGTACCTACCGGCCGACCGGCAAACGCTCCATTAATGGAAACATATCTGTCGCCTTGACTGTCATTTAAAAAATTTATAATGCAGCTAAGATTCTCTTTCAAGGGCTCGTAGAGGATAGGCGCGATAGGTTAGAACTTGCGCATTACATTTAGTTTATATCCATTGGAATCTGTCAATTCGCCTAGTATTCCCATAGGTCACTACTAGGCGAATTGACAAATTCCAACGGATATAAACTTTATATTTGCTGGAATCTGTCAATTCGCCTGGTATTCCCATAAGGAACTACCAGGCGAATGGACAGATTCGACTGAATATAATGGATCGAAGATGAATCGCCCTCTCTGTATATTATTTTGACTATGTATATCCATATAACCTCTATATTATTTTAAATTAAGATCATGTGTCTATTTAATTTTTATGTACATATTTTTCAGAAGATTTCAAACGTATGTATCCTCATATAGTAAATCAGTAATTCCTAATGATATTGTAATATAATGTAAAAGATTATTGACCTTTATCACTGACCGAATCCCCTGGGGTAATATACTCGCTCTGCAAACAATGCTACGGTTTTTATACCACAATTAAAACAATTAGTTGGTAGTTATAAAAGACATTCACACAATAACCTTGATTCTGCCTTCGGTTTATTCGGTACCGTGGCAATCTATCTTGCATACATAACGTCCAATTAACTCATGACTGGGTCTAGAATGTAATTGCGTGCCTTTTGGAATATTTTTTAGTTTCAGTTCACCGAACGACGCGCAACGTAGTTCGGTCAGCAATCGAGTGCGGAAAAGACACTTCCCACACGTTAATATGTAAATATTTTTCCTACGGGCGTTGACCAAACTAATTAAAAAAAATTAAAAATAAAGTAGTCAAACTGACCGAACTACGTTGGTCAGCAATCGAGTGCGGAAAAGACACTTCCCACACGTTAATATGTAAATATTTTTCCTACGGGCGTTGACCAAACTAATTAAAAAAAATTAAAAATAAAGTAGTCAAACTTTCTACGTTTTTAAGCCAATGCTGTGATTTTAAAAAATGTCATTTAATGAAATGAAATTTTATGTATGTATGCATTTTATGTATGTAATGAGATACAATAAAAATATTTCATATTTTTTTAATATAAACATCCAAAATAAATTGTTATAAAAATTCTGTTTTATAATTTATTATAAAGGTTTTAAAAAATATGATAGTCTATATTTTTACCGCACACGGTCAAGTACTTCTTCTCTCACGCATTGCAAAAGCGCATACTCGTGGGAAAAATAATGTAATTCTATCCAACAGGAGGCCAGCTTTACTAAACCGCTATTATTATTTTTTGTTTCTTTTTCCCAAATATCGCAACAAAAAGCTTGAAAGCATCTCGATTTGATGAAGATTATTAATCCGTAGATAAAATATAGTGTGAAAATAGGGGAATTTTTTTCTTAAGTGGAATCGAAATCCCATTTTCCACAATAATTACGTTCAGAAAGTTGTTGAGAAAAAAAAATTAACGCCAAAAGTTGTTTAAGTCTATTTTTCTTGGACAAATTATTCGGGTTAAAGCCATTCTGCAGTGGCGCCCATACAGTACTGCCATCACGTTCCGTATAAAATTACATCCGGTATACGGCAAGAAAAATCATTTACATCGAGATATACATGAAAGGTACTAAAATTTTCGCAATTTTCAAGAAAATTATAGCATTTTTAGCTAAAATGCTGGCAGTTGACATAATTATGAGAATGCGCTTTTATACTGTTTTGAAGAGTGCTGAAAATGAACCTGAGCTTTGGCACCTTTAATTTTTTTCAGAAAAAGTTATAAGCTGAAGTTACAAGGAGATACGTTTTTGTTTTTTGATAATAAGACCTAAGGTATTATTTCCTCGATACCAACGTTTATATACAAAAATCAAATACATGAAACTTTACTTTCTTTTATGCCCTAACAATATTTTTGCTCCAATGAACGGTTTAGGTTTATACCCTACATACATAGGGAACTATCTATCAGTTTTACACTAGAAAATCTGAATTAGTTTTTTTTATACATGAGAAATATTTCTATAATTTCGTTCGAATATCTGTTGTAAACCATAAAAGTATTTGCAACTCCCATGCATTGTTACTAACTACGCCTTGACTTGTTTTTTGAAAACTACTTCAACGAATTAAATTATATTTGCATATTTCTATATAAACTGTTTTTGTTTCAGGTTGGTAAGCTGACTGATTTGCTGTATTGGTAAGCCATATTGGGATATGAAGTAAGATTCTCAGGCGTTAGATGATCTTTTTATAGAACTAATAATTACAATCTGGCTTATGTTATTCGCGGAACCGTGACAAATTATTCAAGACATGTTAAATCATAACCGTCTAGGTCAATAGACATAAAAATGTACAAGCGTCTAACTTATTTTATGAGAGTATTATAAAAGTATTAATTGAATCGTATTTCTATATTTTAAAAGCTACCTAGTGATTTCCTGACACTTAGATGCCATTAATGTGATGTTATTAATTGTGTTTAATAATTACATCGGAGTAATAATTATGTGTCGTATTGCCGCCGTTCTCGAATCACAATAATTAACTTTAATCGCCCGTTGTAATCCGACACTGACTTAGATTTTTTAACTATACCAATTTGTAATCTGGTATTTAGTATAGGTACTTTTGTCATTATTTATCTGTTTAGGAATCTTTACAACTTAATGTATTATTAATTCACTAGTAGTTTTGATGAGTTACAGATAAATATACACTCTACGATGCTCATTAAAACTTCTACTTTATTGTGTATGATATTATCGTGTATATATATATATATATATATATATATATATATATATATATATATATATATATATATATATATATATATATATATATATATATAATACTTTTGTCTTGAAAATTATATTTTTCCGAGAAATTGAACACTTTCCAGAGATATTTATTTAAAAAAATGAAAGCCTGATCCTAATGACATCCCCAGTTTTGTTATTAAAAATGTAATCCATTTTATTACTGAACCACGTATATCGTTAATTTATTATTTTAGACAGGAACTTTCTCGAATAATTTAAAAACATGTAAGGCGTCTATTTTTAAGAAAATTAGATTAAAAAGGCACTTTTGTGTCATGGACCCTGTATAATATGGACTAATATTATGGCCAAATTTTCTAAAATCTTCAAACTTTTGTAAAATTCGTTATAAATTTGCCTATGATATAAAAATAAAAATTAATCAAATCGAATTTAAATTAACAAAGTTATTGATGAGCAAACTTCGTCAATATTTTGAGTGGGTGGATTATTTTGCCGGTGAGTGTAGCTTAAAACGTATGGATATAATTCAAAATAATAACTGTATAACATCAAACAGGCACGAAGCGAATAAAAACCATGTTTCTGTGTAAATTGAGGTATATTTCTGGTATACCGGTAGTAATTTTACAATTCTCGAAGTAACGTTCACATATCTACGATGCCTCTATATAGCACCACCATATATCATTGCATCAATGCAATATATCTAGAGCCATTGCTGATGTAGATATGTTCCCAAGGTGGTCAAAATGTCGGATTTATGTTGTCGATTTTTGTACGAAACTATTAATTCTCTGATGAAAATTAAAAAGTACATTATCTGTATGTAAATATATTCCAAACTTATATCTTCGCACCTTTAATATAAGCTTTCAAATCTTCAAATAATGCTGAATACTAGTTTCTTATGGCCTGTTATGACTGAAGAGCTGCAAAACCCTACTTCTTTGATAGTAGATCTTATAACAGTCTTAGAAAAACTGCAAAATTTCTAGCAGAGAGATTCGTCGTGGTGGCAATATTTCCTTTACTTGGTACTTGGTATAGAATTTTTTATTTTCGACTTACAGCCGCTATATCTTATAGGAGTGACTAAATGAAGAGAGAATATCTCTGTTTGTTGCAAAGAGCTCCAATCACCATGCTTACCAATTGAAGAGTTCTCGCAATACGACCTGCAAGATAATTTAACTAGGAAACATACAATCCGGTTCACAACTGAACTGCATTTGATAAAGTTTTCTCCAAGAGATTGGGAAATCATTTCTTATCTATACCTACTCCCCGACGTTATTGTATCTTCCCATCTTCACTAGTTTTAAGATACAGATAGTGTTAAAATGGAACCCCCTCAATATCTATCTATGACCAATGGTCATCAATTAAAAATATCCCTAAATAGCCATTATGTATACAATTAACAAGAGAAAACAAGTAGAAAAATACAATGTCGTCCATAAATAAAGGCTTCTGCGCGTCACGATGTTATTGTTAAAATAAAACTCCGTTCCTCAATATTGTCAATATCCATGCTTATAAGTTGAAAAGTTCTCGCAATAGACATTATGTATACGACCTGCAAGAGAAATTAAGTAGGAAAAATTCAATATCCTTTCCACAAGTAATTTTTCTCCAAGAGATTGTGAAATCGTTTCTTATCTATACTTCCCTTCTATTTTCTATCTATACTTCTTATCTATGTTATTGTATCCTCAGGTCTTCATTAGTTTTAAGTCAGATACAGATAGTGAAAAAATGGAACTCCCTCAATATTAACTATGACAATGTTCATCAATTATAAATCTCCCGCAATAGCCATTATGTATACAATCAACAAGAGAAAACAAATATAAAACATACAATATCATATCCACAAGAGTTTTCACAATAAACATTATGTATCTGAGTTGCAAAATACAATACCCTTTCCCCAAGTGAACTTTCGCGTTTGTGCATTCGGTAAAGTTTTCCTCAAGATATTTGGAAATCGTTTCTTGGGAGTATTTTTAATTTTGTCGTATAAACGAATTCCCCAGAAATGCTGGGTTTTTCGCTTTCAACAGAATATTTATCCATTCCATATTGTTGGTGAAAAAGTTTTTTGGGGGAAAATAAAATGATGGTAATGAATATACTTGCAAATAGGGTTGGAGCGGTGGTCATGGATGGGGTAATAAAAGGGTTTATTTATGTCAGTAAAACTAGTGCAGGGGGTGGCCGCCCGAGTAAAAATCGCGCGTGTCCGAATGCAGGGGCGGCGCCGAAAATGTACCCGAATGAATAGGCGAGATTTAGAGCGAAAGGTGTACGCCGCCACGGTCCTACCTGTGCACCGCCGCCCGCATGCATCAGGTTGTGTCGATGGGCGCGCGGGGGGATCCCGGACGGCAGTGCGTCGGCGCGCGAAAGGTGCTACGATGTGCCGGAACCAAAGCTAGTCACAGTCCGGGCGAGAAAGCCAACGAGTGCGGCGGTCCACCTCTACACTTCCTATACGAAACTGTTCACTCTATCACCGAGCCCTTTCAGTCCTCACAAGTCTCATTCCGGAAAAAACACCGGTTGACGGGTTTATCACCACTATTTTTCAAGCGCCGAACGTCTTTTGCCTCTTGTCTCGTTTTCACACTCTATCGTGTTTCTCTATTTAGTGTGCAACTCGACCGAACGAAAAGGTAATTAGTAAATTTTTTTCTCTACTTGCACGACCGCAGATATTTTTTTACAAATCAAAAACGCACTCAGTTTGTGTGAAAACGTTACTTTTAGTACAAAACTATATTTTTTTAATATATAAATAGTTACGTTTATTTTATCGTTCTCAAAGGCAAAGACGTTAAGGTCTTGTCCAAGAATTTAATGACAATCATCAAGTAAGTGTAAGATAATCAGTGTTAGTTCTAATTAGCATTTTGCTCGATCAAAGAGATCTTGACCTTGTCAACGGCGTTTGTTCACGTGTTGATAGTTTCAGACCGTCCTCCTCCATATATAAACAAACAGATCTATATAGGTATATTATATTGAAAGAAGGGCCCAGTGCATTTAAATTCACCGTGCCCGCCCCTCACATTCAGTCAATATTAAAGTCAGCGTAATAATAAATGTTTTGTGGACCGTAGACAATCATCACTGTAAATAATACAAGATCACTGTCATACTCCCGCGCACATTTTCCTACGTGTTTCAATTAAATGACATATCTTAACTTTTCAAGACAATCTCACTTTGAATCGTTCTTATTAGACCAAGAAGGTTGTGTGCAAATAAATTTTCAGTATTAGCATATATTATAGCAAAACTATTTATTGATACATATTTGTTTATATTTATCATATCAAGTAATCGTAATCCTAGCTTACTAATTGTTTGTGTAAAAAAACATATCTGTAGGTTAATAAATATAAATAAGTATAATATATATTTTACGTAAGAAAATCAAAGTTTATATTGTAAAGCTCAGTTATATATTTATTACACTCAAGATATTTATTAATTAGGTAAATTTAGGCAGTTAAGATAATCATAGTCTTACGGAGACAATCGTGCAATATAGCAAAGGATACCAAAAATTCAATAATCTTTAAGACAATCGTTCGAAAGACAATCCTCGAAGTCGAGACACGGTGATAGATAATTCGGCATATAAGTACCGCATAGTCGAATATAGGTAGGTATACATTTCTCATAGACGAATAGAGTTTTCTTGGTCGCGCGGCGATTTTAGCAATCACGACGTACTTTCTAAACGCCCCCGGCCAATATCCCTACGTAGTGCCCTTGTGTCCTGTTGTACCTTGTCCAGAGATCCCCCCAGCATACGCTCCTGCACCGGTGCCCTGTCCCTGTGGCCAATGTGCCTCGCACATGTACAATAATCACCACTTGGCCGCCCCGAGTACGCTTATTGTCAACCGATTCACCGAAATCAACTACTTTGACAACCCCCCGATCGCAACGTCGCCGGAAAAGTACGCCTACGAAATGGTAAGATTTTCCCTTTCATATCTTTGTTGTTGTTGTGACCACGCTTTATGTTAGTTTGCTCATCACTTTTCGAAGGCACCCCGAATTTTATAACCATGTTATTACGTGCCCATAGTCATAAAATTATACTTTCAGTTGAAGTAATATGTTAAGGGTTACTTTCTGATACTTCTGCATTTGACAGTCAAGGTAGCAGCATACACCTTAGGCTGCATTATTATTGTAGTCCAATGACCAGGACAAAATGTTTAGGTACCTACATCAGATTGTAAAATTTGATATAATTTTTAACAATAATAAACGGTGTAGTAACACATTTTTAAGTCTAATAACTTTGCCTCTGAAAAACCTATAGGTAAGTTTTTGATGTTGTTCGATACAAAACTCTTTTTTTTTGCTAAAAAATCCAGGGTGTAACAAAGTAAAAAACGATTTTAATCAAAATATATGGATGATTTCAAATTCAAGAAATTTTATAACAAGGGAAACTAACAGACCAAGAGCCCGTGTCACTTCTCGAACATATCATAAGTTAACGCACACTGACCATGGGAACTCATGGTATCGATGTCGACGATGCTACATACATGTCCGCCATACATTCTTTCTGGGCGAAGTGAGGGTAGGAGAGTTGCTGAAGAGTTATAAAAAAATAGATGAAAAATATTGAAAGATCACGACTGAGGGTAGTGGGAAACAAAAGTTTTCAATAAAATAAAGCGACGCTCACCGGTTGTCAGTCGTCTACAACTTAGCGTTCACCTGCTGCATCGTTTAAAATATGTGAAGAAAACGGGCCCCAAAAAATTTGACAGTTTACAACTGACAATAGGGGGGTCTTACCAGTAACCTTTGAACGACACAAATTTCGTCCGCCAGTCTTTTTCAATGGGGCGGAAGGGAGCTGGGCCCTCCGATTTTGGAAAAAATTTTGATATTTTTTTATGATAAGTTTACGACTGACTTTTTCAAAATTAGGTTCAATTCCAACTACCTAATCGGAAAATGCAATTACCAGTCGTTCAACATGTGGTGGAAATCTTCTCAGTCGTAAAAAAAATTCGTGGAATGAGGCTCTAGTTCTGGATATGTATCATCAGGTGTTTATGACTGACACTCGAAAATTTAGTTACAACGAAAGCACGTAAAGGTAAAAATACATTTCTCAATTGTTTATTGTATGGATAACGCCCTGTCGGTCGCTAAACGAGCACGTACGCTGCAATTTCTCGTTGCAGGTATAATATGACTATTATTAAGACATGGCCCTTAATTTCTTAAATACTGTATTGTGAAGACTAGCACTTATCATAAAAATATATCTAAAATTTTTCCAAAATCGGAGGGCTCAGCGCCCTTCCGCCCCATTGAAAAAGACTGGCGGACGAAATTTGTGTCGTTCAAAGGCTACTGGTAAGCCCCCCTATTGTCAGTCGTAAACAGTAAAATTTTTTGAGGCCCGTTTTCTTCACATACCTATTTTGAACGTTGCAGCAGGTGAACGCCAAGTTGTAGACGACTGACAACCAGCGAGCGTCGCTTGCTTTTGTTTCCCACTACCCTCAGTCGTGAACTTTCAATATTTTTCACCTATTTTTTTATAACCGTTGAGCAACTCTCCTACCCTCACTTCGCCCCAGAAAAAATGTATGGCGGACATGTCTGTAGCATCGTCGACATCGATACCACGAGTTCCCATGGTCAGTGTGCGTAAACTTATGATTCGAGATTCGAGAAGTCACACGGGCTCTTGGTCTATAACATAATAATAACTAGCCTATTTTTTAAAAATTATGTCTAAAAGATGCTGACCTTCACTCTTCTTGAGCATTCATTATTTCGTATAGCATTATGCAACAAATGGAGCAATACTCCGGATTTCTGTTCGAATGTCTTCATTTAATTCGTCGATATTTTGCGAATTATTGATGTAAAGCCTGGATTTTAAATAGCACCATAACCAAGGCCTCGAGGACCACTGAAGATCACCCAACCTTGAAATCAGGCTGGAAACATTTGCCGCAGGACACATTCATGGATTCATGCGCGGGAAGTATGAAATGTGGCGTCGTCCTGCTGAAACCACATGTTTTCACGAAAATGCCGTAACTCTTACATAATGTTTCGAAGTTACCGTGGTATTTTATTCATTTTTCTCTCAATTAAAATGAAGTCCCACAATTCCCTGTGCTGACACAGTTCTCTGAGTTTGGTGTATTTCTTTGTGATTTTGTTGAGACCAGTAACGAAGGTTTTGTTTATTTACATAGCCACACATATTATGGAAATGTGCTTCGTCAGACGTAAATAAATTTTCGGACGAAGCATTGTCTTCTAAAAACTCTAAAAAGTTGTTAGACAAAGCAAGTCTGGCTACAAAATCGGTGTCTCTTATCTCCTGCATAAGTTGAACTTTATATGGTCTTAAGCGTAAATCTTTATGCAATATTCTTTGCAAGCTAGTTCTTAAGTGCTAATATTTGAGATTGTCTGTTTGCAGATCGGTTTGGACTTCTAAAAATGCAACTTCTCCTGCAAGTCTTTCAATACTTGCAGGAGTTCTAACTGTAATAGGCCTACCTGCGAGTTTCTTCTTCAACGCTGATGTAGTGGTTCTAAATTGACCAACCCATTATAAAATTGTGTTTCTGCACGGATGATAAATCTTGTGCGAAGCTGACGTTGAGTAACAATAGACTCGTTATTTTTTATAGAAATTTTCTACAATTAAAGAGCGATTGTTCACTTTTCGAAACCGAAAGTACGTTTCTATCTATTTAAAAATTATAACAATTATAAATCTCTATAGTTACGTTTAAAAAAAAATAGTAGTATACTGAATGTAACTTTACATAGTAGTTATTTTTTGACTTGAATTTTATACTTTGGCACCCTCTGTATTTTTTTGCAAACATAAGTTTCACAGGGGCAGATTTCAAAATGTGTCATAAGTAGAATTACATTAGTCGAGACGTAGGTACTTCTTAATACCTTAATAGCGATTGTAATAACCATTCTCGAAGAAGAAATTGAAATTTTTGGGATTTGTGATTATGAATTGTGATTTTCCCCATGCAGAATTACCGCTCTTTAATTTACATCATATACCAATTCATGTATATGAAATACCAATTTAATAATTTAAATGATACAATATGTCTGAAGCGAGGTTAAATCATTTGTTCTATATTTTTAAGTGGTGTAACAGTGTTTCAATTTTTTTTATTTGCAGCTTATTACAGAGTATTATTGTGTCTGCAGATCTAGTTGTTGATAAGGCAATATGACATATTTTTGAATATTCCTGCTTTTAAAAAAAACTAGATCGTAACAACATTTTTAGGGTCGCTGCTAGTGGGAGAAAAGGTAAAAGGTGTTTAGGTTCTCAAATACTCTATTTATATATATATATATATATATATATATATATATATATATATGAAAACGTGGTTTGGGGAAAAAAATGTTTAGCATTAAAAATAACGGCATTATGGCAATTTTTTGTGAATTCGAACAATTTTTATTAATTTGCCCAAGGCAAAGATTTAATAACGAATATGCAGTTAATACTGATATTAGGGGTGTCAGAGGGTTTGATTTGGACGGAACCCGCTGAAATAGGACTTAAGATCTTAACGTATATAAGAAGCCATTAAAAAAGTTATAATGAGCGAGATACGCGTCATGGTTTTTTATTGAAAAATAATATTGAAAACGGCACTTTTTTAATTTTTCTCTCAATAATGGAAAAAGTAATTATTTTAGAAAAAAAGTTTCAAAAAGTTGTTCAACTGATGATTTTACCTAAGGATTAAGTATTTAAACTTAATTTAAGATTAAGATTGATTTTCCCTTTGTAAATATTGTTTTCACCAGTGACGCATCAATTATAATATATTTTTTCTCCTATTATTCGTTCATGCAAAAAACAAAACTTTATGGAACGATATTTAATGCAAAAACTGGTTCTTTATTGCACGCATCTGTCATTCTGTACTACAGTGTTTTGACATAAAGATCATGGCATATCACCTAATATCACGACATTGCCACCTAAATTAAACATTTTTTGGTTTTTGCATGAACGTAGAAAAATATTGTATGCAACTCGTACCTTTGTTGCTAAGGTGTTCATTGCACTCGACGTGTTGTTACAATTTCACGTCGTGTGTAATAAACATTTACTTTTTGCACTTGTTGCATAAATAACTAAATATTTTTCAAATATAGTAATTTTTTTTTTTTTGAATAATGTGTTCAGATCTTTTAAATTAGGCTGTAATTAATCGTGAAAAATTGGAGACATATATGACACCTAAGCCGTTCGAGAATCGCGCCGCATAATGAATTAGAAAGTGTTTACATTTATTTTCATTTTCTACGTATTTTCTTCTTCCTTTTCGATTACATATAAAGTAAGTAATCATCTTTTAGAATGTGATAAGTAGGTACTGATTTGCTTGTAATGATCTTGGTAAATATTGACATATTGATACGTATACGTATATCACTTTAATATAGCAAAAGTGTGATTTATGTCTAGATTATATATATCTTCGTGGATATAAATAGCGATCAAATCAGAATGGAGTTACATGAAAAATATAAAACAGGCCATAGCATCCATCAGCGACGCAATTCATGTTTTAGGTACGTAGTGTTACCAGTAACTAATAAGAATATTGTACTTAGATTATTTTGGCATTTAATTTTTGTAGCACAATGAAATTGTGCCTCTATACATATTATCAAAAAGTTATTATATCACAGACAAAATGTATATGTATTGTATTCTAGAGTACCTAATAGTCTTGACTGAATATCAGATTAGTCTCATATATCCGCAAGTGTAACTATTTTTGTTGCTAAACGCATGTTGTTCTTAAAACAATATGTAGACTCATAATTACATCAATTTAAAAAAAATTGGAAAAATATTGTAATCTTCTAACCAATTTCTTAACTTGAGCTAAAAGTTTATTCCGACCAACATTTAGAATTAGTACAGAATTAACTAAGTAATTCAATTGTTTATGAGCGAAGATATACAACAAAACGTGAAAAAAGATAATTAGTATTCCATAAGTCCGGGCCACCAAATTGGGGTTCTACTGCAAAATATACGTAGGTATCGGTAAAAAACTGACCTCTGTGTCAACAGTTCACTTAAAATTATCCGACACCTGGACTATTATGTTACATTTGGTGACAATGATGTTTTCACTGCACGTATTTATAGTTTTCCTTTATAAGCTGCATAAGTTTGTTATTTTTAACTGTAGACAGAAATGTAATATAAACCTTTTATATTCTAAAGCTCAAGTTCTATCAGAAAAAAATATAATATACGAGGTATTCCATTTAAAGAAGTGTTAGTTTGCTCAATAATTCAAAAACGCGATGCGCAACTGTTTTTCATTTTGTTTATCTGAATCAGCGATAAAAATGCCGCTAATTTGCTAATTTTATCGGTTTTGTACCTCTAGTAATAGTAGATTTACCAATGGTGCGCACTTATTTTGGATCAGCCTGTATACAGTTCTATATATTATAGTAGTATATAATACAAGGCGTTTCACAAATGAGTTTCGAAATTGCGAACTACTTTCTATATTCCAAGTCGAAGAAGTAAATCATTTCTTCTATTTTGAAGATAAAGTTTTTTTTAAAAGGCCTACTTACCATTATTGAAACCTAAAAAGATTTTTAAAAAAACAAACATCTCATAATTCGTTATCTCTGATGAAACCCATTTTAATTAACGTAGTAGAATCAGCTCGAAAGAATTGTGAACATATTACCGAAGTGCAGAAGTAAAAAAAAACACTTTTTGCTAATATTTACTATGCTATTGACAATACGAACTAGATAATTTATAAAAAAAATTATTAATTTACTTTTTTAAACGTAATATTTTCTAATTTCTGGCACGAAAATATTAAAACTGCTCGTTTGTCAACAAGAAGTTTGGCAACTATCTAAAATTTTACAGGTTCTACATATAGTTTTAAAGTTATTTAATTAGAACTATTTTCGAAACCACACCCTCAAAAGTCTATAGTTCCTTTAGGAAGTGTACTTGGGAAGAAACACTGCACTTGTGTTTTTCCTCGGTTTTTGATTAAAGAAAGATAAATAGATAAAGGTAAAGAAAGGTGAAATAAAAAATTGTGAAATTATAGAATGTATAATATTCTATAGGACACTCTTCGCTGAGTCGGGTATTTAATATAAAAACCAAAGTAAATATGGAGCATTTATTGATTTTAGATGTTTTTTTCTGTCCGCCATATTGAATATTGATTTTGTCAAAAAATTCGTTACCAGCGACCCCAAAATTCCTGAGACAACGATTTTGAGTCTTATCTGACCATATATAGCAAAAATTTTCGCCATCGTGCTTATTCATTTTGACAAAAAAATACTTGACTGTTACCCCAAAAATCCCGAGATACAGATTTTGAATCATTTTAGACCATAAGCGCAATATTCATTCGCCATTTTGATAATTCATCAGTACTCTGTAGCAACTTTATAGGTAAAACCCACATCGGTACATGAAATTTCTCAAAATGTATTATAAAAACAAAAAAATTAAGTAAATAATTAAAAAAATTGCAACAACGTAAAATAAATGAATAAAAGTGCGTTTTGGCGGGGATCCAACCCGGCTCTTTGGCTCGCGGTATACTTACATAACCACGACGCTAAATTGACTAATATAATACTTAGGTAATGAATAATTTCATGGTATCAAACGTTTTTTGAATATTTCGTTCCTGAGATAGCGTGTTAACAAAAAACTTGGCATTCGAACAGACGGACGGACATTTTAAAAGTCGTTTAAAATTTGAATGCAACACAAGGGTATAAAAAATGTTGCCATCCGAGGAAAATTGGAGATTTTAGTTTTTCTCGATTACATGCAATATAGGTATCCTCCAATTTCGACTTACGTAGCGAAGAGAATAATAAGGAATATCTTCGTTGCCAAGAATAGAATACCTTTCAAAGTGAGTCATTTTTGTTAAATAAAAAATACTTCCTGCAAGTACAGTAGTTAATTGAAGACAAATTCGAGGATTACGTACCTCTGCTCTCAAAAATATTAAGATTATTTTGTTTGTGTATTTCACAGTTATTGTGATATTTTTTGCATCATAACTGGGATGTCTATTATATAGGTTATATTTAGACTTATAAAAGTGATATGCATAGCATAGTTGAGCCAGATCTCGCGTTAAACTGTGAAATTAGCTGACACAAAAACGCCGTACAACACGTCATTATTGCTGGTAGATAATCAAAGTTTGACGTCTACTGGGGTGTGAAAGTGCATCTATTGGATAAATCCACTTAAATAAATACCGAAGTTAAGGTAGCCGTAATTTATTTAATTATATACGTCTGTGTAGGTGCTAGAAATATTATTATACTGTTTTCTAAATATTTGGGAATATGTAATTATAACAAATCTGGTGTTTATTAATTATTAATTTATTCGTTTTAAGTTTATTAAGTTTATTCACACACACACACACAAATATATATATATATATATATATATATATATATATATATATATATATATATATATATATATATATATATATATATATATATATATATATATATGTATATATATATATATATATATATATATATATATATATATATATATATATATATATATATATATATATATATATATATATATATATATATATATATATATATATATATATATATATATATATATATATATATATATATATATATATATATATATATATATTAGATATTTGACATTGCACAAAAAAATTAAAATTTACGCCAAATGTGCCCTAATAATTGCATTTGGATAAATAAAAGGAGTATATATACGTTTGACGTTATGTGTCCATAATGAGTATACAATTTATTATAAAACAACATATGATTATTGGCGTAACATGTTTGACTTATAATAAATATACGCACTTGTTTTATAGAGTAACTTTTTCAAAAACTCTGCGTCTTTGTTCCACAAAACACAGTAAATTTAGTACTCAAATCAAACCAAAAAACTAAACTTCCCTTTACTGGACAACTGAACACGAGAAAAGCTGTTGCTACGCGCCTAATTTAAATTTATTTCTTGGGTAACATATTTGACGTTTGCAGTTATGCTAATAATGTTCGAAGTAGAGCCTTGTTTTCAATGTATTTCACAAAAAATAGCCACCTATTAATAAAAAAGCAGTACATGAATAATTATTTTCTATCGAAAAACAACCATTTGATTCGTAAAAGTATACCGCGTTTATCAGTTTAAAGAACTTCATCGGTGACAGGTAACACAATTCAAATCTTTAAAATTAGCGGTTACGTCACTAAATTATTCTTAATCTACAACATACGCTGTTTAAGCGTTCTTTGTTAAAAGATAATAAAACGAGAGACAGTCACAACACAACGAACTATATTATATGCAGCTGTATTTATATCCGACTAACGTTGTTGTAGTACTGATTTGATTCGTATGATTTATATCTATGACGAACCGCCAACTTTAAAGACGTAAAAAGTATATGACATTTACCTTAAACATAACCGTTGTATTTTGCAAAGTATGTGAAATCTCACGCAGTTGTTTGATCAGAATGTTACGGTTAAAAACGATTGATTGATTTTTTTTACCTTCAATATCTTGAAATTCGAAATATTTCTAAAATATCATTTTTACTGGAATGACACCGAGAAGAGAAGAAAGGAAACATTTACCCTCGCGTTGACAGCAAAACCGTACCCTCCTGTACGTATTTCACATATCAGCAAAAATTAAATTTAATACCAACGGTTTATTAATTCGCTACGTCTGAATGATGGGCTTTCTAAAATTCCCGAATGGTGAAATTTCGCTTCTTTTTTATATCATTTTTGACATACACATCGGCTTGTTGGCTGAAATCCCCTCAATTTATCTGACAAAGGATAACGCAATTGTACATGGCATATTGTTAACCTCATGGCAAGAGTTTATATGTAAAAAGGGCTTACCCTAGCTGGTGCTCCGCCGATGTAATGAAAGAAATATTCATCGTCAATTAGTTTACGTAATAATTATGATTAACCTACCATGGCAGGAGACATGCGATCAAGGGATATAGCGTACTCGTGTACATATAGGTAAGTAATGACATTTTTTTTCTTTTAATAAAAATTTTAACGCCAATTATTTAACGGCAAACCTTTATAAATTGCATTATTTACTTATTTGGAACGAAATTTAACTTTGATTTGAACATGTGGAAGATATCTCATACGTGATGATAAAAATTGTTAAGTCCGGAAAGTTACTTCCGGAAAGTCCGATATTTCAATTTTCAAAGTATCGTTCATAATGTGTAGTAAGTATATACATATAGTCAACTTCCTGATAACTTGTTACAAATTTTGGGAAAAACAACTTTACGTATTTTTTTTATCGTGTAATAAGTACCTAACAATACCTAAATGATTATTAATAAATTCTGAAAATGACATCACAAACTGGATATATTTAAGTGTTTTTATTTTTTTTTAATACGCGTTGCGTATAAATGTTTTTAATATTAAACAAATCGTACTATTCAGATTGTTGACACTCTTTTAATAGCTTCACCTGTATATGTATCTTGTAACGGAATCTTTGAACAAGATTTTCACCCACATCAAATTTCATTTCAAGAATTTCTAAAAATTTCGAAAAAAATTGGAAAAGAAAATTTAAAAAAAAATGTATTTCAAAAATATATTTTTTTTATTTAAGCAATAAAATTCGGATTCAAACATTTCGGAAATTGTTTAAATTCGAAATTTCGGAAAAATAATTGTACTGACAAATTTTCACCCATTTCAAAACAATCAGATTAAACTGAAATTTTTAGACAAAGGACAAAGTTGTCAAATTATTGTTTGTTTTCGGTCCTCACTAGGATCATCAGGATGGAATACAATATAGTTCAAAAAAGGTAAAAATACACGGTTTTATAGCAAACCGAACTAAGAAGTAAAAAATAAGTATAGATTAAATTATAAAATGCACAAGTTCTTTCGCCTTTATTGAGACTCTTCAGAATGAAGTACAATTTATTTAATTGCTCATTTGCACTATTGATACCAACTATTTTCATAGTGGCATTTTTATGTGACATTAGTTTTGACAGGAACTCCCAGTCATAGAAAATAATTACCTAGTCTATTATTCATACTTGTTCTATTTGAACATGGTATATAAAGCATCAGGCATACATTTATCTAGTTGTTAAACTTTAAAATGCATTAAATCTTGTAGAATCTATTAAAACAACTACTTTTCCTATATAGCTAGAAAATATTGAATTATTAAGCATGAACGTATTGAAATTGCTTGTGTGGTCTAAACTAAAATTACTTATTTAGTCTTATCTCGGATCTTATGTATTAAGTTTTTCGATATTTAGAAGAAAATTCCTATTTTCACCATTCTATTTATTAGTTTTTAGGTTCTTTCCTATTCATATTTATTATCTAAGAAGTAATCTTGGTTTTTTTTCTTTGTTTTAGTTTCGTATATATGTATGTCCAGATATACAACTGAGAGTTTTCATTTGATTTCTCTTTGTAATGGATTGCTATCAACCCATGGCACTTATTTTATAACACATCTGCAGAATTTGACACAAAGAGTAAAATGCCATCTCTAAATATATTTTAAACTTACAGACATAGTTAATCTTTGACTTCGAAAATATCAACTGCTATAGTTACTACTTACAGTAGTAAAATAATTAGTAATTCGATTTTGTCTGGAACGGTGAATAAATGCATATAGTTACACAAATAAAAACAATTTAAATATCCATTCGTATCATTAGTTGGCAGTTATATTTTTATAAAGGAAAAGACCATTATACACCCGTTCACAAGTCGCATATTTTTCCATTGCATATATAATGGGTTTTTTTGTTTTGATAGGGGCTCTTCTTAGCGGGCACTTGGGTCTATTTGCACAATGGGGGAATTATTTATTCAGTTTGGCCGGGGTCCAGAAGTTTTCAGTTTTGCCAACATCTCACCGTCGCTAATTATTCAGCAGCGGTTCCGTGATTTGTTGCTTTCAATTAGCAGCTTAACAGACTAAAATTTATTAGGTTTTCATGTAATGCTTCCACAAGTATTTACTCACTCCGGATTCATTGCGGTTTAATATCGGGTGCGGTCCTCTCCTATTTTTCCAAGGACTGAATAATTATTGCTATTAGGGAGGGTTTTGTATTAATATGGAACGATGGGGTTGGCTGATTAATTTCCATGCATTGGGGAGACAATGGGCACATTTAATGTGCCCTGTTTTATGGTAAAGCGCTTCCTCTACTCGAAACTACTTAAATGGAAATAAGCGCGGGGTAATCATCGAATCTAAACAGGGTGTTTACTAAAAAATGTGCCATACCCCAGGAATACCTAATGCTTCTGTTTTGAAAATCGACCCCCTTTTCCTCTCCTAGAAGCGGACTGTGGCTAAAATAAAGTACCTGGTTACGTCTAAAGGCTCACTTTATCGTCACACACACCCTTGTCGTCATGACCAAAATAAAAAAGTATTTGGATATCAAATGATACAGAGACGATGCAGAGTCAAATTCCTGGCCAAAAGCCGAAAGCGAATTAGACAGCGTGAAACGACGTATTTTTGCAGACATTTCTCCTCTTACCCTATAGTAATATGGGCAGCATATTCTGAAATGTCAAAACGTATAAATAGGCAATTACATATTCAATTTTCTTGCTATTATTATGTACATGAAGTTAGCAGGTCAACTTTTGCAAATCGATCTCGCTATGGCATTAACATTTGCCGTTTTTTAGCCGTTAATTAATCGCGTAAGAAAAAAAATTGCCGCTCTTGTTAATGTTTTTTTATATCGGGTGCCCTGCTAACTTCATATGAAGTTAGCAGGTCACATATATAAAAAATTAATTTAAAAAAATTTAAGTTAGCTTAAAATATGCCGTTTTTTTGCCGCTGGCGAATGGTTATAAGGAAAATGTTGTAGGCTTCGTTTTATAAACGGAAAATGTATTTATTCGAATATCGATTTCCGAATATAAATCAAATTCCCTAATATTAATAAACCAAGTCTAATGGCAAAATTGCATGCAGAAAACGAGTTAAAAAAATTTCAACCGAAAAACTCGGTTGCCTCGCTGAGATAAAGTGATTTTGATGTTTTTTGTCTATTACTATCGATAAACAAATAATGACAAAATCGCACTGTTCACGATTAAATCAAACAAGCCGAACGGCAAAATCTCAGCCAAAAAACGAGTCAAATAACGAATTCCAAGCGAAAAACTCGGTTGCCCCGCTTAAATTCAGTGTTTTTGAAGTTTTTTGTTTATTACTATCGATAAACAATTAACGGCAAAATCGCTCTCTTCACCATTAAATGAAACAAGGCGAACGGCAAAATCTGAGCCAAGAGACGAGTCGAAAAAAATTTTTCTAAGCAGAAAACTCAGCTGCCCTGCTGAGATTCCTGGATCTCGAGGTTTTTTGTTTATTACTATCAGTAAAAAATTAACGACAAAATCGCACTCTTCACGATAAAATGAAACAAGGCGAACGGCAAAATCAGAGCCAAAAAACGAGTCAAAAAAAAATTTTTTTAATGTTTTTTGTTTATTACTATTACTGGATAGGGCTGGAATCTTTGATGTAACTATAACACTCTGAGTAGTTTCCACAAACACCAAAACACTTTCACTTCGCTCGACGCACGTTTCGCCAACCAAGTTGGCATCATCCGGAGACGACTAAAAATTTAAAAGACGATTTTAATCGTCTCCGGATGATGCCAACTTGGTTGGCGAAACGTGCGTCGAGCGAAGTGAAAGTGTTTTGGTGTTTGTGGAAACTACTCAGAGTGTTATAGTTACATCAAATATTCCAGCCCTATCCAGTAATAGTAATAAACAATAAACATTAAAAAAATTTTTTTTTTATGTTTTTGGTTTCGGTTGAATTTTTTTTAACTCGTTTTCTGCATGAAATTTTGCCATTCGACTTGGTTTATTAATATTAGGGAATTTGATTTATATTCGGAAATCGATATTCGAATAAATAAATTTTCCGTTTATAAAACGAAGCCTACAACATTTTCCTTATAACCATTCGCCAGCTGCAAAAAACGGCAAATTTTAAGCTATTTTTTTTAAATTAATTTTTTATATATGTGACCTGCTAAGTTCATATGAAGTTAGCAGGGCACCCGATATAAAAATAAATAAAGAGCGGCAAATTTATGTCTTTCACGATTAATTAACGGCTAGAAAACGGCAAATTTTAAGCTAACTTAATTTGTTTTAAATTAATTTTTTATATATGTGACCTGCTAACTTCATATGAAGTTAGCAAGGCACCCGATATAAAAAAAAATAAAGAGCGGCAATTTTTTTTTCATTCGCGATTAATAATTAACGGCTAAAAAGCGGCAAATGTTTATGCCATAGCGAGATCGATTTGCAAAAGTTGACCTGCTAACTTCATGTACATGCTATTATTTGTAACTTGAATTATTCATAAGAGCGAATGAGAGAGCTTAGGCACTGGACCTACAATGTGAGTACACCCCTGAATTATTGATCTTTCGAAATCATAAATCAATTATCCAAACTACTTCTGCATATTTTAGCTTCGTTTTAGTTGTTCAATATTGAGAAAATGCTCTTTTAATTACAAATACTTGCACCAATAGCGATAGAGCAAAAAATTGTAAAATTTTCTTTTTTTTTATTAAACAATAGATTCCTCTACAACCTCGAACAAGCTCGACCAACCTTTCTATATATGTTTACAATGTTTTAACTGAAATATCATAGATGGTATGCGGGATGGTCCCATCTTCAGTCTGCAATTCGACCCTCGGACTATTATTTTACCTAACCCACTTCAAAACCCCGGAAAACATGTTTTTTTGACTCTTGGCCAGGAATTTGGGATTCTGTCCCACTGTGCGGTGGCTCCACGAAAAGGGAAACACACCGTATATTTGTTTGTCTGCTTATAGTCTCCGAACATTTCCTACAAATTACCAAATAACATCTTGCAAAGTTGTCACATACGTGTTAATTTATAATCCTCGGTATTTATTGAATCGGTTTGGCTTGTTATGTATTGAAGTTCTGGAAATTAAATGTATGCAAATCTATAAATTAATGATCTGCTGTTGATTTATTCATAAACTTGCTTTGCAATATAATAAAATAAAGAATACTAGAAACACAGCAAGAAATGGGCTGTTTGAGATCATTTACCTCGGAACCTCATTAGAAAAATCACCCGTTTGCTTTTAATTATACTTACTTATTAATTACACCATTCTCTGCTGGTTTATACGTTACCTTAATTAGCAGGATATAGTGCAGTTTTATTTGCATAGATAGTTTATACATTGAACCATACAATTTGCCATTCATTAGTAATTAATTCCTCATATTTCCCTCCCCAAAAAACAATTTATAAAATTTATCCAATTTTATGCGAAAATTATAAAATTTCGATGGAAAATGGCTTTCGACTAAATTTTATGAAAATTTGATGATCAGTTCTCGACGTTCAGGACGTCCTGATTAAAAGTTCTCAGGGGCACAACTGCACAACTCAATCGTTTGAGCAGTTTCTGAGTTATGGGTCACCAAAATGGCTTTGGCTTTTTTTTTACTTTGGGATATAGATTTTTTTTAACACTTTGTCTGTATATCCTTCGTTAGTACATTCGATCAATTATGCATATGCATTATGATAAATATGCAGCAGAAGCTTCTGTCGATTTCAGAGCATAATGGAAATTTGGCTTCTTCGTGTAAGTAACTATGTAGTATAAAAATAAGATAGGAACCTTTGTAATTAATTTATTAATAGAGAATGTGGCGCCATCGGAATTTTTATCCGGCATTCTTTAAGTTTCTCAACTCTCATGTGGCTTTAATTTCTCGTCTTTTTCTCTCTCTGTTTTTATTTTAGTGTCTTTAATTGTGACTGAAAGAGTTGATTCAAAATCATTTCCATCTGTTAATTTTAACTTGTGCAGCTCATTTCTTCTACAAGCTCCCATAATACCAAAGATGCATACCTCCTAAAAAACAACAGGTGACATGTCATGATCTTTATGTCAAAACACTAGTAGAATGACAGAAGAGTGCAATATAAATTTTATCGCACTAGGGTAATAAAGAACCAGTTTTTGTATTAAATATAGTTTTTGTTTTTTCCAAAACGTAGAAAAAATCTATTATCTATTAAATTTGGTATGCCGTGTATGCCGTACTATATAGCTGGAATTATCTTCTTTGCTACATCGAATACCACAGTCCCCTCCTGAGATAAAGAATTATTATTACCCGGATGCAGCTTCCGCATTCCTAAAAAACCATCGACTCTGCGAACACCCGCCACCAGCAAAAACCAATTCCTCGCATTGAGCACCTGTACTACGCCTGAGCTTTTCCTTGACACCAACATTTGCGTGGTTTTTAACACATGTAGCGGTAAGCTAATACACACGCCCAGCATACCCTCCTATGTAAACAAACGAGCGTGTTTACACTGAATATGTATATGAAAGGAAATGAAAACAACACTGTCAAATCTTTATTTAATGTGCTCACCAGCAATTTACGTTCCAGGATATTTTTACAAGTCAGGTATTCAACATGAGTTTACTTCTTCAGATATGATACTGAACTATGTGGATGTGGCTTGTTCGATTTGGTTGTAAGGAAGGCTTGTGATATTGAATATGTCCATTTGTCCATAAAACCTAGACCAACTGGTTTTGCTAACAGCCAACATCCGTCATCGAAGAGTAGTTATGAGACTCCGCGTAGAAGTCAAGGTTATTTGCAGAACAATATTATACTAGTTCACGGTACGGTAGCATTATTTGTTCATTTCCATAACATAACTTACCAGTAATTTGATCTATCTACCGTCTGCTACATTCGAAACCCACGCGAACCTATACTTTTATCGTTAGGTGTCGTCGTAAGTGGCCCAGCATTCCTAGCGCCAATAGATAATTAACTTAAGCGCGTTTTACTACGGGAAGTAGTGTCAGTTGCTGCCAAGTCATTTGATCCACGATAGAATGTAGTTGTTGTGAGAGTTTTCATATTACTTAATATTACACCGAGGGTCACACCGCGCGACCGCGGGAGGGGGGGACTTGTGGGAGGCTGAGAAAGTTGTGGAAAATTTTTTTCTTCAAAATCATTTGATCCACGCTGAAAATTGTTCATTTTGCATATTTACTATGTATATTTAAAAAAAAATCGTCAGAGGCTGATATGCGGGTGGAATGGTCTTACGCATAGATAGTTGTCGAATAATTAAGCACTGTATTTAGAGAAAATATTTTTTATAGGAAATACAAAGAGACAAATGAGAATAAATATTTACTTAACTTATAAACATAATTACAACTTCATAGACAAATGATTACATATATAAAAACTAAAAAATAAAGAACACTGCATACAGTACGATTTAGCTAACCCGTCTGCTAAACCATGAGATTTTACCCCAACAGGGTAAAAAAATACAACCCCTATATTATTTTTCTCAGCACTTTTTTAACGCGTCGACATTTCTTTATTTAAAAATATGATGTGCAAATTCTTATTCAAATGGTTATTATTCAGTGAAACAATCAATTAAAGTTATTGTTTTCTCTAATCTCTAGAGAGTTACAACACAAAACAACTTGTATTTATTTTAACTGTAAACTTTATAGGTATATTTAAAAAAAATACTTGAATGTTTTTAATTCTTATAAAACGCTACACGAAACGAGAACAATGACAATACTTATCATCATGATTTTATTTAACAACAGCCTACTTGATTGTTTCACTGTATAGAACCGCTTGGTAAATTTATTTGCAAGGGGATGTGTATTATTTAATTTTTTTTAAGCAAACAATTTTGCGAAGAAAACTCGTGATCGTTTTTTGTATCCCCCCTGTAACAACATTCTAGGTTTGCAAAAACTGCTCCAAACAGTCATTTTATTAGCGAGAAAATTGTCCGCCAAATTTCATTATTCTAAATCCTTCCTCGCATCAATTTAGCAACACCCTGTATATCACGCCGCAGAAAATTTAGCTCGCATTAAAAAAACTACTTTTTTCGTACCGATTTCTGTATTCTATAGTTGGACATATTTCCTTTTGTAAAGATGTCGCTGTCCCTCTACATCTGTAGATGTGTACAATTTTCAGACCTCTCATTAACCGAATATTGATATTTATAATAATTAGATAATTGGACGTCTTTCCATTTGTAGATATATCTCTGTGCGTATATCAATCTGTTGCTAAGATCTGGTAAAATTTTCAGACCCTTGACATTTTTTCGTCCAACCTTTCACATATTTTGCACACAGGTGCACACAAATGTTGATACCTTTGTAAAGAACCAAAATATGACAGAAATGGGATTTTTTTTATAAATAGGAATATCTCCCATTCCTATTTATAAAAAACTGCATCTGTTTTTTTTTCGAATGACTCCAAT
>CAXKVY010001426.1:0-27121 GCA_964058915.1 Tetropium fuscum
TGAATGGAGAGCAGCAGATTCCGGCCTGGTTCATCGAGGGGCGAACAGTGCTCATCCCAAAGAAAATAAAAAAAAATAATAGTAATAATAGTAATAATAATAATAATAGTAATAATAGTAATAATAGTAATAATAGTAATAATAGTAATAATAGTAATAATAGTAATAATAGTAATAATAGTAATAATAGTAATAATAGTAATAATAGTAATAATAGTAATAATAGTAATAATAGTAATAATAGTAATAATAGTAATAATAGTAATAATAGTAATAATAGTAATAATAGTAATAATAGTAATAATAGTAATAATAGTAATAATAGTAATAATAGTAATAATAGTAATAATAGTAATAATAGTAATAATAGTAATAATAGTAATAATAGTAATAATAGTAATAATAGTAATAATAGTAATAATAGTAATAATAGTAATAATAGTAATAATAGTAATAATAGTAATAATAGTAATAATAGTAATAATAGTAATAATAGTAATAATAGTAATAATAGCAATAAAATGGGAAATGTGGGTGGCCCCAGGCAGAGTAAACGACGACTTCTTATGTTCACCGTCAATGCTATCCTTCTGTACGGCGTAGAAGTTTGGGCAGGGGCCATGACAACCAAAAAGTATAGCAAGCGCATCCTGGCCGTACAGCGCAGAGCCGCACTGAGAATTGCTTGCGCCTACCGCACTGTTTCCGGCGCGGCGGTCATGGTGGTAGCCGGGGTAATCCCCCTAGGCCGTTGAAAGACAGGCAATATTTCACCGGGCACCGGAGCTCGGTAGGGAAGAAGCTGGAGTAGTCTGTAGGGTCCAGACGTTTCTGGACTGGCAGCACCGATGGGATGAATGTATTCAGGGACGCTGGACAGCGAGATTGATCAGAGAGCTGGGTCCGTGGATGATGCGCAAGCATGGAGCGGTGGATTTCTACCTCACCCAGTTCCTGACAGGCCACGGCTATTTCCGAGCATATTTGAACCGGATGGGTAAAGTGACTAATTCCCATTGTCGTTACTGCGGAGAAGAGGAGGATGACGTACATCATGCATTCTTCGTATGCGAGCAGTTCGCGAGGGAACGCAGGGAGATCAGTTCGGAGGACCGGTTCGAACCGGACACCATCGTCGGGCAGATGATAGAGAGGAATGCCAGGTGGAACTCCGTTTCTGCCTACATTTAGCTGGTGCTTAGGAGAAGAAGGCTTGATGGCTGTCTCGAAGAGCCCTAAATGGTGATACATGGTGGTATCATAGAAGATAACCCATAGGGTTGAACGTGAAGTAATGCGAAAGTGGTTCCGCTTGGGGGTCGTGGCCAAGTAGGTGTTTTTTAGTGCGGTCGCCAGCTTGAGCTGGAATCCCACACTACCAAGCGCCGCCACGGGCGCTTGGTGCTTTTTGAAGGTTTTTCACCTACTATAAAAAAAATAATAGCAATAATAGTAATAATAGTAATAATGGTAATAATAATAATAATAATACTAATAATAATAACTCTGTCACCGAGTTGGGCCCTGCTCGGTTGGAAGCCCACCTTCGGGCTGCTGAGCGGATATTGAGTCCGTTGAAGGGGAATGAGAATAGTTCCCGGTTATACTGGAACTATTCATTCCCCACCGTCGTCGTCAGGCGGATAGAAGCCAATAAGCCTGACATAGTCCTCCTCGACCACCAACTCAAGACGATGTTCATCATAGAATTTTCGGCTCCGGCCGAAAAGAACATTGTCTTGAAAGAGGAGGAGAAACGGACAATATATCGAGATTTACTCTCCGAACTCCGCAGGCTGTACCCGGGTTATTCTGTTAAAATAGTGGTTCTTATTATTGGCTCTCTTGGAGGTATCTGACAATCATTGCTCTCCGAATTAAGAACCATCCCAGCAATAATAATAATAATAAATTAAATAAATCAATTAATTAATAAACTGAATGGAGTCCCAATGGAAATATCAAGTGTTTCGGCTGGCGGCCATACTAACTCCGGCCGGCGCGCGGCGCGGCGTGATATTGCGTCTTTCGGATGGAAAGTGTTAAAACGTGGTGTCTTGAATCTCTTGATAATTCTAATAATTTTTATTTTAGTTAGTTAGGCAATAAAAATCTCATACTGGCATAGCACCGACATTTCTCTATGATAGATAGTCGATGGACAGGTAAATTATAATTATTCTTATACGTTAGTATTTATTATTATTATTAATTATTGTTATTATGTGTACTCTCATACATACCTTATTTTTATTTTTAAAATATAATATATTTTTTTCTAAAAAATATTTCTACAGTGCTTCTAGTTGAATTCAATGTATCATTCGTAAGACAATGTATAATTCGTCTATATTATAAATAATTTATTTATCTCAACAGCAGATGCACCGCCTCAAAATAATATTTCATGTGTCAGTCTTGATACGAAGATCGCAGAGTATATCATTCGAATCGTTTTATATTTTACATACTCTTTATCAACCTCATACTATTATAGTTCATGCTAAAGTTGCGTCAAACTAAAAAGGCGAAATCGGAAATCAAAAAACGTTAGACAAGTATAAAAGCTATTTCATTTTCATAGCGATACATTAACGGTATTGCAGTCTCCGCCGCCATTCACAGCGATGACATCTGTCACAAGTTTACTCGGCGAGTATTCAGGGGGGGTACCTTAAAACTGATAATTTATGACCATCTTAGTCTTGTTATTTGAATGTGGGTTTATTTAACTTTATTTCAGATCTGCTATACAGGGTGAGTCAGTTTTTTGTAGACAAACTTTAACAGGGGATAGAACGCACGTTTTTAAAAAGAAAAGTGCCTATAAAGATATGGCCGATCTAGCTTCCTAAGGAAGATACAGGGTGTTAAAATTTTTTTTTTTTTTACATTGATGTGTAATATTTTCTGAACGGAATGATATATTCACTAAATATTTTACACATATCTTAACCTGCATAGGATCAACATGTTGTATTGTTCCTGTCGAAAATACTATAGTGGATGTTACTTTTTTCGGGTACTTCGACTATTCTGCATAATAGAACTTTTTTTTCGTACGCCACTGACATTATCTGATACATATTTCTAAAATAACGGCCCCTTAGTAACAATTTTGATCTCTTGTAATTTTGCTCTAACTATGACAGTTTTCGAGATATTGGCCGTTGTTTCTCTGACAGTGTAATGTCGTTATTATAATTTTCTCGAATTTTCTTTATGACTTATAAACGAACGCTTAGATTTTTTCATGTTTGGGGGATAATGCCTATTAATTAAGGCGCATAAAACAAGCGGTAAGAATGTTCAAAAACTTGCACAGTGGCGGGGTGGAAGGGGTGCTCCACCCCTTTCGTAAACAGAACTTCTACGCCAAAGACTATTTAAAAATAACTGTTATTTTCATTATCTACATACAGTTTAACAAAAATAATGTCCCTTCTTCTGTTTCGAAATTCCTGTGCGTTTCCTAGTTATTTTGATTTTTAGTGTTTGAAGTGGTACTAAATTAAGTAATTTATTTATTAGCAATAATAATTATCGGCTAAATATTTAATTCTTTCAACGAAACCTACCTAAATATGGTTTGTTAAGGATTCTAAAAAGCCGAAATCTCTTTATCTCTTTCCAAGTAATTACAATTACAAAAAAAAACATTAGATGAGCATTGATGTTAATGTTTATGGAGATATAAACATTTTTGAATTTATAGCAATATTTAATTAGCAATAATAATTGTGGAATAAATAACAATTGTTAGCAATAATGATTTATAAATAACAATTACAAGAACTAATAACAATAACACTAGTACCTACATACATAAAATTAGATACTTTGTTCAAAATGTAAACCGTTCTTCTCAATACACATTTCACTGCGACGTAGGTATCATAGAACGTCTTAAGTTAACTAAATGATGCACCCTTATTTCATTGCAAGCATCTCTAATGCGATTTTGAAGTTCCTCAAGTGTATTAACCGGAGTGGTATACACTATTTCCTTAATGAATCCCCACACAAAAAAGTCAAGTGGTGTTAAATCGGGGGATCTGGGAGGCCACGCCACTGGACCTCCACGACCTATCCACCTCCCTGGATAGTTATTGTTTAGCCAATTTCTTACATTTCTGCCATAATGGGCCGGGCACCCATCAAGTTGAATCCAAGACTGTCTTCTTAAATTCAAAGGAATGACTTCCCATATATTACCATGGTGTTCTTCTAAAAATTGTAGGAAATTTTCTGAATTTACACGTTGTGGCAAGAAATAAGGTCCAAACACGGGGTTGCCGTAAATTCCAATCCAGACATTTGTACTAAATTCATGTTGAAAACTTCGTGGTCGAATGGCATGTGGGTTTTCATGTGCCCATACATGCAGATTGTGAAAATTTATTATACCACGACGAGTAAAACAAGATTCATCAGTCCACAGTATATTGGATAAGAAATCCCTATTATTTTGAATGGAGCATTGAAAAATTTTTGCATGCTGCGTGTACAACAGTGCTCAATTTAGCCAATAACAATTTAAAATAAAATAAAGAAATTAGGAAAATTGCGCGCGCCACTGTGCACCGCATTCCATTAGTTTGCATATTAAATGAAAGCACTATAAACATTGTTTCTATTCGATTTTCATGAGTTCCCCGTTATATCTTCGGAATCTAAGGTACAATGCCAATAAAACTAAAATGGGACCCTTTTGAAAATACCTCCTTTATAACAAAACATTTTCAAACAAATTTTTAAAATTGATCTATAAATGACGGAGTTCCGAGGTAACAAGCATAAGAAAAACCGAATTGAGATCCTCCTCCTATTTTTGAAATCGGTTAAGGTTAAAAGTAGTGGATGCATAGATATAAAAATATTATAATTTTAAAAGACACAATGTATACTAAGAACAAAATATAATAGTCTAGTAAATGAATGAGAGAATAAAAAAATGGTAATATGTTATAGTTATAGGTACCCTCAGAATCATTCAGCCAACTTAACTGCTGGCCATGCCTTTTTTTTACCACCCTTTTTTGGGCACCCCGGGTACCAGATTATTTTTTTATTTCTAATTCATAAGAAAATATATATATAAATATATATAATATGGTATAAATATAAATTTTGGCCCAAAAATAGCCCGTAACAAAAACTGGTGAAATTATTAACAACTGTCAAGTCGTTTTAATTTTCAATTATTCACAAGTAAATCTTACATATACTTACCTACTTTATAATAATTATATTGAATCAATTTAGCATCTGTGCTAAGTAGCGCCCATTACAGCTGCAGGTGCCCGTCGGGAAATCGAAGCAGATAATATTGGAATATTTTGACTCTTTCGTGTTTGAAACAAAAACATTTTAATGAGTAAGCTATTGCTATATTTTTAAACCGAACTATCGAACTGTTCATATTATGTTATTCCGAATTAAACATAAAGCTTAGCCTCTAAAAGTTTAAGTATGATATATACTGCCTGACCTTGCAGCCATTAATAAAGAGCAATATTTACTAGTCAGCCTATAAATAAAACGAATCAATAATTCGTCTCTACACAGGAAACTGTGACCTCCCATTATTCGGGAGCCCTTGCTGGCTGGACAGATACATAGCATGTCGCATGTCACGAACGTTTTCTTATAGACGGGTCCCATATACACGCGCCAAGAAGTACATTCAATACTAAAAATAAAGGCATTTTAATTTCTTTTAAATATCTTCAAAGGCAGGGAACTAACTGTTGATGAAAATTATTGTAGATACCCTGTACAGTTTCCAGTTCGTCACCAAATTCGCCGTTAGCAGTAGGTGATCAATATTCAATAGACGAACTGGAATTAATAATAATTAGAGGACAGACGAGATAATAATCCATTCATTTCAGTGACTAGGGTAAATATTTAACAGTCATTATTCGCCAATATTGTAAATACCCAAATACACTTAAAATTAACGATCAATCTCAAACAAATCAATACAGCTAAATAAACAAAACCTGTATTTGCTTAACAGAATAAAGCTACGTCCTTACTGCAAGTTTACCGAGATTTATGGGAAGCACTTGAGAAAATTAAATTCGCGTAATCTGCTTTTGACATTTTTCAAGGCCCCTCACGCCTCCTGCAAATAATCGCTGACATTTCTACAGAATAATTACTAGGAAGATAAGGCCACGATACGCATCTCTTGGAAACCAAGAGCTATTTAAAATTTAATCAAGGAGACAGTTCGGAATATTACAGTAACATTAGGCTATTCAGTGCCTCCAGAAGGAATTTAATATGTCACATTGCTCTTCTAATGGCTAGGAACGCGCATAGTGGATTATTAATGGCCATTAATTAACCTATATTTTAGAGTATTTGACAGAAATAATAATGATAGTAATAATAATATCTATTCACAGGCAAATAATTATTACAAAATTATCTTCATTTTTGCATCGTATATGTATGTAAATTAACAAGGCTATCGTATAGCAGTTAGAACCTTGTTTGCAAGATTTATACATTATATATAGTGACCCCCACAATGTAAAAAATCTGTGAATTAAATATGCCACATACTTAATAGTATACAACTTATTCAACGAGCATAAAACAAGCAGAACAATTTTGGTTTACGATTATGGATGAAAAAACTCAAAAGCTTATAATTTCTTATAACCGACCAAATGCGAATGGTGAACAAGTGAATCTGCTATGTGTAATTTTGGTTGTCGTTCTAAATTGGGTAGTAGCCCGTCACTAATTTTATTGCTCTAATCTTTAGGGGGGGACCCTGGTAGTATGAGTTCAAAACGGCGATTAAATTCCACCGATGCGTTAGCCGCCATCATGAAGTTGACGGGGAATTGTTTTTGCTCAATATCTCGGCCATATTCTCAACTTTTCAACAAAAATGGTAAAGACTTTAGTTGTTGTAAATTTTATTCTCTACAACTATTGCCCATATAATATAATCGCGCGATCGGTATTCCTCGAATTAAGTGGGAAAAAGTGGTAATTTACAATTATCGATTATTGTTGTTTATTATTAACTTTAGAACATAAATGTTTTATGTATGGAACGAAGTTGTATAGAATTAAATTTGCTACAATTAATCTTTACGGCTTTTTCTCTAGAACCAATATTTATGCTCCTACGATTGCGATAAAGGCACACAGCAACGTAAAATTTTTATCTTGCGAACTCCTTTCCGCATCACCACAGGGGTTGAATTCCAGGAGCTTTTTTACGTGTTATCCCCAGTTGGCTTAAACCACGTTTTATCGCTTGCAAGATCGTTGTGTAAAAATCCAGGCGATATTTCTCTTGTTTTTTCTCACAAGCTTCTGACAGCCAGACCTTTTCTTTGAATATATCGTTGTTGGAACTACTTGACTCTTTATTTTTCGTCGATGGTTCTGCCAAATCAACGTCATCGGTTTCCTCTTCGCAGATCGACAGAAGTTCGACACCATTATCGCATGTCCCACCACTGCAGCTTTGGCATATAACTGAACATTTTAGTCCTACTTTATGACACCCTCACATTTTGCCGCAATTGGTATTGTATTTGCAAGAAATCGTTTCGAGCACGATTCGGTTGCGGGATCTGCAGTGGTTGTTGTGGTTTCTAACCCGCAGGGAAATATACGTTATACAACTTTGTACATGTATGTCATAAAGTTAATAATAAGTGCGATAGTTTAATAATTTTACGTTGCCACATATAGTTATAGCAATAAAATACCTATATCTAGCTATAGAATCAAAATTTTCTTCATTTCAATAATGAGGTGGCGCCCATTAAAAGTAGATTCAGTAGTAGATAAACAACTTAAAAAAAACAGGAAACTCTATCCCATTACATAACATAAACAATCAACAAACAGATAGCAATAAAGCACCATCAGATCAAGATTCACTACATACATGGCAAAGTTCTCAATGAGGGTAGTAAATCATATAGAAGAGGACCCCACACTCGACCGATAACGGACGCACAAAGGATAACCAGCTTCATCGGACTCATCAGATTGTATCAAGAAACAAAATAGTTTTCTACGTAATCAGGCTTTGGAAATAAAAGTGATTATTTAAATTAAAAATGATAAAACGTCACATGGCTATCCTAGAATGTGACCCTTTACACACTCAAAGATATTAGAAGAAGGATCACCTAACATCGGATGGAGGCCCTCCTGTATGGTCTTCGATTATGTCAGAAAATACAGATGTTTTAAGATGAGGACATAAGAATCCGATGTTGGCAACAATGGAAAAGTGGCTTCTTCAATATTTTGTGAAATATTCGTATATTATCGCAAGAAAAACTATGTCATAATATCATAAATAATATTGTTTATAGTTTTGTACTTGTTTTAGACTAAATAGTGTAATTATATTTGAATTAAATATGCTACAAACATGTCCTATGACTTGCCTTCCACAGAATATTGTATATTTCTTGATATTACATATAGGTATATTAAGTAATAAGTAATTTGAAAAAAAGGCAATTAAAAACAAAAACTGCTAAAAATAAAAACTAGGAAAATTAGCAAACACGAATTAAAAATTGAATTAAATTTGAATTATACGAATTGTGCGGACTAGTTTTTGGACTTTTTGGAGTTCTGGACAAAAAATGTAAGGTTAAAAGTAGTTTGTTGTTTAGTGAACATAAGTAAATAGGGTAAGTAGGTATTTCATTTAGAAGTTACATTACTCACAATGTATAAAATATGTACTTATTATTTTGTTTCAAGTAACCTACTTGATTAATTAACTGATATTGCGAGTATGTCGACAATGTTGTCGGCGAACGAGCAGATGTAATTTGTCATTATTGTTATAAGATAGGGGCGTTACGTTTTCAGTTAAAAGGATCATTTCACACACGCAGTCTGCAATTAGCAGCAGTAAAAAATAATTTACTCTCAAGCAGATTTATATGAAACGCGCTGTAATTGAACAGACAGCAAGGTTAACTGTTTGTTTATTTATGGTTTTATTTTATGAAATAATTTATTTACTAATATTTTATGCCTAACTAACGCCGGTGTTTTTATTATCTCAAAACAACAAAATATATCAAATTTATAAATGATAACAAAAATAGAAACAAAATAATTTCCATGTTTATTTATAAGAAAACTATACTTCTTACTTCAATAAGTACATGATTTTTCCAAAATATATGTTAATTTATAACAAAATTTTAAAACGCAAACGTTAACAACGATGAAAATACATTAACTGTACTCGTGCATAATACATTTACGACCTACCAGGTCTGTTACTGTTAATATAATTGTTAATATATTAACTATAACATCAATTATTATTTTAATAATTAAAATACGACTACCGCGCCGTATATCTTACGCGATTATCAAACCTGTTAACATCTTATTTAACACAGACATCAACGTTGAAAATACGTTAACTCTACTCATGTATTATACATTAACAACCTTCCAGGTGTGAAAATGCGAACAACCTTCCAGGTTCACAAATGTGAAATAAAATCCTCAAGTATTATTAATGGTTTATAAAGTCAATCAATATCTTAGTAAAAATAAGACTACAGCCATCTATTTTACATGTTATGCCATTATCAGATATTTACAAGTACATTTGGTAGTTTATATATGTTAATAAGACGTTGGTTCAAGATACGTTTATCATATCCGTATAAAATAAAAACGCTATTTCAACCAAAACAACGTAAAATAAACGTTTATTATACAATTTGGTGTTGCTTGAGATATGAGTTTAAAAAAAGAAACCGTACTTAGTAGATACCAAGGTATAAACAGATATCAAAGTAATTTGCCTTACAGAAAAAAACGTTCTGATTGCTATCACCATAATTAATTTAAAAGTTTTCAAACGAACAAATAAGTTGATAATTTGATACAAATTGAGAGTGGTGTACATCTTTTCTAATAAGTTGAGTAATATCACCACAAAGAGTGTAATTTACACTACCTGTGTTCCAAATTGCATACAGGGCATATCGAAGAGTTCCCCCAATATATATATATATATATATATATATATATATATATATATATATATATATATATATATATATATATATATATATATATATATATTCTCTATAGTCTAAATGTGCTCAACTGCACCTATTCTAAATGTGACCATGGGGTGTATCTCCGTTTTTTGAAATCTTAAGTGGTAGAGACGTCATTGGTGGATTGTTGCTGGCACTCTCAAGTGCGATGTTGTCACATTGTCGTGTACGGGATTGCCACATTGCGCAGATTTTCCCGAGACCTACGTAAATTTCACTATATCATGCACTATGGCTCTTGATGATCCCGTAGTAGTATTGTATGTTCAATCTGCTCAGGGTAATTGGCGATTGGTAGATGCCAATATATAATATAGAGTGGTTTCATGCCGCATTCTAAATACGAGGAAGAAACACAAGATATGTTTTCGGTACATTGATGACATCTTCATTCCATGAGAGCGCGAAGATGAATAACTGCACTAAGGTAACACGAATTACCTATATCAAATGCACAATGGAGAAAATTAGTTACCTTACTTCTTGGATATCAAAAGTGAGTGAAAACAAAGATAGCAAAACATTATAGAGGATTACATATACACATACATAATTATATAAAATACACAATATATAAGGTACATATAAGATTTTTTGGAATCTGAGTTGAAGTTTTGGGTAGTTCGTTAATTTCTGAAGTCCGGATTTTTTTTACTTTATCGACTTTTGCTTAGATTATTGTTTAAAGTGCAGTTGGAAATTATTATTTAGTTGGAAACTAGTGTTTTTTGAAAGGATATACTGCAATAATACCTCGGTATCGAGATTTTGAACAATACTTTCTTGCATCACTTGCATCCTTGTATTAGACTTGTATATGTGCCTTTACAGGCACACTATTTATTGGATTTCTTTGAGCACGGATAATTTAAATTCACCCGGTTCCTTAACAATGGATCTACCAGTTGCTACTATCCTACCGACTGCGCCAATTAAGTGTATACACAGAAGAAAACACCAAAGTAAATAGTTTACACCAAAATAGACTGCATTGCGTATGGAAGAATAAGTAACAATGTAATGCTGACAGTGGTCAACGCAGCTGGCGTATTATAATAAATATATGCTGAGAATGCATCTGTTGTATCAGCAACTTATGCCTTATCTGGCAAGTACGTTTTATAATGTTTAGCTTGAAATACAAGATATGAATAAGGTAATATAAGTCATGAAATACAAACATGAAGAACAAATATAAGTTATGAAATAATATAATGTCATAACTCGCGTCATGTAATATGACGAGAGTCTGAAAGATATGATAGATGATAGTCATCAGCTTGTAAGTCCGGACAGCTGGTACTAAATGTTGGGCTTCCAGCTTCCACTGTCTCTCTTTTCCTGCCACACACGTTACATATCAACGTTACATATCCTATAAATAGAATTGCCCTTCCATAAATAAATATAGACTCAATGTAAAACTACCATGAAGGCAGATCAAACATAGTTTATAGCTGAAAAATCGCGGCTATTAAATATCAATATAACTAACCAGCAGTTTCCTTTTATGCTCGACAGAATTAGGTGATAAATATGGCAGGAGATTACAAGGGTATAAATCTGAAGGAAGAAATTATGTAAATCAATTACCGTAACGAAAATGGTTTCCTATTGATTTGTTTACAGCTACGTGCATGTAAATGGCACAATTTGAATCTTATCTTATTTTCATCGAGGACGTTAACTATAAAGAGCTTGACGTACGGCGTTCCCTAATATGACCCTCCATATTTTTCATCTACTTGGAGAATCGCGTCTACATTTAAATGCTCTTAAATTGGAGCGGTCATATGTTTAAAGAAATGTACTCTATATGTAAGTCCGTATAGCTACCTTGTTCAAACATGCTAATTAAAAATAATTGAATACAGATTAATGTAATGGTACTTTCAATTAGGTGTGTGTTTTGTTTCATGTTGAGGTGCCGCCATTGCACAAAATATGCAATTATCATATATTTCGCTCAGAGGTTTGTTAGGGGTGGCTTCTGATATTTGAGCTATGGCCAAAGCTCCTAACGATCTTATTTGGGCAACCAGATCTTGTTTTGAATCAATTGTTGTGGAATAAGTTTTTATTTCACACCAAACCTGAAAATATAGCTATGAGAGGTCTGTGGATTTTGCGGGGCAATTCCAGGGTCCTAAACGTCGGATCCTTGAACATTAATCATTACGTTGTTGGACGACTACATTCCCACTGTGAGGCCCACCCTACCAATTAGATGGTGGTTCAGCACAACCTAATTAGATGGTGCTGAAGCACCATCTAATTGGTACTAGCAACTTCTCAATTGATATAAGGGTAGATCGTCCAGGAAGTCCACTACGAAAGTTCGCAAAAATTTTGAGATATCTTTATGTATTTAAAAATTCTGCACGGTGTTCAGTATCTCCTGGCTGCAGAAACAAGGCTGAACTTTCCACACTATTACTGTTCAAAATTCTTTGGATGGAGGATCTTGAAACGCCTAAATCCTGTTCAGCAGCAGCTGAAGATTCGTGATATGCATGAAAATATGACAAAAAATTTATTATGTTACTGAAATTGTAAGCTTTGGCAAAACTCTATTTTTAGAAATCCGACCATGTTCTAATTGATTTCTTAAATTAATTCCTAATATATATCTACTGATTGTTGATGAATTAGGGTATCTCTCATTAAATACTGTGCCACATCTATTCATTGTTTTGTTATATTCCTCATGAGTAAATAGGTGATAAATTAAATAATAGAATGGCAGCATTTGAATAGGAGTTCATTTTCCATTTTTTTAATCTATCCTAAGACAACAGATCATACATAACATACCATAGATTACTAAAAATATGGGATATCAAATCCTTAACTAACAATGTGAGACATATATTTACAAATAAGCAGTGTTGTTATATATTATAACAATTCTTATAGAAAGAAGTTGTGGTTTGTTTATTACCTTGTTGCAACGTTAATCCGCAAAAAAAAACAATTACTCGCGCACTGCACTGAGTACTATTATGTAGACCCCTACCGGTGGTATGTTGCAACTGTAATAGCCTCCGGGTTCGGAAAACTTCGACGCTGTGTGAACAGCCCCGAGAAATATTATTACGCCGACATCAGGAACACAACTTGTGGAATTGCTGAGACGTCTTTTTGGAAATATTCTAACTTCTGGATATGTTGATTTACTACTTGAAAATCCTTATCTGGATACGACGAACACCACTATAGAACTATCTAGTATACTCCCTATACATCTAATTACACATGTAATTACTATCACGCCTAAAATTTAATAATTAACTTGATTTTTACTATATAAATTCTTACTTTTCTCAGAGAGAAATTTTAACGTGGCTACCGTTTTAAGTGCCTTTTACGAACTCTTTTGTCGAGATAGTTGAGGAAGTGCCTTCACAGAAACAAAATACACTTCCGTAGTTACTAGTATTTCCTTAAACATTGTAGTTTACTCTAAACCAATCACGTAATGTTAGATTACGTGATTGATAATTACACTATAGATTATTATATAAAACACTGCACATATTAATTTTGCAATCTTTGAATAGTTATACACACTTCATTTCTACTACTGATACATATTACTATTTTGTCTTGGTCAATCACGCTCCAGTCATGCGTTTTGCTACGAGGTTAAAAACCTTGTCTCTTTCGCTTTCGGAGACGCCTCAATACATATTTATTTATAATATAGATATAGTTTAATAAGTTTTTATATTGGATAAATCGTAATATGATATGTCGAAACTATTATTATTGTCATTTGATTTTTCTGGCTATTTTTAATTTAGTTATTAATAAAATACGGCTTCACCAATCAACGTGTAGCCGATTAGACCACGCGGTGAGTTGCTCTGTCTTTGTTTTGCTATGTATGAAATTTTCTCTCGCAGCGACTTTGTCTATTGCAGATGGTCTGGTTTGTTTACTTTGTAGGTTGATACATTTTGATTCTATGCGTTTTCCGGATTTCTCCCACGTATAGTCTATGACGACGTGTCGACGTTTCGACATAGTCACATCTGCGTTCTTTAGGTTCTTCTCAATAACGGCCTGCTGTTGCTTCTTATTACCCGAACTGAACTGAACTGGAAACTCTAGCTACTCGAACTGAACTTCTAGTTCATTTCTAGTAACCAGAAGCAGCCGCAAGCCGTTATGGAGATGAACCTGAAGATGGCAGATGTGACTCGCCGATATATTGCTGAAACATATTGCCGATGGCCGAAACGTTGTTCTAGAAAATAAGAAAATACGTGGAAATCCGATCTCCAATACCAACTTATACCAGGCTGGTCAATTTGTTCACAACTATTCGAATTAGACGGTATTCTTATAGTTGAATTTTTTTCAGATATATTTCACATACCTATAATTTGTAGATTTTTTTTTATTTTGAGCCTTTCGAATGACTAGATACTATCGCATATAAAAATGAATCATATCATGAGTGAATCATATCAATGCTTGGGCAGTAGGTAGTGAACACTATTATTTAGATTGTTCAGAAAACAATTTATTAGCTGACCTATTATATTAAATTATATAAACATTCTGACCACTTCAGTATGAGAATCGGCTACCAATTTAAATCTCTAGTAAGAGAAGAATGTGAACTAAATAGTTATGTATGCATCAACAAGAAACATATGAGCGCAGACAGCACTTTGTGTTACCTGTCCGAACGGGAGCCTGAAGTGGGCACTTAATTGCAATAAAAGGCACTAGAAAACTTGCAGGATAACTTTAATCTAGGATAGCGTGAACATTAAAGTCAAAAAAATAGCAGAGAACGCGTGAATCAGACTGGCAAATTATGCAGTAAACAATATCCGACGACATTCAAGGTCGCCGAAGGACTGCCATTGCCCTTTCACGTAATTTAATATGGTTATAAAACGTGATTGGTGCTCTTTCAGAGACACTACATTACACTGGCGCCTCTTCCTCACTACTACTAGGGGAAGGCCATGCAGCACCAAAGGCCAAATAGAATACATTTTACTTCGAAACAGGGCGTTTAACTGTAAAAAAATTGTTTTGTGCTTTTTGTACAAAAATGTTTTCGTATCTGCAACATAATGTAGGTGTCTGCAAGAAAAATAGTGTTGTAGGATAACCGTAACATTGTGACTAAAAGGACCAAAACATAAAGTGTCAAGGGGTACTCAGTCCTTTATTGTTGATCCAAGTGTGTTTTCCAAGTGTGATGTCTATAAAGATGTGCGAGTTATGTTGCACTATATATTAGAAGAAAAAAAATCGGAAACAGTTAACGCATGAATGACGCATAGCAATGAATCCTGCAGAGAATCTTCTCCTTCTACATAGGAAAATGTTATACAAATAAAATGATTTGCCATTCAATTTAGTTGTTCATGTAAACACTGTTGAAAATAAACAACAAAAAAAACACTTGTGTCATAAGATTTTCAAAAAAATATTTATATTTTCATTACAATTATTATTTCGCAAATACAATATCTTGTTTAGATGTGTACGGATACCCTCGAATGTTATTACCACTTGTTATTAAACTCTTCGGTGCGATGGTACAATTGATCGGAAACCACAGAAATTTTGAAAAACAAAAGAAACTGAAAAACAAAAATGTTTGTTAAAGAGCAAACAACACCCGCGGTGGCTCAGTTCTGAATCTTTTCTACTGATGGTCAATGGCCATGCAACATACTTTATCAATATTCCATAAAATAAAAAAAATAAATTAAAATAAAAAAACTCAAATAATATAGAATAAAATATCGACAGACTACATATAAAATCAAATACACATAAAATTCGTTACCTGCTGATTTTTTTTACATCTATTTAAATTTAAAAAATTGATTTTTTAAAAGCCTACTGCCACCTGCACACTACAAACCTTTGTTGAAGTTGAAGAAAATCTAGATCTAGATTCTGATCACTCTGCTGTTGTCTTAACACTAAGCGAAAAAAATATCAAAAAATAGGCTAAACCTATGTTAGTAAATAAGACTACTCATATATGTTCGGAATAGGAAGCATTCCGATGCGGATTTCGCCTGAAAAGTTGTTATAAACATAGTATTATTGATGCTTATTTTAATTTATGGTCTGAGGTGACTCAAAATCTATCATCTTGGGGTTTCTGGGCTGGCAGATCAAGAATTTTTCTCAAAAGGAATCTTCAAAAAGGCGGCATCAAGATTGCGGCCATTTTTGTCATTTATGGTGCTATGGTACGAATCGACTCAAAATCAGTGTCTTGGGAATTATGCAGATCACGAATTTTTTGTGAAAATAAATATTCAAGATGGCGTCATCGCATATAATACCCTTTTACCCTTTATATAATATAATACCTTTATATAATTTAATACCCTTGACTAATGTAGATTACAAATATATTGCTAACAAAAAATATTTTAGGGAAATAATTCCGTCTAAATAAATCTTCATGTTCTATGAAGTTTTATACAAGACTTAATTTTCATGCTAATTTTAGCTGCCAAAATCTGAAAGTCTCGAAATATATTCTACGTATTAATATGTGGTTAACTAACTAGAATATTGGGTTAATTGACATTTTTAGTATCTTCAGGATCTTGAGCGCCTGTCGTAGTAACATTAGGTATATTAAAGAAATTAAAAAACAAATTCATTTTAAAAATATTTCAAAGCAAAGCATATCAAATTTGCAGGATTATAACGAAACTCAATTATTTATAGCATTTGTCTGCTTCAAGATCTGCTCTATGTGATATACGATGTTTTTTCTATCGGTAAGGTATTGATATTATTAACTAATACTATTAATTATTAACCTACAGATAATTTTCCGCGACTTACGAGCATCGGCTAATGGCGTGCGAGAAAGTATCACTTCATGTTTTCATGTTTTTTCTATCGGTAAGGTATTGATATTATTAACTAATACTATTAATTATTAACCTACAGATAATTTTCCGCGACTTACGAGCATCGGCTAATGGCGTGCGAGAAAGTATCACTTTCCAGCAGCAGTTAGAATAATAACTATTAATTGGGAAATAATCTCAACATAAACCCCCATTGTCACATAAAACTGGCATGAACAAATTTTTACCTTTCGACAAATTATTTCGACTAAATAATTCTTACCAAAGACTTCGCTGATGGTTCCTCAGTTTCCATCCATCAATATTTTGAAAAGCATCTTGGCAACTACCTACAGCTGTCAAAGGTAAACGTACCAACAAGAAATATGCTCCATTGGGGTGGTCCCTATATTAGGAGCTTTAAACATTTTTCAAAAAATTAGGTATTTTTTCTACACGAAAAGGTTTCTTTGAGCTAAGCTACTAGATTTATTCACTACTAAAGTAGTGGTTTATATATAATCTAACTATATTATATTCACCAAAAAAAGTAACAACCTCTCCTTGACGTCGTCAAACGAATTTCGAAAAATCTAAAATATGTGTTATGTTATTAAAAAAACTGCACGAATCACATTTTTATCGAAAATATAGGTACGCACCTAATGGTTTATTTACTAAAGAGGACAATTTGAATTATCATAAGCATTATAATAAATATTTTGTCATTTAATAATCAAATCAAGTATTTAAAAAAAATAATAACAAATAAATTAATTTAGTCAGAAACAATTTAATCATTTTAACACTAAGAAATATTAACTCGCATCAAAAAAATCATTGTGCTGTTGAATAAAAATAAATATCCTTATATTTAAATATGAGTGATCCACAATTATTACTAACTATTATTATTATTAACATCACGTTAGTTAAATGAAAAAAATAATGCATAATAGGAATAGCATTATTCAGCATTATTTTTTAAAAAAATGTACTAGAATTATTATATTTCCAATATTTTAATTTCATTACTGTCAATATTTTGTATATTATACAATTTGATCTCAGCTCAAACTTTTATGAGCAACTGAAAAAATATTTTAGTCCTAAATTTAATAAATGTTCACTACACCATCTCGATTCGTTGGATGTGTCACTCGGTTAGCTTCAGCCAGTGTATCGTACAGTGTATTATATTATTTGTGTTTATTTTCTTTATTTTCTTTTTTATTTTTGAGTTTCATCCCAGTAATATGGCCAGGTTAGGTTAAATTACCTTTGTTTTTTTTATATGTTTGTACTGACTTTATTTATTGGTTATTAAAATACGTATTTTTTTTACCTGTACTAAGGTGAAAGTACGCTCTCATATTTTATATATTATATTGGCGTATTAAGGTAATTTTTATAAGATAGTGGAACAATTGATTTACTTAATTAACACTAATCGATATTTTAGTGTACAAATAATAATGCTAAAAAGGGCTTCTTTTAATGGTCAAAAATTTAACATATTTTGCACAACCATTTATTATAATGCGAGTCTTAATCTTATTCATTTAAAATATATAAGTTTATTTATTGCAAGGTATCTGATATTTTAATGCGCTAAGCAATAATTTTAATGCTTAAAGTAGGTATTTATAATAATGCGCGCCTAAATCATATCCTTTACTAAATGAAAAACTTTAAAAATGTGAGCTATGATATCAGTATCCAATATAGGATCTCAGTGTGCCATGACAAAGGCATTATTTAAGTGGGATATCGGTGCCACTTAAATATTACCAGAAAATATGTTCTGAATATTGATTCAGAATATATTGCCCTACCACTGGCGGAATAACTTGGCTCGGCAGCGTATTGTCGTGAACTAGTCTCACGTGCCGAGCACCATCACTGCCATCTTAATTCCTGCAGACAAATGTCACCGATTTTATTATCCTTGGATAAAAATGATTCAAACAAGTGGATGCCGCGATAAGAAATTGCCTATTTTATTGCCGTAGTATCATTATTATATGTAGATATGTTGCCACAATGTAAGCCAAAGCCTGCTTATCTGCAGGTGATCATTTCTATCATGCATACAAAAGAGAAACATATTGAGTAAAAAAATTATACGATGATAACGTGGGCAGTATTATACCGTGAAGTGTCAGGGACAGGGACGGCTCTAAAATACATGATATTGAAAAGTATGTATACATATCGAAATCTTTACCGTTTTTTCGTAATGTAGAAGAACATGGCCATTAGAAAATCTCAAATAGTAGCATAAAGATGTAGCATACACTGCATACGCAGCATACTAGAGAGGTAGACAGGAAATTTATTGTTTCATAATAAGGAGAGCTCTTGAAAATTCATATGAAACAAAAATGGTCATATCAAGAAATTACAGGATAAAGTACACTCAGTAATACATATTACTAAAGAAGAATGCTCTTCTCTCCGCCATGATTTAAAATTATTAAGCATTCATAACTTTAGTCCTAATAGCGAGCGACAGAAAAAAAAATAGATCACATATAATGATACACTTGATTATTTGAATTTTTATAAATTACTAGGATTAAAAATTACTAGGATTAAAAAGAATTTTCTACTTTTTGTTTTATTTTTTAACAGAAGCTTTTTTCCCCCACGTCTTTTCTTTGTATTTCTCTTTTGTGCCAATTAATGTAAATAATATTTGTGTTGGAGTTAAGTGAAACGCAGTCCTCTATTGGTCTAAACTTCGCTCGGTCTAAACTTGTATTATATTTTTCGCTAAGTTCTTTGCTATTTATATTTGTTTTGCGAAAAGAAATCTTGGGTCTGTAGCAATTCATTACATAGATAAATAAGCAAATAGATGAATAAAAAGGAAGACACATTTACCTGTTGCATATCTGGACATTGCACTATTAATGCACGTGGCTTTTAATGATTCATGAAAGCTCTGTACATTCAAAATTGCTTAAAGATGCTATTGAATTGTCAACTAAATAGTGATAATATAATCAGCGACAGCAATAGGTATGGCTTTTTAGTCGTTTCTCATGTACAATTTACGACATAAATATATTTGTAATGTATTTTTTTAATATATTTAAATATATTTAATGTAATATTTGTACTGTCTGTAAAAACAACTTTTGAATAATATTTGAATTCTATGCAGTGTTAGTAGAACTGAAAACGTGCTGGGAAACTTCTCTCTCATGTATTATCCCAATTATTAAACCAAAATTCATGTAAAGAAGCGCAAATTTATTATATTCATATTATTTCTAATACTAGAACGACATGGAATACTTGACGGCAAGTAAGAGGCTGTTAACCTGATTTTCTCACAATTTTTAAACACAATGAAACAGTCATTCAGTCCGGTGCCTGATGGCAGAGATAAATCTGGCGGGCACTTCCGTCATTGGACTCCTCATTCTTCAGTCGTGATCCCCAAGGCCTTGTGGTCTCATCACTGGCGAAATCCAACAAAACACCCGCTTAATTATCTCGTCTTACTTCACATGACCTTCGATCCGTTATAAAGCTATTACGTCTTATTGATTTATCAATTATTCGTCGTACCAAGAAACTTTCAAACGGAATAATCGGAAATAATGTTTTTATTTATCTGAAAAATTATTACCCGTGACCTTTACCTTCAAGAATGAAGATTCCCAATCGGCATTAATTAGCCATGTTAATGTGCCAGTATTGTTCAAATATTATCTTGGATATCGTGATATGCTAATTGCCCCATTCGCGGATTTCAATGCCGAATAAATAAATTAGTTAGGACGAGACGGGGATGCACGTGTTGGATGCAATTGTTTTGTTTACTCATTAGAGCAACAATTATTTAATTGATCTATTAAGTATTTCTATTATTTGCACGCCGATATTACCTTACTGTACTCTGCAAATACAATAATTAAGTTACACAATGACATGGGTATTGAATCATGCGATCGAAACAATTTTATAGGAAAAAACCAATATCGCCAATTTTGGTGGGAGAGCAAAAATGTTTGTTCTATTGTGGTAATCGAATTTTAAACAACTTCCAAAATAGTGGTAGCAGATACATATATCCGACCAAATTCCGACTTTTTCGTTAACACGCTATCTCAAGAACGAAATATGGCCCTCCATTGGCCATTGGCTACTAACTATCCGACATCTGGTGGCACCTTTCGTAGAAAACTATAAAAAATATGTTTTCATTATTTTTCGGAAAAAAACTCCAATTCTTTCTTTTCTTGGACGGTTTTCTGGATCACATCCAAGTGCATTGTGTATCGTGTAGAATAATACAACATATAAATATAACATGGATTTCTTTATTCATTACTGGATTAAGTGCCAGGTCTTACTGGATAACTGGATTAAGACCTATTGACTTTTTTCTATGACTTGAAGGTTGTATTTGTAATTATTTATATCCAATTATAGGCCTCAAAGGGTTAACAATATTTTTTTATATTCCCCAACATTTTGTGTTCTAAACTTTCTCGTTCTTCTCTCATTTCTATTTGAAGGGCTTTTTACTTTTAGAGACTGTGATTTTTTACCCTCCAATCAATACTACTGCAATAATGGCCATATAATTTCAGCCAAAAGCTGATTGCCTCTGTTATAATTTTTAAACGCAAACCCCACGGTATGTGCCACCGAAACCCAGTCAACAGACCACGCCACCTGACTGTGACGTCACGAAATTCCTACAGCCGTTTCCATTCGGACGATCTGCACGAAAACTTCGCAGATGATGTCTTACCACATCCAGAAGATACCCTAAAAATTTATAGAAATTGCCCCAGCCATTTTGAAGATATTCAAAAAATATATATCTTGGCATTATTTAACAAAGTTGGCCACGCCCACGGCCAACGTGCACCGCGAGAACAGCAAGCACTACTCTACGACGGCGTGTCCACTTCAGAACCCTAGATCTGATCTGCAAACGAAACTATTCGTAGGATTTCTCTAAAATTTACCACAGAGGTCAACCTCGACGACCTCTTAGGAATGATACCACTTCCATGGCGGAGACCCAGAAACTCCGCCAGTTATTCGCAATGTTAAATATGCAGCAAAAAGAGCTAACTTTTGCAGGACTCCCCTGAAGTCCCCAGAGGTCCTACGACAATGGATAAGCACCTTGTCACCTTGGCATAGCACAAAAAGCCCAAGATTAAGCACAGCGTGGGATCCCCGCAGAAATCGGCGCTCAGTCAAACGTCCGCCCCCGTCAACCTTTGAACCCCAGGAGATGTATAAAAAAAAGAGATTTTTAGATCGAAATTCAGTTCCTAATAGTTCTCAAATCAGTCGAATCAGTTACTATAGCTTGAACAATTCCAAGTCGAATTCATTCAGCTACTACTAGATGCTGATACAGTGAAGAGTACGACAGCCAAGTACTGCTTTGCCCTAGAAGTCTACGCTCCTCGCTCTGGACCTTCTACACCGTCGACTACGATCCACGCTTTGGTCCAGCCCTAGCATTTAGCCTAGCGCTACACATCGCCGTTGTCACGGATCATCCAAACAAATTACGTGTCATCCAATACAAACAAAAACTTTCGTTTTCATAAGAAGACCTGGTGTTCCACGTATGAAATTGCCAATCAACTCCAAGTACCAAGAAGTCGCGGCATATAAAATTGTCCGCTGTACTGGTCAGAACACCGAGATTATCTGCAGTTTACCTGTCAAGTTCCCTTTATTTATTGCTACCTGGTGCTATCCTGGCCCCGAGGACCTGCAGACAGTACACCCTATTTCACCTGTCTGCGAGCCACGCCGAAGAGCACCCGTCAAGCCGAAATCGAAAATACATTTCACTGCTCCAATTCCAGGGGAGAACGACGCGGGGGTGGTTGTAGCAAGATGGATTTTTTGAACAGGAAGTCACCTTTATTAACACCATATAGATTGCCAACTATTGGCATCTTGGTGCAAGCGACATGCCCTAGGGCCACCTACTCTATGGGTCTACTATTATATTTTTACTTTCAGATATTAACCCCCCCCCTAAAAAAATCTAGGTACGGCTATGTCAATACACACTTGCAATACGTTTCGTACACATGTGATATATTTTTATGTGTATATATTTTTACCTATATATTTATATACGTGATTTTAGATGAATAATTATTTTATTTTAACCTCCTATTTGATCTAATTCGAATAATATTAAAAAATATCAAGTAGCCGCAACAAGACATCCGTTTTACACCATTTAACATTGCATTAGTTCGAAACAGTTCGAAACGCATAAAATTAGTACCAACTTTTTTAAGTTCTTAATTCAGAACGGTTAATATGTTTTGTTACTTATATTTGTCAAAACGTTTATACAGATGTTTGAGAATTAGTGGTATATCATGCAATGTTTCGGTAAGAGTTCTTGACGATATTCTTTATAGAGAATTTTATTACCTTCAATAAATAATTATTGTATGCAGACTCACAGTAACCAAAAGAATGCGCTATTCCTATTGGCATGCATATGCGTGTGAACTACGAAAAGCTCCTACAAAATCAACCCTGCAATCACCTCGTTAAGAGCAGATATGCTGAAAGATTTTTTCAGCCAAGCACTAATAAAGATCTTGAATTTACAACCTGAATCCCCACTCGTAAGTAATTATTTAGTAATTTATTTACAATCTAATTTTATAGCCACGCAGAAATGCAATAATAAAGCTCCATATTAATAGCATAACTATTATGAGTCTGCAAAATAAATATCAACAATAATTTCTTGCGTCGCGTCGTGCGGTACTAATAGAGAAGTTTTGTTCACAAATATTTATTTAGATAATTGTTTTTCCAATTAACTGTTGATTATTTTATGGTATACCAACTTATCCTGGTATCTTTTATTATTTATAATTTATTACTTATCTTTCATTATTATCTTTCACTATTATTTATATTTTTTTTATTTAATAAATTAAATTTATTAAATTGAAACTAGGCTAATAGGCCAGTGCACTTAGACAAAAATGACCCCTGATCCGGACAAAATTTTTAACAATTTGAAAATTTCTGAAAATGCCATGACAATGGCCTAATTGATATCCGAAAGTTCTCAAAAAGTCGGGGAAAAGCCGCTAGCGTGAAGATACGACGCCTTGTTGAATTTTTCGATTTTTGGCTGTATAATACCTGTAGATTTGCATATAGCTAGGTATAGTTAATTTTTTTGTAGGTTTTAAATATAAAATAAGACAAGCGACAAGATGATGAAAATTATGTAATGACATTCTTGCAAATGCCACCTAGACGTATTGCTTGGTACTCAATACTTCGAGAACAGATCTCGTTTTCGATTATTGCATGAAAACATTACATCTATTGAAAAGTTATACATATAACTTGTTTTAAAGACGTTGACAATCAACTCTGGAATATAGAGTTATATGAATTGATGTTAAAATAAATATTATTACATATGCTAATTCAGACTTCAAGTTGTTCATGTAAGAGCATATGTATGTATTACATTTAATATTTAATGGATGGCGTGAACAAAATACTGAGATATTGCTCTTACCCTCAGGCAGCTACGCACCATCTGCTCTTGCCAAGAAGCAATCTCACTTCCCTTTGTATTTATTTACCTTTAAGTTAAGTAAAGTACCTACTACATTAGTAGGGGACGTACGTATTATTGATTACATACTTTACCTACCACTAAACATTTGTGCCAGAGAGAAATTATTTCTCAGAATTATTCCATATTAATCTACATCAGCAACGAATATCAGAAAATATATAATTTATAACATATAGAGCAGGCTCTATATATTTTAAGATTTTAATTTGTCACAATACTATATGTTTTATAATTAATTGTACAGAGGGTGACAGCAATCCCGACGTCAAAATATATAGATTTACCAAATATGACTTTAGTTAATTTGTCACCCTCCTCAGTATAAAAAAGCGTTAACGTGGGAAACAAAAGTTTGCCTAAGCTAGCTCAGCTTAATAAAAAATAAATAAAATATTAGGTTCGTACGGTGAGTATCCAAGCTACTAATTACCCGTGGACGCCACTGACAGCCACGGGTAATACACACTACACAACCACGTCGGATGTTTCCCAACTATACTGGGTATCTAAATTGTTCTCAGAATCCTGTAATTTTGGTGATAAAAAGGACACAGTACACTAATATCTATATTTTATTCTAAAAATTGTATTTCCAAAAGTTAGATTTCAAAAGTGATATTTCAAATCTTGCATATCTTCAAAATAAAAATAATAAACCCTCGTGGAGATTCACACGTACACGGAGATTCACACAATTTACATAAAACAATTCTAAATAAAATTAGGGCTATATCTACATAAATATTACTGTTCCAGTCGTGGAAGTATTGAGGAGGTAATTTACATGGGACTCACACCAACACAAGAGCAATTATATTAAAAACGGCGTGGCTCTTAATATACTAAAATTATGCTTATCTGTGATTTAAAGTGATTAGACACAGTGCAGGGAATGTATATTGTACAACTAAGATTCCAAGTAACAAAGTGAAAATAACAGAGTGGAAACTTGAAGTAGGGAAAAAAATAAGTGGTGACCTAAAGTCAAAAAGAAAGAAGAAGCCCTGAAAGACACGACTAATTAGTTTACATATATGTATAAAAGGGTTAACTGAACCTAGCTTGATTTGGTTTGTAGCAATTCATTACATAGAGAAATAAGCAAATATAAATAATTAAGAAGACACACTTAGTAGTTGTATATCTGGGCATATAACCACTTGAAAGTTGTACAAGTTCTTTCACCTTCATTGAGGATATTCAGAGTGTTGTACGATTTGTTTTATTGATCAATAAAAGCAAACCACTAAATGTTGGGACTGACAAGAGTCAACTGCAGGCGATATAAATTTTTCAAGATGGCGGATCTAAGATGGCGATCAAAAACTTTGTTGCTCCAATCCGTCTGAAATTGTAATTCCGGGGTTTTTAGAGTCCCCGATTACGATTTAGGGGTCGAATTGTTGGGGTCAAATACTGCAATGAATTTTAAAAGTACGCTTTGGTTGGCTTCATCCTATCAGAGCCTATCCTAACAGAGCCTTATAAGACCGACTACTGCAGAATGAGAGTACCTACATGCTAAATAATGGAAAGAGGTAATGAGGTAGCCAGATATAGTTTATAACAGACATATTGAGAATGAGAAACTGCCGCATCGTCAAAGGGAAACTCGATGTCTTAGATAAGCGGCGCGAGTCGACTTTGATCTTGTCAAAGCGTAGCCGCATCCTTTGACGATGCGGCATTTTTTCATTCTCATATATGTCTGTTACAGACAATAAATGAATTAATAAATTTATAAATTAAATTAAAATTACTTTTTAATTACCTCACCAAAATAGGGATTATATTTTTACCACATTATAGAAACACAAATCAACTATATTTAATGCATTTATATATATATATATATATATATATATATATATATATATATATATATATATATATATATATATATATATATATATATATATATATATATATATATATATATATATATATATATATATATATATATATATATATATATATATATATATATATTTTGTGAACAGTAATCTTGGGTTTGTAGCATTTCATTACATTGAGAAATAAGCAAATAGACGAATAAGAGGAAAGATATACTTACCAGTGCTATATCTGGACATACATACGGAAATGAACCACTATACACATCGAAACGAACCACTTAGAAGTTGTACTCGATGTCTTAGATAAGCGGCGCGAGTCGACTTTGATCTTGTCAAAGCGTAGCCGCATCCTTTGACGATGCGGCATTTTTTCATTCTCATATATGTCTGTTACAGACAATAAATGAATTAATAAATTTATAAATTAAATTAAAATTACTTTTTAATTACCTCACCAAAATAGGGATTATATTTTTACCACTTTATAGAAACACAAATCAACTATATTTAATTCATTTATATATATATATATATATATATATATATATATATATATATATATATATATATATATATATATAAGGATCTTATATATTTATTAAGGATCTTCAGAAATTAATTAATATTAAAGGTGAAAGAACTTGTACAACTTCTAAGTGGTTCGTTTCGGTGTGTATAGTGGTTCATTTCCGTATG
>CAXKVY010001427.1:0-62119 GCA_964058915.1 Tetropium fuscum
GTAACTTCACGTGACACTGATCACATTTGTGGAGAGGGTCACGTGAAATACGCGGCCTACCCGTCACGAGGCGGTCTCGGCCTACATAGATATTAGGGTAAAGAGCGATCGCCTGCCCATGCGGCAGGCAGCCTTGGGAAGCGGTGGGAAGCGCCTTTCGGTGCGGCGATGTGTGCGTATGGCGCTCGCAGTGCTGGACACTGCTACTTTTTAGATTATTAAAAATACTCGGGAGATTTACCTTAACAATTAATTGTGCAAGCGAGAGATAACTAGACCCCTCTAGCGGTCAGTTGCTACTACTCATCAGACATTACTGAATTACCATGGCTATCTTTTCGGATTTGCAGGTGTAATTTAATACAGGAAGGAGTATTAGCTCTCTGAGTAGTTGTTACCTGTAAATCCATTCAGTATGTAGTTTAGCCTACTTTTGGCTAGGGTCGCTGTTCTAGGTGCCTGGATTTGAGGACGCTGCTTGTCACAAGACATTACTTAGTAATCTCTGATGAGTAGTAGCAACTGACCGCTAGAGGGGTCTAGTTATCCCTCGCTTGCACTGTACTGCTTGGTTTGCTTGACTGTTTTGATACAATACAGGAAGGAGTATTAGCTCTCTCAGTAGTTGTTGCCTGTAAATCCATTCAGTAGAAATTAATTATTTATTAGTGTTTATCATATTGGATGTATATTTCCCTATTTGAATCGGATTTTGTTCAAAATTTCACCGTTTTTATGCAATTTGCGCGGAACACTAATTCTTTTTCTAAAATAAAAGTAGCCTAAGCTACTCCTTATAATATTAGCTATCTGAGAGTGAAAGTCCCTCCAAAATCGGTTCAATCGTTTCGGAGATAGGATTTTGTTCACAATTTCATGAATTTTTTTGGCGCGGAACCCTAATTTTTCCTAAAATAAAAGTAGCCTAGCTTACTCCTTATAACATCAGCTATCTGACAGTGAAAGTACCGTCAAAATCGATCCAGCCGTTTCGGAGAATAGCCGGAACAAGCAGACAAAGAGAGGGAGAGAGACAGGCAGACAGACAGACAGGCAGGAAGACACGCAAAAAATGTATCAATTGGTTTTTGTTATAAGTACCGTATATACTATCATTGCATTCAGTAAAAATCCGTTATTTATACATTACAAACAGACACTTTAATTTTATTTATATGTATTGATTAGTATTAATATTTTGCCAAAGCTCCCCCTACCTTTTATACCATATCTGTATCAGCTGATCTACGTTTACATATCGCCGGCATATTTTCCTGCAAATAAGAATAAACATTATACAGTCTGTGTTGGTGTTTCAGTCACCGCCTTGCGCCGATTACGGTTGGTTGGTTCAATGGTTTAATCGTTCCGTAACAGCAACCCATATATTTATTTTGAGTCTCAAACGAAGGCACTTCTTAGTTTGTTATTTACTAAAAATAAATATAACTTTAGTTCATTCCTGCGCTACTTGTTTGAGTATAAAAATGGAAATCGTGAATGCCTGTAGAGCCGTAGTTGAGCCTGATGAAGATTTTCCAAAGAAAAGAGTTAATCCGAACCCCACCGCTGCAGCTGGTGACAGAATCTCAACCGCCGATAAGCGGCAAAAGAAATTTCGAAATAGTAAGTTTTCGTATACTTATGTAATTGAGAACCTATTATACCTAGTCAGCTCTATTGAGAGCTGACTAGGTATAATAGGTAATAATAGTAAAACACCTTCAGCTAATATACGATAATTATTGGCTAATGCAATGAAAAAAATATCGGCTTTTGTGGACACGTTGATTTTGTTTAAGAGTCTCATCTTTTGTTGCATGTATTTAATGTCTTGATAAGTTTTCGTAGTTGAGATAATTACATCACTAACATTTTTTAATGTATTTAAAACTAAACAATATCTATCAAATATCAGTTTCAGTTACTTCTCAAAATTTAATAAAGAAATTTTTATAACAATTTCACAAAAAAATGGAAAAACAGTTTCTAAATTATAAAAAGAAACAACAAACAAAAATGTATGAAACGGAACGAAAACAATTACAATAATAATCAACAAAATAATAACATTGATCATTTTCAAGGACCAAAATTATGTTTTTGTTTGTCGATTTCTTGGGGTTGGTGCCATGGAGGAATTAAAATTATAAAATAAAATTTTGTTTGATTTAAAGACGTTTCGCCTCAGGCCTGAGGCTTTTTCAATTTATTTTTTAGGACAACTAGACGAGTTTACATTTAAAAGTATTGTTTCGTTGGACCATTTGTTGATTGTGATGTTTTTGTTTCGGCATTTCTGTGTTTTTATTTGTTATATTGCCGATGTTTAAGGATTACGATGATTTTGTTGAGACAACGTAGATGCGAGAAGTTTTCAGTGGCGTGCCCAGAAATTTTGTCTGGGGGGGGGGTTAAAAAAAATATAATAAGAATTCAAAGAAAAATCTATTCTTAAAAAGAAACAAAACTGATTTTAAAAAACCTACAATCCAAAATCAAGTCTTCGTTTTTTGGATTTGGCCAAGTCATAAATTACTTCGTATAAAAGGGAAAAAGTTTATAATTCATTATCCTCGTAAAATATAAAATTTTTATAAAATATTAAAAACTTCAGTAGTTAAATTTTCACTTTTTATTTGTTAAACATAACATTTGTTTCGCCAACACAGTGGCTTCTTCAGATGTTGAGTACAAGACTAATTTTTATAATGTGAAACACAGTGTTTAAATAGTAAGGGTAATTCTAGGTTTATTACTGTGGTGATTCATAGTCTTAAATTATTAAACAGTAAATATTTAACGGTAAATATTTAACAGATTTTGGATAGCATGTATACGTACTCAAATAAATTTAATAAAAGACATGAGTTTGTTTCTATTTGATCATTTAATATAGTTCCAGATTTCTTTGTCTTATTAATCTCTAAAGATAAATAAATTTATAACATTTTTGTATAGTATAGTAGATGTATCTTTTTTGTTTGAAAATTCTGGGACTTGTGGGGGGGGTTGAACCCCCGAAACCCTCCCCTTGGGCACGCCACTGGAAGTTTTAGATAAATTTGTATAAAATGAGATATTGTAAAACAATAAACTTATTGTAGATATTGTAGAGCAATAAAATTAATGTTATTAGAATTAATTTTACTATGAAAGGTGTTACTTGTTTATTTAATTAAATATTATATTTTAATTAATTGCCTTCTGAGGTCTCAAACTCTTTATTTGTTGTGTACGTATTTGTATTGCACAAAGTAAATAATATATTATAACCTCTTTTACTCGGTATATTGTCGATAAATCCAATTTATGTTATTTTAGTCTGTTTGATCCCTTGCTACTCTAAAGATAAATAATATAACGGTGTTTTGAAAATTATCTTTTTGTTTACGTGCTATATCACCCATTATAGTCGGTTTATGAAGATGGTCACTGACCGGAAAACTGACTGAATCTGGTAGCCGTAAGAAAATGGAGTATTTTGAAACCTATTTTTTTCCATTTTTTTTTTATAGGTATAATAATTTAAAACTTTCCCTACATGCCCCTGCGTTGGGCGATAATTTATAATATATGAAATTTTGAAAGCTCTTAAAAATGCCCCACGTTGGGTTGATAATTGAGTAATATGAAATTATGAAGAATGCTCTATACGTTGTTTTAGATAAATTGATAGTATGATGAAGAAACATTTGATCTGCTTATAGGATATTTACACTATTTCTTCCCTATTGAATCCTTCTTCGTTCTATGGGCTATTTTATTATCTATTTTTACTAGAAGGACCACTTTAGACATGAGCACTTTTTAGTCCTAGAGGGGGTCCAATTAGGCAAATGATAAATTTCTTTGCAAGATTAAAATATTTTAAAAGGAAATTGCTTTTTCAAAATAGCGAATTCTATGGCATTGTAATATTTTATTAAATTAATTGAATTTTGTTGAATCTCGAATTGTATTATTTTTAAATATTTCCTGAAAATTTTCTTAAGAACAAGAAAGAATAAGTTAATTGGATATGACTACGTTTATTATCATATAAAACTAGTAAAGTTTGAAATTGTTATTACCTTTGAAAATTATGTTAATCCTTTTTATTACCACGCACAAAAACATCACTTTTCTTGATATCATTGGTTGGTACACGAACTAACAAATGCTGCTGGGCTCTGGTGGTGCCATCTAGCGGATGTCGCCGTAATGCCTCTGGAATGCTGCTATATTTCAGCGAACATAACACTCTGCTATGGGATATATTCACCCTCAAACCGTTAATTTATTTCTTCTGCAATTATTTTCTTCTGTCACTTGAATTTACTGAGAATTTTTTTTCTTTTTATATTAATCACAAATCTGTCTGCGGCTGGGCGCTATCAAGCCTTCCACTTCTTACTTGTCAATTACGACGAAATTTTTCAGTTATTTCTGCTTGTATACCTTTTACACTGGTGTTCTTGCTTATTTAGCATAAATTTAATATTATTATTTTAGATTTACTATTAATGTGGCTGTGGCTGTTACCTCATCGAACGCCTTAGCTAGACCCGATTTAGTTGTTGATTGTTACTATGGATGTGTCGTATAAAAAAACATTTGCATTTCCTGGTTACCTTATTATTTCTTGTTATGATGTTATATTCTGGCCAATCAGATTGATGCGTAATATTTAATTTACGTAATTTTACGTAAAACTCTTACAATTTGATTCTCACTTTATATAATATCGAATTCTAAACACTATAATACAATCAGATTCACTTTCTGTTGCGTAACTTCAATTTATGTATGAGGCCTTTTATTCCTCCTCGCCATTTTATTCTGGTTCGTAGCTAGAAACTCTCGAACCCCATTTTTACAATGATGCTTTCGCATTAATCTTTTAATCTAGACATAGTTGATTAATGATCGATGCTCTATAATTATTATTGGGACTTGTCTATTGTAATTATGGTTGAAATAGATTTTTGTGCCGATTAATAATTTAATTATAAAGATATTACATTCTGACCGATCAGGCGCATAGCTGGTTTGCGTTCCGCTATAGTCTCTTTACTGGTCATAGGTGCGTGTGTGCTTGCGCTTATACTATAGTCTGAGCAATAGTTACAGGCTACTGCATTTAATTTAATTTTGATTTGATATATTTACTGAATTTGATTACCAATTTAAGTTCTGTATTTTCGTTTATCTCAATATATTATTAAACAAAAACACTTACTTGTACACTTGATTATATATACTGAAACGAATCATTTAGAATTTGCATATAAGTACCTATCTTGGCTTTTATTAAAGCTTTTCAGAATTATTTATTTAGTTGAGGTCATTTACATTTTAATTCCACAATGTAGTCCTTATTATCGTAATTATATATAATAAAAGATATTAATATTCGAGGACGAGGTCAAGTTAATTATTATATATATCTATTACAACATAAATAATTGATCCATATACTCACATACGTATTATCGTGGATAGTCATCGTTCAGTATACGTACTAACAAACAAATAAGTGTTTTACAGTAAAAATAAGCCACTGTTAAACTGGGGCCAATTTAGATTTAAGATCTACTAAGATGTAGGAACATGTGAAATGGGTAATGGGGCACTAATAAATGGGGCACTAATAGCGCGTAATTTAAAAATAGTTTTGAATAGGTATACGGTGACTGAAAAAACAAACATGCATTTTTTCAATGAACTCCCTCTATACAAGGTGTTCTCTGGCAGCTTATCCCCTAGAAGAAATTTGTTTGAAATGTCGGGTAAGTTTTCAGAAATGACATACCATTCTAAAATATTTTCGAATGCCTTTCCGGTTATAATAGAAGTTGATCAACTTTGCTACCTATTTTAAATAGATTAGTCCCGTTTTGGTTATGATATTGTGTTTTTGCATCCCTCATCAATATTTAGAGTAATACAATACAGTAATACAACACTATCTTGATTGTTTATGAGTTATCTCATTGTTTTAACGAATTTCTCGCATCTACTGTGTCTCACTTTATTGCGGTTATCTTTCAAACTACCTGATAGACTTTAATGCTTTTTGACATCTGCTTAATGTTGTAATAAGTCTTCAAATATTTCGAGGAATTCTCTGGAGAAAAAAAATGAATGAATAAAATAAAAACATGAAGTAGATGTCAACACTTATTAATATCTATTAAATAGTTTTAAAGATAACTGTGACACATATGTTCGTGATTCTAAATGGTGTAGATTTCTCGAGAATATAGCATCAATCGTTGTTCCTGATTTAGTCTTGGCAATGTTCCGGTCGTTATTCATATCTAAACCGAATTTTTCACAAAGAACGTGAAGTAGTGGCAAGGACGATGCTCCGCAAAAAGATCATCATCCATTTGGATCAGATTCGAAAGCCCAATCCAGATATATCCAGCAGGATATGCATAAGTAGTATTGTATTCTGGTTAATTCCGATTCTGTCACGATCATTCATGAATTATATCAAAATTGCTTTCCGCTCTAGAACACTTGTAGGGGATCGTTGCCAAGTCAAACCTGCATTCGGTATCTCTGTTTCTCATTATATCAAAATTGCTTTCCGCTTTAGAACACTTGTGGGGGATCGTTGCCCAGGTCGAAGCTGCATTTGATATCTCTGTTTCCCTCTCTCTTTCTCTCTCTCTCTCTCCCTCATATCTGTCATATGCTTTATCTCAGGCGAGACGAAAATGTTACAAAATGTGTAGTGACTTCACCTCAAATATCGTACTAACGCAAAAACAAATGGGAATCAAGTATTATAAAACTTACATATTCCTCAGTAATCGAAAAACATAAGAAAAATTTGGAGGTGCTATTTAAAATCACAAAGTTGACGTCATCTCCTCATCTTCCATTATAACCGGATAAGAATTCGAAAATATTTTGGAATGCTAGATTCATTTTGCAGCCTCAAATTCAACCGGTCTGATTTGCAGCAAAATTTCGTTGTGTTTACTTTCTTCGTTGACTTTCTCTGAATGCGGCATATTTGAGGGTCAAACTCGGAAAGCAGACGATTGACCTTGCTCTGCTTTACCAAGTTACGGTCCACGTGGATCTGGTACATAATATACATATACATATTATTTTAAGAAAATCATAATAGTAAGGATAGAAGACGATATGCTACTACAATAAGGGAAAAAATAAGTTATAGATGAAATGGCAAAGAATTGTCCAATAACTGTTACCACCTTATCCCTGCAAAGCGTAGAAATATGTAGGTAATACTGGAGATATTATTTATATTAATATTAATACACTTAGCCGCAAAAATAACGCAAAACCAAAAATTATGCTCAATTTCAAAGTTGATTTTCTCGCGAATCGCTAGATCGATTTCGGTATTTTTTTTTTGAACTGTAGCTTTTTTCATTGGTAATTGCACTGTAATACATTTTTTATTCAGATTCCAGTTTTAGGCATATACAGGGTGCAAAATTAAAATAGTTTTTTTACGTTAAATTTGAGACACCCTGTAGGGAGCATTAGGGACAACAACAGCCATATGATTTCATTATGCAACGGATGCATAATGAAATCATACTGTAGCCTCATGTTTGCTGAACATTATGTTTTTTAAATTTCTCTGAAATCTGCAATATCAAAGAAAATACATAGTTTTATACCAGAATATGTTTTTTTTCTATTAAAATAACATTTTAACAATAATTAGCAATACATAGCAAAAAAAAGTACATAGTAGTACCGCGTGTTTCCACCTCTACTTCTAATAACTGCTTCACATCGCCGAGGCATACTGGATATTAAATTGGGTATTTGATTCAGGTCAAGTCCATTCCAAATATCGGTAACCATTATTTGAACATCTTGCAGGTTGGCAAGAGGGGGTTGAGGCTGTCTCAGTGCCCTACCAATAATATCCCATAAGTGCTCAATAGGATTCATATCGGGGCTATGCGGTGGCCAATTTACAGTTCGAATATTTGCTTCATGTAGATATTCATTGACGATGCGCGCTACATGAGGTCTTGCGTCACATGATTTCTTTATGCATCCGTTGTTTTGCTAATGTTCCCTACAGGGTGTCTCAAATTTAACGTAAAACAACTATTCTCATTTTTGCACTCTGTATATGCCTAAAACTGAAATGTGAATAAAAAATTTATTACAGTGCAATTACCAATGAAAAAACCTGTATTTATACTAAATAAATACGTATTAAAATAACAAAATGATCTTAAAACAAATTAAATAGTTTCTATTAGTTTATAATAGTTTACATATTGCTGAAAGTGGATCATTAATATCTAATAGTCTAATCCAATTGATCGAAAATAAATAAGAGCATTGTTGCAAATTCTCATATTTTCGTTGATGAATTGGATGCTGAATAAAGTGGGAATACCTAAAGGATCGTCATGCGTCATACATTAATGAAAGAGTCAGATTAATCAAGTTTTAGGTCAAGTGAAAGCGAGGATAATATATTTGATGGGCATGCATGGGAAGACAGTTGAATATGGTTGGCAATCAATTACCGTGACGCATGACCTAACTCTGCGAAATGAGATAAAAAATTATTTTGCATTATCATTAAATCATGATATGAATTTATTTTATAAGGCCGTAGTAAACTTTACTAAACTATGGTTATATTTGGGGTCATATGCTTATGAGCATGAGGTCAAAGTATCTGCTGTTTTACAAAATAAGACTTTCTGATTTATTGAAGGTTATCTGGTATTTGATATATATATATTTTGATTTTTTAGAATTTGCAGCAGAGGAATTTGTGGATAATCTCTTAGACGAAGGAGAAAAAATTCCATGCGATGACACCTCAGAATCTTTTAATAATGGCATATCTCTACCACCATATTATGACGAAGATATGTACAAAAAGTAGGTTTCATTCATTACTAAACTGATTACATTGAAAATTCTAAAACAATAAATATTTAAAACCTAATCATATTTGGATATTCATGATCTCTCACATCATCACTACACCATTCAAGTTCAAAATCCCGAGACCCAATGACAAATAAATACATAGGTATGACACTATAGATATATTTTGTAACTAAAGACTATATATTTATTCTGTTTCTTTTTTCAGAGGTCAAGAATTTTTCCACAAACACATATTTGGCTTGTTCCTTAGCAAATTTTTGGGACTTATAGCATTACTAGCACTGGCACCTTCAGTTCGAATATTAGTTCTAACAAATATGTCTAGTACAGATATGTCTGCGTATAAGAGGTATATGTCCACCATTTTCCACATGTGCCTTTGGTACAAAGAGGATTTTAGACCAGGATCTAGGTAATATACTATTAAAATTAAACCATTAAAATAAACCCTGATTAAATTTGCTCTCAACTTTATTTCTAAATCGAATTAGTAATTGCGACGTAAAGATTTTTTCATTATTGTTACAAATTACAGTTACCTACGGAATGAGATAATGAGTGTATTAATTTGGTCTCATCATTCCGACTCAAATAAATTCGTAGTACATAAATCGTAGTACCTAAATAAATGGGCAGCAATTGCTCAAGACTTGCATGTCTCAATCGACGACGATGTGAATAATGATCTTCCCCTGGACGAAGAACAAGAAGATTTGTTTCCTCCCACCACACTGAGTGAACTATTCGGTGCTGACTGATAATGCAATTAATGATTTACCTAAAACCTAACACATTTAAAACCTATAACATTTTTATAATTTTGAGTATCCTTTTCAATATAGATTTTTTTATATATTTCCTTGTTTTTCACATGAGCTTCCTATTCATGGCTTTCTCTTTTTAACGAGATAAAGACAAATTATGGGGATGATTTGACATAAAAGTAAGAATGGAAATCAGAAAGTTATGATAAATTAGGCCAAAAAGTGGATAAAATTAACGATGGCTACAAACTTGTATTGCAGATATTTAGTCATATACATCATGAGGTTATGTTATGACAAATGACACACCTTGTGTGTAATATGTATCTATTTATGCATAGATGAATATATTCTACATACTCCATTCATATTAGCTTAAAAATAGCCCAATAGAAAAAAGTTTTTCCGCTTGGGAATTAAACTTATCAATAGATGTACTTTCTAAATAAAAATAGTTCTCAAGCAACAAGTGGGAGCTTCATCCCTAAAACCAACCCCTAATGTGCAATTCGTGATATATTTTTTTGCGTTTTTCTGGAAACCCGTTCGTCCTACAAAAGAATATATACTTACAAGAAATGTTCCCAGTAAAATTATTATTCTTGAAGTGTTATTACCTACCCTAATAGCTTCAATAGTTGATTTCCTGAAAACCTCTCTTCTAAATAATTTAGGTAAATTGACCAGGAGTACAAGTATTTCACCGCTCTAGATTTGATCTGGTTTTTATCAGATACCGATGGCTGAGGATTCAGTAGGAAAGACAGAGTTTGAACACAGGGACAAAAGACAGGGTCAAAAGGTTTGTAAGCCCTGACTTACAATATGAATTTTTGAGGATGCCTTTTGGGTTGGCCTACTTGGGAGAATATACGCAGGGTAGTCTTCGATTATTCGTCGCCTGCCTTGAATTATAAAAATAGTTTGTTAGTCTTCATTTTACCCAGTGGAATAATAAAAGTATTTCTTTGTTAATTTTGTTGGCGTTAATTAGTACTCGTTAATCTAAAACTTCATTATTTATAATAAAAAAAAATTAAATTAAATTAAAAAATTAAAATTATATGCAATCGAAAGCAGATATGCATATTTAAGGTCTCAAGCTGAGTAAATCACTACTTCTCTAGGTTAAGAGAGCTATAAAAAGTAGGTGATACTAGGAAGTAGGCACCGTTGAATCAGTGCGTGAAATGTTATGAGATAAACACTAAAAAATATGTAAGTAAAATATAATTAACCTTCATGTTTGTTGATGATGACTGTACAGTTGTCAAGGTCGCTCGTGGTTCGCTTCAGGGCATGTATCAATTTATAGACAAAATCGTTCATTAATTGGCATTATAAATAATTATGAGCTGATATGAAACCTGTGCAATAATTTTTAAATGATATTATTAATATGTTTCCTAAATATCGTTATCTATATCTAATTGAAAATATACTTACTTACCTAACATACCTGCATATAAAGGTGTTTAAAAGTACTTCCTCTGAATATTTTTTTATAATGTCAATAGTTTTGTAACATTAGTTATTGATAACAAATTTTCTGAAACTATTTGAACATGGTAGCTTTAATGTGCTGCCCACATCGTAAAATTATGTCACCTGGCCTCTAGTCTGGGGCAAATCATAAATAGAACAGCGAAATTCGATTGCCGAATATTAACCTTGTAGAGGAGCGAATTTCGTGTCGGGATACCCATACATGCAAAACTATTTAAAGGTATAACATAAATAGTTAATTAAGTAAAATATTACTGAATTAATATTACACATAGTTTGTTTTAAAAGTTAATGCAAACGTTAATTCAGTTTTGGAAAAATATAACACAATCATAATTATTATATTTTAATTAGGTTGAGCTACTATTTTTTCTAGTAATTTTTGTGCATATTAGCTCGCTCATAGTGTATTACCTATATAAGAACACGTTCATAAACTCGCTGCATTATTAAAAATCACCTTAAAACATATGTTTATTGTTTTATTAAACGTGTAAACATTATACATATTGTATTGGTAGTAACTAAAAACTTTCTACACCATCATCACTTTCGGCTATATTACTTTGTATACAATTATTGCATAATTTGCATTTGCACTCATCAGAACATTTAAGTTCTTCTTTTATGCAGGTCCATTTTTTATAATCACAATTTTTGTGGCGAAAAAATTGGATTCCAGTGATCATCAACCACCCGCGTAGCATCCACACGTAGCATCCAACGTCATCAAGCTGAATTTTTCCAATATTACTGCTGTGCCATATTCGTAACAGTAGCATACATCTGAAATAATAATATATTATTGACCTTAGCACCATCATTATTATAAATAAATATCATTAATATCGTGGTGATTAATCATAGAAACTACATATTATAACATAATACATAAGTACATAAATTATGTAGATTTGTACACATTGTTATGATACAAAAAAATAAATAGGTACCGTAGATGGCCGTTTTTTGGAACGCGCCTATATCTTGCAACAATATGCAGCAATGCAGAGCCGACCCTGTACTTTGCTATAACCTTGATTGCACCGCGTCCCGCGCGTTAGTTCCTACTCAGCCATCGCGCGAGCAAGTGTTGGTGGTGAATAAGGTACGTTGAGGTTTTTTTCCAGCTACTTTTATTTTAAGTAAATAATGTTATGTAAATAAAGTCTTGAAAACTTCTTTTGTAGAGGCAATGTTGTAGCCATTTCATATTTTCTGATGCATTATAATGATAACAACATGTCTTCTTGATAATATGTCACATACATATTGTTTTTACGTTGAACATTAATGTAAGATAATTTTTTTTCTAGAATATTACATATTGTACCTGACTTGGAACAACGTTGTACCTGACTTGCAACACACTAAGTACCTGACTTGCAACATGCCGAAATCTATAAAAAGAAAACTAGGCGCTAGAACATACCGAAATTTTAGTGACGAAACGTTAGAAAAAGCCCTTCAGGCAATAAAGAGTGGACAACACAACATACGAGAAGCTAGCAGAATATATAATATTCCAGCTAGTACTCTCTCCCGCAAAAACAGAGGGTTGTTCTCTAAAAAATTTGGATGCCAAACAATTTTAACGACGGAGGAAGAACAAAGTCTGGTTGACGGAATATTGGCGGCCTCTAATTGGGGCTACCCATTCACAATCTATGACATAAAATATATCGTCAAGAATTATTTGGATAGAGAAGGGGTTAGAGAGCCAAGACTGACTAATAATTTACCTGGGCGCAAGTGGGTTGACAGATTTTTGAACGAGCACAGAAGAATACTGACAAAGAGGTACTGTGAAAATATTAAACGAAGTCGAGCACAGGTTTCCGAAGAGACAATAACAAATTATTTCAAGGAATTAGAAGTATCCTTAAAAGATGTCCCTTCTACCCACGTCATTAATTACGATGAAACCGACTTTACCGATGATCCTGGTAAAAAACAGGTCATTGTAAAGAGAGGAGTAAAACATTCAGAACGCTGCATAGACACTAGCAAGTCTTCTACTTCTGTAATGATGGCTGGATCAGCTGCTGGTGTTATGTTACCTCCATACGTAGTATATAGAAGTGAGCATCTTTACGATACCTGGAAAGAACATAGACCACCAGGTTGTCGATATGGAAGAACCAAACGAGGGTGGTTTGATACACAGACGTTTGAAGACTGGTTTAATACCATAGTTGTTCCCTTCGTTAAAAGACTAGATGATGGTCCTAAAGTTTTAGTGGGAGACAACCTTTCCAGCCACCTTTCTATATTTGTAATAAGAGAGTGTCAGAAACATAACATTCGTTTTGTTTTCTTGCCACAAAATAGCACGCACCTGTGCCAGCCATTAGATGTGGCGTTCTTTAGGCCCCTAAAAGCAGCATGGAGGAGGGCGCTAGGCAATTGGAAAGAGAAAAAAGAGGTACCGTACCAAAGGATATATCCATCTATATTAAGAACTACCTTGGAATCCGTAGACGCAAATGTACCAACAAACCTAAAAAATGACTTTAGGGCCACTGGTATATATTCGTGTAACCCGTCAGAAGTTTTGAAACGACTGCCTTCGTGGATTAAGCGAGACAATGATAATGACTGTTGGACTAATTCATTACACGATGTTTTAGAAAAATATCGCTATCCCGAAGAAAAACGCCAACAGAAAAGAAAGAAACGGTTGAACGTACCTCCCGGAAAAAGTGTCACTGAATTTCTTTAACAAGAAAATATTGACCCAAACACTATGCCAAGCACCAATCCGGAACAGAACGAACAGGCAAAAAAATCATCTTCAACGGGTAAGGCGGCAAATTCACAAAAGAGACAAAGCCAACGTAAGGTGCAAAAAGAAATGAATGAAAATAGCGACTCGGAAGAAAGTCGATATTCTTTACATGATTCAAGCTCTGATTATAACTCATTAGCAGATATTTTAGAAACTGAAGCAAGCGATTTTGAACAATTACCAGAGGAAACTTTAGACCAGAACTATGAAGATCTTTCTACAAGTTTAGAGATACCGTACGACAAACCTTTAAATCAGTATTCTGTGGGAGATTATTTAATTGTGAAAATCTCTTTTAAAAAAGCCTCTAAAGACTGTGATATTTTTTATGTGGGCTGTGTGCAGGAAGTACTGCCGACTGATCTACAACCTCAGTACTATTATAAATTTATGCGAAAAAGCAAAGATTTAAAATGTCTGGGTACTTTTACATTTCCTGATGTAGAGGATCTCTCGGTGATTGACTTCCAGCAAGTAATACAAAAGTTAGACACTCCAGAAGTTGTCAGAGGCCGATATACATTTAATCTAAAAGGCTGTGAGAAATATAATCTGAAATGATTATTTGTAATAATCATAATTTTAGAAATTGTTTTTATTTTTAAGTTAAGGAAAGTTCATTTATTTTGTTTTATTTGTGTTTTTTACTTATTTATTTACTTTTAGTATGCAATGTATGAATATATTTATGTTATTTTAAGAATAAAGTTTATTTTTGAAGATAAAGAAATTGTTTTTGTACAGATCGAAAGGACGACATTCATATTTTTATATTTTACCTGATGCAAGCTAAGTTTAAGCGAATATGACTTGATTTTCACTGAAAATGTATGGCGTTTCAAGTAGGGCGCACCCTGTCCCTGACTTGCAACGACCATATTTTATTTTTTTTCTTAATATTTTGATCCTGTAGATAAACAAAATATACGTAGGATTATAGTACCAGTAGAGACTGACGTCAAGATATTTTTAAAACAACAAAAAAATGCAAAAATTCGTATCCAAAATCACGTTTATATCTAGAATGTGTTGCAAGTAACGGCCATCTACGGTATATTACCTCAAGAAATGCTGATAAAAAGCTTCATGAGTTGGAGGAAGCTCCGAAGACGGTTTATTTGATTTTGTGGCCATTCTTAAACGCAGCTCATTGAGTGTGATAACACTGGAATCCTTATTTTTGTACAACAACAGAATATATCCCGTAGCTCTTGCAGTGTCTCTTGCTGAGATAGTAGCGGCATTTTTGACAATACTTTATGACTGTCTATGTTCTTTTTCAGAACATTTTTCAAATGCATCTCTTTTCCCAATTTTGTAAAAACCACATTTTGTAATAAGTAGTGTCGCATCCTGTCAGACTACATGCCTACTGCAAGAAGACATGAAGAAATGTTTTTCCCAAATATTTTATAACTCTATCAATTGATATAGCAACATCCCACTCTTAAAAGAAGACCTACAACAATTTTATTAAGAGCCTAAGCTAGCTAATTAAGAGATATCCACTTATATGCAATTTATTTATGGGATCTGAGTTTCCCATGTTACGGCAAAACACATAAAATTTAGATTTACGTTATAACAGATGTCCAAATATGAATTTACACTAATTTACTATTTACTATTACGCTATTTAGACTTTGCAAATTGAGTGAAAGAACATTTGGTTCAAATATCCCATTGTTTGCATTATGTCGTGTTTCGAATTTCTAAAAAACGTTGAACGTATGCACCATAAGACCAAACATTTCATAGCCTTGTTGAAATTATCCAGCAATTTTAACTTTGAAAGATGAATACAGCTCAGGATGCTTTGGTTTAATGGGCTCAGAGGGTACCTCTGGGAAGTTGGGCATTAGTGTTGCGATCAAATCATTAGATGTTGTTTGTGTATCAACCATGTATACATGTAACACTACTGTTTTTGGTACACCTTATACAGATTTAAACTCTGTACCACTTCCAGTAATAACTAAATATTTTTTAACCAAACATATATAATCCAAATTTATAGGCCATTTCTTGCCACTCATCTTTCTGTTGCGAAGATGACGGTGGTTATAAGGAGGAATCTTAAGTGTGATCTCATAAATTAATTGCATTCATTCAGTTTTATTTGACTCTGTACTAGTAAGATTTCATTTGCCATACCATTAGTTATTATTTTTAGAATTATTTGGTTTGTTTACATCTGCTGCGTTATTCGTCACTACAGAGTTTTTAAGTAAATTTTTATTACTTTTTTTTAAATCTGGTTTAGGTTCACCTTCGATATATGTTTCAAAGGTATTGGCGCATAAGGACTGCATCTGTCATTGTTTATCAATATGTTTTTGGCATTATTTGGTTCAGTTTAAAATAGACAGATTTATCCATGTCATGGGTATTTGTTAGGCATGTTATGCATGTAACATCTTTTATTGAATGAATTCTTCTGTCTTCCCTAATTTTTTTTCCCTCTAACTTCAACAAAACACTATCAAAGAAGTAGGTAGTGGCAGAAGCAGTAAAATATCAAACTTGCAAGATGTTATAATAGTCTAATTATAAAATTATTACTATATCTATTTCTATTACAATATGTTACTATATTTTATTATTGCAGATCATGGGCATCAATAGCCAAAATAAGAGGCCTTCACAACGCAGCTAGCAGAAGGAGCTCTATACGCTTAAAATACAGAATAAGCCAAAAAGATATGGCACTGACCCAATTTGGATTTATGGGTTTTGGATTAGTACGAAGCAGAATGATGGGAGTGCATAATGCAACGGAAGAAGAACTTAGGAGCTTCATACACTTGTGGAGGATCATTGGACATGTATTAGGTATAGAAGAGAGGTAATATATTTGGATCTACAACAATTCGCAATTAATTATTTATCGCATATTGGATTTACCATTATATCTTTCATCTAAATTGACGATAAACTTCGCATATTTGTTGTAATTTACATATTGTAATCCCTTTACAAGTTTTGTTTTTCAGTAGATATGTAAACTATTTCTAGATAATTACTTTCTTTCAGGTTCAACATTTGTAGAGAATCCGTTAAAGAAACAAAGGAAATATGCAATCAGCTTATAGACAAAGTGTTCCGGCCTACTTTGGAAAAACCGGCAGAAGACTTTGAGAAAATGTCAAAAGCACTAATAAATGGTATGTGGGTGATGAATCCGGTCCTCGATGAAGACGTCTTCTTGTTATATTTGCAGATGGCCTTAGAAAACAATAACGATTTAAATAAGCAACAGAACTTTAAAAAAATGAATTTTCCAGCGAGGATGAAATTGCTATTTATTATGTATACACTATGGTCCTTGCAGTTCAGTGTTTTAAGGCATATACATAATTATATTCAAATCTGGACGTTATGGCTTATGAAACATTTTCCATTCTTGGCTTATTACGCATATGGCAAAGAAAATTCACATGTCACGGCAATAGAATAATGAAACATTTAAATTACATAGGTACCTGAGATTTAACATTTTTGTGATATTTTAACTTAGTAATACAATCTATTTTTCTGTTAATGATTTGATTTATGGTATGGCATATATTATGTATAATATATGTAAGAAATTTATGAGCATAGAAATTGTTATAAATGAGGTTATAAATAAATACCAGTATAATTTAAAAATATAATTCATAATTATAGAGAAAAAGTCATGGTTATGAAAAAAAATACATATTGATTTGTTGATTGTAACTAATTAAAAAACTAATTAAAAATATAAAATTTAATTCATTTGAAATTTATTAGCTTGGTCAGTCACTGTATATTCTAGAGCAATGAAACATATGTCCCAAGGGAGTTCAAAACAGACTTGCGTTAAGTGGTGAGCTTGTTGTTTGATTTTAAATTATTGTTTATCTATAACTTAGAAACGATAAATTTACATGGGATATCAAGAATCTGTGCGAACAGATAAGAAATATTGTGCAAATTTGCAAGGGGAAAATATTTCAATAAAGCATTATTACCTTAGTCTCATTATGTTAATCCTTTAAAACCTTTGAGGTCACTGACACTTTCGAACTAACAAACACTACACTTGTTGAACTGTTGCAATCTGATTCGGCATCTCCAACTCCTGCAATCTCGTTCTGGATGCAAAACAGCTGATGAATAATAATATCAATGGGACAGCAATTGCTTCCCCTTCGAATTATCTGAGAATTTCTCTGGGACTCTGGTACTTTGTATTATTTGAGCTTTTCTTGATGATGATCCTTTTCAACCCGAACATATTTGTGTACGATAAAAAATATTTAACATATTACTAACAATAGTTTTTATTTACTAATAAAATTAATTTCTGAACTTGATTTACACTTTTCTTATTTTAAAATACAAAATTTATAACAATTTTTGAGAGATATCAAAAATTACGTGGCTACTTTTGGTGCCTTAGCGTCGTCCCCTAGTTGCTGTTTGTAGGCAAGGAAGTCTGTTTATTTAAAACAAGGCACTGCTTGGTGGTTACTACCCCTACTTTTAACATAACACATTTTAATCTACCAATCACATGAGTTCATAAATTAGGTTTTTAATAATACCAACAGATATTACTCAAACTTTATCACTACACATATCTTCAATCAGTACACATGTTTATCTATTTCATACATCTGATGCACTTGTACCTTCATTTTGAACCACCTCCCTGACTGTCTGAAATACGTTTCTCTTCGAGACTATAAAAGCGTTATAATCTCGTTAACTACTTTTTTGTGTGTTTGCATGGCAATATTACTGAATTTATACTTACTTTATTATAACTATATGTTTGATAAATTACTAGGTTATATATGTAGAAGCTTTAAAGCGATGCTCCGTGTTGTACTAGTGATGTGGTGAGACCTAACTTTCTTAGATCAAGCTGATGTTCATAGTGTTTATTGTTTTTTGTCATTTTATTTTTCTTTGGAAATGCACCCTAAATATTCTGTAGTATTTTTCAATATAGGTTATAAAAACATTTTTGATATCAACGTTTTTAAAATCAATGATCTCTGTTCTTGCTTGCTTTCTTATGAGATCTAGTGGATAGTCCTGGAACTAAATATATAATTATAGGTTATGGACTGACCTACAAAATTGAGAATAAGGATTCAGTAACTAGGACAAAACTAAAAAGCATATATCTATTATAAATATTTTAATACTTTACACGTTATTGTACAGGATATTTACAAACATTAAAAGGTGTCTACAAAATTATGTAAGGATGTGATGATGTGATAGACGTATATAGAACTCCAAAGAAATAATTTAATTTTTAAAATATTGGAATGCAATAACGAAGTCTGATTAATACTACGTGTCTAAGGCCAACGCAAAAAAAGTTCATTTTAATTTTTAAACATGCTAATAAAATCTTAGGCATACCAAATTGTAAACTTATGCGAAATTGCCTGTAAACATTGAATTACATAATAGAATGCCTGATTCCTTGACAAAAAAAACTTAGCTTACCAAGTTTACTATTTTTTACTTCTAGGTATTCTAATGCCTTTTATTTACATATGCCTTATAGACATCGATAATATTGTTTCTTGTAATTTTTGCTGCTTGTAGATATGCCATTTTAATGTACATTTCATTGGCACTAAAATAACATAACTAGACTAACATTTTTGTACAAAATTTAAATTATATATACAATGTACCTCCTTATTTGTTTTCGCAAAAGCAATTATTAAGAAATAAGGCTACATAAGGGAACATCATAACAGTGTAGTACAGTGGTGGCTCGTGAATTTTAAACTTGAGTAGGCGACAGCCAAGGGGTAAAAAACAGGTAATATGAAATTTAGGTAGGAAAATTTAAAAAATTTCAGTCGTTTTGAAATGAAAAGTTAGAAATTCGTTCTACAGAATATTTTTATTAAAAAATTGCTTTTTACACACCTTCATTAATTATATTTGTCCTTTGCGCTGTAGTTATTTATTATAATGTAAATTAATACGCCTATCTTAATCAATGAAAATTTCAATTGAAATAAGTGCCAGGGATGATAAACGTTCATTTTTCATTGAATTTCTGCTGTACGTTAAAGCGCATTAAGCTTTAAACACGCAAAATGCCTCTCAACTGAGTTACTTGTTGCGGGAATTGTAGCAATTAAAACAAAAAGCTTAAAAGCCTCGGGAAGTATTTCTTAAAATTCATTATTCACAATTTATTTTAATACTGACGTTTAATATTCAAATTGTAAATCGTGATCACATTATAAATCGTATCTTTAAATCTAGAAAATTGAGTTCCCAATAAAGAACAGATTATATCGTGAACAGTATTATCCATTTTTTAAATACTAATTAAATTTATTAAATTAAAGATAGGTAGGTATGAAAATAAAAATAAATTTAAGGTAAGTAAGGTACTACTTTCTTACCTTAATTAAGGTAGTAGTACCTTACTTAAGGTAAGTAAGGTACTACTTAAAAATATTTACACTACAACCCACGGTCTGCCGTAACGCGAAGGTTTCGCTACCAGACTCAAACTGATCCGTTCATAGACGAAGGCGGTCGAATGTATCGCCTAACGACAAGGCAATCAAATAGCGTTACGCCCTACTTCTCATGACTTATAACTGGCATCGAATTCGTTAGAATTCATGACCTGACTTATGAATTCAGTGAGCTAAGCCGCGCTAAGAAGTGTACAATGCCGTATTACCGTTACCGTCATTTTCAGTGCACTAGCAAGTAGGCTGGTGCGGTCAACTTTTAGTAGGTGTATATAGTGTAGATATAATAATAGGAGAAATTATTACTGTGTTTATTAACTATTGTAATGGTTTTGAGGAGCGAGGGACTAACGAATTTTTAAGGGTAGGCGGTGACTATCTTACCTACCCCGATGAGCCGCCACTGATGGTATATATTTCTACAGTTCATTCAATATGTCTGTATAGTTAACTGACCCCATATAAGATACCGCGCAGTTGCCACATGTAATTCTCAATTTTCTCAGTATTCAATTAAAATGTCAAATTCCACAATACTATATTAAAGTTGTATATATATACTTATGAATGTTATTAAATAATAATTGTGTACACAATAATATATCATAGACCAAGATGTTACGTTTTTACTTTTATTTTCGTCTACTTTAAATATGATAATTACGTAAACATCTATTTTTATAGTTAAAAGCGGCAACGCCGATCCACGACCTTTCCAATAACGAATATTCGAGCAGTATATCTCTTTTTAACTTATTGGAATCGTATCTCTCGGATCGGGATCGGATTCTCGGATCGAATAGGATCAGGTTCGCATATATTACAGTTGCGTGTTCGCGGGAATTGCTAATATATTATTTATATACCTACCTATGTAGGTATACATCGCTACGAGAGTTGAAATAAAAGAGTATGGCGGTTAGCAAACATGTTTGTTCGTTTCGTATGAAACCTGAGAAACGTAGATTTCCACCAGACCTCGCTTTATTTACGAGATAGGATAGGCATGTTAAAAAAATTTAAGGAAAATATTATTTGACGGCAAAAATGGATAGTGGGTGTTAGAGCAGAGCCGACTTTAACAAAAAAAAAGTTGATGTATGGGCTGCTCGAAGTAGGTACTGACGTGTACTGAGGTAGGTAGGTACCTGTTACATCCTCCATTTAAGACATTTCTTAAATAATTTTATCCAAAAAATATTCCAGTGCTTGAGGCCGCTAGGTTATAAATGCTAAATGCAACGATATAAGTTAGGTTTTTATTGGAATTTACAAAACTGAAAACGCTCTCTGGTGTATTACATAAGTAGGTACCTATTGTCCATTGACTTTATTTTTATGTAGGTACCTACCATCCTAGATCACATTAATAATTTACATCAGTGGGCAAAATTAAAAGTTCTATAGACTGTTTATAAAATTATAACCGTGTACCTACCAGCCACAAAAGAAAAGAAAATTTTCAATGACTGTAAAATACCTCAAGGTCAGTTTCTAATTTTGATTGGCTATAAAAAGCGTGTGTATGTAGGTAGGTAGGTATGTATTGCATTTGTAATGATTTTTAAAAATGTGTTTAATTTAGTCTCGGTTTAGTTATGTAGCTATGCAGTTATTTAGTTATGTACCTATTAACAAACAAGCTCTGATCTTTGTCAAAGCTTGTCTGTTAATAATCTTTGTCTTTGTTGAGTGTTAACGATTTGGTAGATTAGGTAGGTACCTACTTACACAATAAATATGATTGTATTTCAATCGCAAGTGTATTTATTTTATTTTTCCGTTTTAAAGTATATTTTTCTCGACTACTTAGCTGTTTTGTACATATTTATTTTTGTTACTTGTGGGAAATATGGCTACTGGCGAACCACCCACTAAAAAATGGTAACGCGCTGAAAGCAATACTTCATGAGTGGTATGGAAACTTGCATTCAATATCAGCTGTGGTGTTGAAAATATGCATATAAAAACCTTCTACTTTCACCCCTTAAGAAAAAAAAATGTCTACGCCAATTAAAAACATTGTGTAGGTCAGGGTTGCCGGTCATTCAACTATACATACATATTGTACGAACTGTAAACCTTATCTAAATTTTAATCAGTCTTTAAACAAAAGTCACACACACCACAAACAAATGTATTCAAACTGATCCCCCAACCACTTCTCAAAATTTCAACCGGACGCCAACTCTTAGTCTATAAAGTAGCAGTATGCAGTACCGGTGGCGCCGTACGGAATGGCGCCACCGGTAATATCACAAAGGCTGCCTGTCGCGCGGGCTAAGAACGCGCGTTAAATTCGCGCGGACAAAGTTGGAGAAATGTATCTTTTGGATGCTCTTCGTCATCGTGGTTCTTGTCTAATTATCCAAAGATAATTCTTCTAACGGATTTAAAAGACAATAAAATTGTGTTTAAACGCAGTTATAGTATAATAGTTATGTTTAGGCGTAAAAATGAAGAATAAACAGAGGAAATTCAGAATAAGGAAGAGGAAAAGGAAATTCAGAATAACGAGCTAGTACTAATAATCACTGCTTTAACCTGATATTTCCGGCTCCAAGTAACATACCCCCTAAAAAAATATTACACTTTAATGAAAAAGTATTTCGTAACATAAAACCCGTCATTAATCATTTTTTAATTGACTTGGAAGCTTTTTTTTCTATTAGTCCCTTACGTCGCGGCTTTGTTTAGTCAATGCCAATGAAAAACATTGTGTAGGTCAGGGTTACCGGTCGTTCAACTATACATACATATTGTACGAACTGTATATATATATTATATTTTAAATCGAATATACTACTGCCGTATATTTTTGTAGACACACTTACTAGACCGCACTTGATTTAAATATAATATACTTATAAAACATAACAAAATAACTTAATCTATTAGTTAACTGTTTAACCTATAAATTTTCAGTCGAAGCAAGTTTATGGCATTCATGGAAATCGTTCATCTTCTTAAGAGAAAATTCAGGAACTGCTGTCAACGAATCGGGTCTGTAACGCGAACTGTTTCTAGAGCTAGTCCTCATTGGTATCTCGACCGACACTACCGTCGTCAATACCGACCCCCGGTGGTTATTGCCGCTATTAATTTTCGTCGTCCCCTCCCCACTAGTCCTTTTGTACTGAGGGCCAGAGCCGTAAGGTAAAGGTTTGCCCCCTATGGCCCCCTTGTGGCGTTCGGCCCTGTCTTTACACAATCCATACCTCCCCATAAGGATAAAGAAGTCTCTTCTGTATTGCTGCGTTAGAAGGGCATATAAGCATGGGTTCGCGCATGAGTTTAAAGGGTAGAAAAACACTAGTAGTATCTTAGTTTGAGTGACCGTGATCAGAGGGTAGCCTAGCAGCGCTGTTAAGCCGAAGAAGGCGATCGGAGCCCAGCATGCGAAGTCCGTGAACACTAGAAGGGCCATCCTCTTCGCGACGGTGAGGTCGCTGCGGACCGATGTTGTTGATCCGGTTCGTCCACCTGGCAATGTAAAAAAACTGATTAGATAATAACGAAATAAACGGAGATGGAAAAATTTTTGAATTATTTTATTATTCTCTGAATGTGTGATTTTTCATAATTTTATATATAATTTTACAGGGCCTTCACGTATATTTTGAGCCCCCCTTTAACGCACTTATTTTTAATTTTAAAGCAAATTGACGTATATGAAAATGTAGTGTTTTTTCTGCAAATATGTGAACAGAAAAACAATTGAACGTCTCACAAAAGAGATATTCACTAGCTAGATATGTATTTTTAAATGGGGCACCCTGTATATTTTTACATATTTATATATACATGTTTTCTGTCAATTATAAAATATCCTTATATACTCCTATAGGTCTTATATGCTATCTTCTACGGTTTTCGAGATATTTAATGTCATATTTTATATTTTTAATAAAAGATTTATTTAACTAATAAACAAAAATAATATCTAAAGAAAAAGTTTTACAAAAACTGTGCAACATGATTTATGCTGTTCAGAAATCAGAATATCGTATCGTATTCTCATTTAAATAGATCATTTCGCCAGATATTCTATTTTGCAGCTCGTAGAGATTTACAGTTTTTTTTTATACCATTCACTTTTTAAATGTCCTCAAAGAAAAGTATCTAGCAATGATAAATCTGGACAATTTGGAGCTCACATAGTTCCCAACTTCTCTATCCATTCTTGATATTTATCATTTAAATAATTTCGTACTTAAATTCAGTAGCCTACAAATAACGAACATACTATAGTATAAGCGTAAACAAACACTTGCCTATAACCAACGAACAGAGTATAGCTGAACGCCAATCAGCTGCGCGCATGATTGATCAAAATATAATATCGTTATACCTAAATAATTATCGCCACATAATCTATTTCAAGTGAAATTACAACAGACAAGTCACACTAATAATTATCACATATCGATAACTAATAAACTGTGTCTAAATTAAAGGATTACTTCAAATGCATAAGTGTAAACAAGGGTTGCGAGAGTTTAGCTAGGGAACAAAATGAGAAATGTGGACGGAACGCGCAACACAGAAAGTGAGGTTACACGACAGAAATTGAAATTAACTGTATGAAAGTATTCAGAATTCAAAATTATATTATGTGATAATCAAAGTTTAATAGTTTAAAGTGAAATCAAATAAATAAAGTATTGTGAATTAATCTGATGGTTAGATCAAAATAACAGAACAAGAAACAAGTAGATAACCAGGAAGTTGCATCTGTTTTTAATACGGCACATCCGTAGCGACTACCAACAAATTCAAAGAGTCTAGTTACGGCGTTCAAAAGAGCAACAGCCACGCTCGTGAATTTTATAATTTTTATTAGAAAAAAGTAATTGTAAATTTATATAATAAATGTTAATTTGTGCTAAGTAAGCAATAATACCAGTGTATATGATCTAGAAGCAGGAAAACTGCATAAATAAGTATTTTCGTCGTTCTTACGAGTAAAGAAGGGAAAAGCTTGGTAACGTCCCAGCCCAGTGGAAGAAAATTTGCAGTCAATATATCAAACAAGAACAAACTTTCACAGTGATTAAAGTGATAGCAGAGTAAAAACTACAGCCCAGCAGCAAGTGATATAAATTTTAGGCATTCCAGAGGCAGTGCAGCGATATCCCGCTAGATGACACCACCTCCAGAGCTCAGCAGCAGTTACTAGTTCGAGTACAAGTGTATTCGAAAGTGACAACTTTTGTGGAAGTTCATAAAACGATTCACATATTTTACAAGGTAATAAACAATTTAAATTTGCTAATTTTAAGAAATATTATGTCAGAGGACTTGTCTTGTAACAAGTCGAAAGCAACAAGTTTTGTGAAAGTTCATGAAAGGATTAATATATTTTACAACAAGGTAATAAACAATTCTAAGTGTCCGCGGACTTGGTTCCATATAATTAGATTTAAGTTACGTACGTTTTTGTCGCAGGTGAGAAATACGGTTCCAAAATTTTGTTTTCAAAATAACCAAATCAAATAATAAACAGAGTCATATGCAGTCACAATTTCTTCTTTCTTGTTTTGCAATTTCAGGGAACAATTTTAAAAACAATACAACTCGGAGCTTCAAAAAAATTTTACCTTTTTAACAAAAGTTATGCATACAATTAAATTCAATTATGATGAGTCATTAACTTCGTTTATCAAACAATCTTCTAAATAAATGTTATATAAAAAATAATAAGCCTAATTGGACCCCCTCTAGGGCGTTGAAAATTTCTTTACGCATTCTAATCGAGATGTTCGCATGTAGCAAATAAAAAAAGTCAAAACACACCCTTTCTGATTTTCAGTTAAATTTTCCGCATTTTGTTGCAACCTACCCTTAATTTTGAGGTATCCGAACGTATTAAGGGGTTGTAAAGTTGTTATCGTATTAGACACTTTGTATCTTATGGATTTATTCACTAAGAAGTTTAAGAATACGTTTTTTGTAAAATTAGGAAACATTTTTTGGATTTTATTTACAATCAACCCTTATCTTAGGGATGTTTTCAAGATATTAAGGGGTTAACATTTTTTTTAAGTACATAACAAATTAAATCCAATATATAAAGCGAATAAGAAAATGTAAATACATACTTTAAAAAATTAAACAATAAATTTCATGCATTTATTTACATCAACCCTTATTATAGGGGTGTTCCGAGTCTGTAAGGGGGTTACATTTTTTTTTCTTGATCGACACATCAGATTAAGTTTATTTAACGATTAAAAAATTTTGAAATATGCATTTTATAATTTTTGACAGATTTTTTGATTTTTTTTTAATTTCAACCCCTATTTGAGGGGTGTTTCTAGCCTTTTGGATGGTAAAATATTTTTTTACGTTTGTGATACATCTTACGCAATATGTTAAGCTAAAAAATAATTCTAGAGTACGTATTTTGTAAAATATTTAGAATTTTATTATCATTAACCCAAAAATTAGGTGTGTTTGACGCCATTTTGGAGCCGCCGTTTTGAAAATGGTTCCAAATGCCACTCGACTTTTGAAAGGTTATATCAATACAAACATTTTAAGCCATTGAGGGGTTTTCTACGCCTCTTCAAATTTTGGGCAGAAGGGTGGCCTGGTTGACGTGGAACGCCCCATATATATATATATATACTAACATATGGGGGATGTGTAAGAAAAACGTGTCGTTTTGGAAGAATAAAAGATGGATCCCGGAGTGGAACGGAGGATGCGCTTTAACATTTCACTAACAGCTGACAAAGCGCCCTGTGTTCTATTTATCTTTATAACCTAAAACCTAACCAATATGCGTTTATGTATTAGTATATGTTACGCCACATAAAAAACCAGACTTGCCGGTTCTATTGATCGAAAGAGCCGATTTTCAAGTCTGTGGCGACTGTAGTGCCTGTACTAATGAGCATATTATTCTTGTAAATTAGAAAATTATCACCTGCCTTCTCTGATGGATTTATACATGCTGCCGTAGCATACGCATATCAAAGCGAACGCGATGGCATTGAAAGCCAACAAAGTGGATAAATAGATAGCATCCGTTTTCCCTTTGTTTTCCAGCGGCAAGCAAATGCTTGTTTTGGAGTAATTGCTAACTCCTATTAGCGGTAGCACGGCCATGAAAAGGGCGCATATCCAGCCAGCGATCATGACCCGCACCGCAGTTCTTAGCTTGAGTCGCTTATTGAGGTGAATGGCCCAAGTTATGGTATACCATCGCTCTGTGGTGATGACTGCCAGGGTGTACACCGAGAGCACGTTGCCGAATATGGTGAGGAATCCCGCCACGCTGCAGCCGTTGCCTGGAAATAAAAGAATTTGAATTTTAGCAGCCACGAACAATAGACACAACATGAGACGTTACTGATAGTTTGCAAAATAATTCAACATTCACAGGCGACGTTCCAAGTCTAGCCTGATACGTCTGCAGTAAGAATGAAGAAGACTTTTTTTGCAACAACTTTGTTCGAGGTATTGAACGTTAAATAACGGAAAACTGATGCATTTTTCGAAAAAAAAATATTAGAACATTTTTTGTAGGACTTTTCTTTTGGAAAATTTTGGAGTTTTGGAATTTTATGAAAAAAATGAAAAGTAAGACGTTTCCTAACGTCAAAAGTGTTACTTTACATGTAAAAATTAGAAAAAAGGTTACTTACAGTTAATTTTGTGAAGGTTTAAGATTCACATTAGAGCAAGTTAATTTGATTTAGAGACTTATAAATTCGCTCCCTCTGACACTTTTTTTGTCAGACCATTTTTGTCATAATCTTAAAACCGAAAGAGTGAAGCGAAGGCCTTAATAGTGGGCTACTAAACGCAGTGAAAGTCAATAGTCTAATATAGGTGGGCCAACTTAAATAACTACAAACAACAAAAGTAGCACATTTTTTCTTAAAAATATATATGAGAATCGATGTTTGCTCCTGGATTGTCATTCATGTCTCAAATAGCAGAATAAATTAATAGTCCTGTTCCAAGTGGCTAGGTTCTATACAGCCAAAGAAAGGATATCCCTTAGAGGGATCATTTCGTTTGATTTCCAACCACAAAGTGATTTATAACTCACCTTCTTGCCAGTCAATGGCGGAGTTGAAATAGACTCCGATCGAGCAGGCGTCGACGACAGCGATCAAGAGGAGATGGATGCCGATGCATAAATCAGCGAAAGCTAAATTACACATTAGAAATTTGGAAACGGTCAGACGGAAGTGCGACGTGGCGATAACAATAACTACAAATAAGTTGCCGATGACGGCAGATAACGATATGAACCAGACTGGTATGCGTAGCGCCCAGTTTCCCATAAGATCTTCGCAGGGGTTGAACGCGTCTGGTGCAGGGTAGCATTTCACCTAGAAAAGTCAAAAGCTATTAGTTTGATGCAATTCAATTGTTTCAAACAGTTCTCAAATATCTAATCTAATATTCTCTATTAAAAATATGTATGAAATGAGAACTTTTTGTCATCAGCTGAGTTGAAGTTTTTTAAAAAACTAAACGGTAAAAGGACGGTACGGTAAAAGGACACAACAGTCCAAACCATCGTGGGATCGTACCATAAGTATTTTTTTTAAATATCTGTTAGCCACTTGTAGGCAGGCATTTAATATACCTAAAGAAATTCATGCAAAAATTAAATTAAAATCTTAAGATTTTAATTTAAAAAAAAATTAAAATCTTCAGATTTTCTCGTCTTCTTCAACTCAAAATATATATTTTTCAAAATATTCGCTACAATGTAAAAAATATTTCTCAAAATGTACTCATTTTTTAGAACTTATTTTTATATTAATTAATTCAACGGCATGTGATATGATACGCAATGTTATTCTTTTATATGTTCACTGAAAAGTATTAATGGAAGAACACCAAAGAAAAGGCCGAAACTAACTAAATATACAATTAATTCACAGTAAACTAGGAGGTAAACGTGTAGCGTCAACTGGGGCTATTTTGACACCTTTCTAGGACACGTCAATATCACAACATTCTGTCAACATAAAAGCTTTAATAGACCGGGTGGTAGTGACAGATTTTTGGACGTGATTTTACCCAGTATGCCTTCTGGTGGGCATTGTCATATGCATATTCTGATGATAATAAATGATAAATTATAGAATCATCCCGGGGACTTCATATATTTTCTTCATATATTATTATCTTCATATATTATCTTCATATATTTTCCTAGCACACAATCAGTCAATGCTACCAACGGGAGACGGACATAACCTTTATGAATAGTATTCAATACATTAACTTGAGCAAAACTCAATTTGCGAGCTAGAGATAATTTTTCTAGAGTCTATACACCTATACCTTGTAGCTATATGGTCAGTAGGTATAAAAATATGTTTTTAGATATTCCCTTTCAAATACCAAGTTCGTAAATAAATCGGAAATACATCCGAGAAAATGGCGAAGGTGCCGATGTTCGACCCACGATGTTCGATCCACTAGCAATCCAAAGTTTCAGCAACGTGTTCTCTGTTGTTTATTAATTTGCTGTGTTTATCACATTCCGCATACATATTCAATATATCAGGAAATCGTAGTCATCTGTAATTTAAGGGAATCATCATTCTGTAATTCAAATTAATTGGTGAGTGCTTGAGAGTTATCATATTAATATTTTTTTTTATCTGCTTACAGAAGGCAATCTACGCCAACAATATCTAAGACAAAGAGCAGAGGATCATGGAGTAATCTAATGAGATCTAGAAATTGAAACAATCAAGAACCTAGTAAGAAGTAGTATAACAGGAAACAAAAATCAACTCGAAATTGAGATATTTACTAGAACAGAACAGATAGAAGAACTAAAAAACGAAATAAGAAGAATCAAAGAAGTAAAACGAAGAGATGGAGAGATGGTGACAAGATTTGTATGTCATGGGGACAACAAATTACATAAATTCACGGGTAACATCGATAAACTACATCCAGTGGTATTCTTAAAATCCATCACCAAACGTATAACAGAAGTAAAAGGTAGAATACTGGATGAAGAAAGTCAGGTAGAAAGAAAAAAAGAAGTAATTAGAGAAAATCTAGAATATGACGCTTTAATTTGGTTTAATGGGGTGGAAAATGACGTAGTTAGCTATAAGCAATTTCAATTAATGTTTTTAAAACATTTCTGGGGAGACAATGCTTAATTAATGATACGAGAAAAGCTATATTTGGGGAAATATAACCCTAATTTAAATAATTCTATGACTGACTATGCCTTAAAAGTATACTCGACAGCTCAGTACCTTTCACCATCAATCAGTGAACCAGAGGTAGTTTTGTATATAGCGCGACAGTTCAAACCTGAATTAGCTGAAACCATTGCAGTACACAATGGTGGAGATATAGAACAACTGTATAATTACTTATCTAGGATCGAAAGCAACATGCCTAGATCAGAACAAAATATAAAAAATAATTATAGAAACGATTTTCAAAATTCAAATGACGAAATAAGCAATAATAATAGAAATTATAAAAGTCAAAATAACTCTTATCAAAACCAAAATTATCATTCAAGACATTTCAACAACTTTATGTCAAATAATCAAAATAATAGCAATTATAATCTTAACACTATCAAAAACTAGATCCTCTACGTAGCAATTTACGTAGAAGCATAGTACCAAAGTATAGTATGACAAAAGGTTTTAAAATATGTATAGATGGGGTCAATTGATGGTTTCTACCGATTCTACCGATTCAGAAATATATTGAATAGTGAAAAAGGTTAGTTGGTTGATGTTTCTTGCATTTTGGAAATAATTTTGATAATCGCTAACAACCCACTTCAGTGCTTAGATTAATTACTTTACTATACTCTATCCAACGAGAGAATGGACTTGCTTTGCGCATCGGCGACGAAAGAGGAGGTGCTCTGTGACGAGCTACGCAGGACCGTCATTCGATGAAATAAATTCGTAAGTAGGTGAAATACATTTTATTTTGAAAACATGAAAACATTTTATTTATTTAACATAAATTTATTATAAATGTATGAGCGTTATGAAAGTAATATAAACCCTAAATATTCCTAAAATAGACATTATATGATATACATTGTTTCATATAATTATAAATTTAAATTAGTCTGTATCGCTGCTATCAGAATCACTTTGACCATTTACGTGAATTATTAGTGGTGGGATTTCATCGATTAAACTGTCAACAATATGGTCAAGTTCCCAAAACCTATGTTCTTCCTCTATAATGTGACGAATGAAATTCTTCCAATGTTCAGATGTTACTCGTGCAATGCTTTCTTCAAGCAATCGTTTCACCTCTGGTAATTTGAAAGATTTATTGTTAGTTTTCACGTACCCCTTGACCATCGACCAAACCATTTCAATAGGGTTCAGTTCACAATGATACGGTGGAAGTCTGAGTACAATCTTATTCTGTTCTTTGGCCGGTTCATCGATTATATATTTGTTATATTTCTCCTTTTCTAGCCCAACGATGCGCAGTAGTTCAGCTTTCACCATTGTATTATCGATAATGGTGGATTTATCTCGTCTCTGGCTGCTGCCATTCTTATAATAGATTTAAAACTTATTTCACAACCGTAAACAAACACAACTAAAATAACCGTACTTGCGAGACTACAAATACAAACTGTGAATAGGTAGGCAGTAGTAGGTACTTTATATAATTAGGTACCAGGTAGGTATCGGACCCAGGCGCCGGCCCTGGCTACCTGCTGAGCCAATTAAGACGTTGAGGGCGTTGAACTAATGTTCTAAGGGGCGGAGATCTGACCAAAACAGACGAATTTTCGCTCGAGTGCAAGTCCATTCTCTCGTTGGATACAGTATAGTACGATAACTCTTCACAAGTTTATATCGTTGTGCAAATTTAACCTATTAATATTATAAGAAATTCTGTTAAGTATTATTTACTATTACATATTATTTATTACGTATAATTCAAGATTAAAATATACCTAATAAATAATATAACTTAACAGAATCTCTTTTAATATTAATAGGTTAAATTTTAAATTATTTATAGGTACTTCTTAAAACAATTGTCAATAGAAATAAATCTAATAATTAAATTATTAAATAATTGTCAAGAAAAAAAATCAGATAGGTTAGAATTTAAATTTTATTACTACTAAAATATTTTTAAAAATTTTGTTAACATCACTTGTAGAGAACCTGATGAAGGGCCATTGTCCGAAACTAGTACCTAGATCACACACACTAGTAGAAACACTTTATTTGTATGTAAACAATAAGTCATTAATTAAATATTAATAAGTTATTAATTAATATAATAAAGTAATTGAATAATACCTACTTGTTTCAACCAAAAACAATAATTCTCCAAAGGTAACAAAACGATCATATTACTTATTACAATACACAATTCAGTGTTCTAGTTTCGCGTCTGAAGATGACGACGTAATCGTCGAAACTGGTCGCAAATAAAATCGATACTCTGAGAAAAGGCCTCCATAGTTTTCCTCCTATATATATACACATATATGCATATTATTGATGTCTAGGCTTTGTTGCTCTCGAAAGCATGACAACTGCTATGGATTGCTGTCTGTTTGTATACATAATTTAAAAAACAAACAGACCCTATGTGAACGTTGGTCTCGGATTAAGTTCCTAAATATTAATCAAGTCTGGCACGTTTGCGATAAAATAATATTTGCAGCAATTTAAATTTTTGGGTTCTCAGTATTTCCAGGAAATTATAGGTTTTAACCTTCGCTTTTATATTACCAAATTATTTTTATGCTTTATTAAATAGAGTATTCCTACACAATATATTATGTGAATAAAACAGTAACGCAGGCTCATAATAACACTAGTGCACACGTATTATTATTAGGTCTACTTACAGAAATCATAGGATCCGATAAAGACAGATTATTAGTTGTAGAACATCAATCTTTTGCAGAGATCGTCCAAACATCTTGACATTATCTTGAGCAAAAAGTCAATATTTCTATATTTCTAGTCATTGCCAGGTAGCAAATGAAAATATTCATTTTTGAACTGTAAGGCAGTATTTCATTACCGTTGTTGGTGTATTGAAAAAGTATATTAGCTTTTAAGTTCTTTATTATAAATATGTAATAATATCGAAAAGCAATTGATATGTGTAAATATTGTAGCGAAAGAAATAAAGCTACATGCTTCATATTATGCCCGATCCACATTTTTTATGTTACCGATATCAGAGATAAGATATCTACACACATTATCTTCGCTAATATAAGTGCGAGCCAAGGAAAATGCTTTACTCAAAATAACTTAATCACATATTATACAGATCACATCATCGTTATTTTTCATAAAAATCTCTCGCCATCCTTAGCTTGTAAGTTCATTAGAACATTTCCCTTAATATGCTTCCCTTTTAAAATTAACTCCTTTTAAATTAACTTCATTTCCCTGCTCTCCTTTCAAATTAACTTCAAGATTAAGTTTGCATGAAGATTCTATCAATGTAATTGATGGTAATGATCAAACTTTTTATGCATATAGGTCGTATAAGACCCACTTACTAATATTCACTTATTTTATGACATTTGCATACAATAAATTATGTTTTAGCATAGTACTTTGCTTAAAAGGCATGTTTATCCGACCCAGAGGAAATTATTAAATTAGATAATATGGAATCGTATTCCAGCAATTTATTATCACCGCAATGGGATGATAATGTTCAACTATGTAGGTAAATATAGAAGTTACGCAAGCACTTAACAACTTATCATAAGATCATGTAGATAATTGAGCGTATTTTCACACTTGGACCAGCAGCAATAGCTTCCTTCATTAGCTCCTGTTCTCCAAATTTAGTCACTAATTTAATAAACAAAGAATAATCCTCGACATTGATTGCGCGATATTATATTATATACAAACTTTTTAAATATGAGAACAAAACGTGTTGTGCTTGAGTAATAATTATTATTTACATTGTAGGTACCTACACTATAGTGTATTTAGAAATGAAAGAGAGTAATAAGTTTTTTAATAAAAAAGAGAGTTTTTTTAAATTCATATAAATTATGTACTACCTTTATAGGAATTATACACTATTTATTATGTACATTGTGTTGGAAAAAGTATTATTATTATTATCATAAATAGTGGTTCGCTTATCCTGTAACCATATACAACTAATATTATGATAATATAGTACCCTAGAGATTAGGAGTTGAATTAATACATTACACAGGATTTCCCTGGGCATTTTCTAGTATTGCTAAATAATTTTGACAATAAACAATTCTGCTGGCATTTTTATGACCTGTCGCGCATCTTTGATATCATTGATCATCAACACTTGTTGTAGAAACTATACTCTTACCGCACTAGAGGACCTGCATTGAAGTGGATCGAATCATATTTGACTGAAAGGTATCAATTCGTTAAGAGTATTTAGTGAAAACAAGTTTCGTTGTTCAAAAAACATAAATATTAATAACGGGGTTCCACAAGGAAGTATGTTGGGTCCCTATCGTTTTACTAAGGACACATTCTCGATGGAATCCTGTTACGTCCGCCCTCATAACATCTTACAGAGTCCCTGCACTAAGCACAGTTGCCAAATCTAATCTTCAGATAATGTAATCTCAAATCTCAATTGTTATTTAAACCAGTGATACCAGCATTGACTGTAGTATCTTAATAAAATCGGAGAATTATAGTATAAGACAAGCTAATGAATTGAAATTTCTTGGGCTCTGGATGAATAGTCTCTTATCTTGGACAAGTCATGTCAATCATCTCTCAAGGTCACTGGCCGCCAAGAACCATTCAATTAAACAACTATGTGATTTGAGAAAGTTAATTTGACATTGAAAGTTACACTCAAGTCCCTAACTTCATAAATATGATTAAGTACAATATTATCTATGGAATAACCATAATTAGGCGTCATCTTAAACAAAAAAGGCAAAGTTCGCAAAAAATCCGGTAATTCTGATTTTTTGATGTTGTTAGGCTGCATAAATCTAAGTTTGCGGCTTCGAAACACTTGTGCTCTCTTCGTGTTGGGGAAAAAACCACTATATTTTTGGATTTTTTAAAGAGTCTTGACTAACTTTCCGCTTACTATTGACTTTGAACCCGAATTTACTATATGAAAACCTGCCGGAAAACTGCATAATTTTGACTAAGATTGTCGCTCTAGCCCTCGTTGGGCGGGACCAAGGATGACCTTTCATCCCCTTTAAGTAATACCACTTGCCGGGGGTAACTTTCGTGAGGTAGGTACTTGCAAATATAAGAAAAACATATTGCAAAAGTAATAGATGCCCCAAGTTTGTGCTCTGTGGTATTCCTGATCTTGCAATTACCGTAGAAGACCATCAAGCTCAACAAATAACTACTGTTACACAAATGAAACCTAATTAAGTTTATAATTTGAGGAGATACGCCAAATAAAGGTAGTTAGTAAGAGTTATATTATACTAATGACTTACATGAATTAAACATATATGTATTTGTAATACAATTAAAAATTAAAGTAGTAACAATCAATAATAATAAATTATGGGAAACAAGAAAATATATATTGTCGCAAGAAATTATTCATTGCGGACGACAGACTCAATATTCTAAAAGCATTTGGATAATGAAACGCAAACAGCCGTTTTAATGTAGATAAGAGGTGAGACGTAGTAATTTTACCAGAGGACGACCTACGCCCATACACAGAATGTGATTCTTCATATACTAAAATGGGGAGCACTGTTTAAAATCGCGCCTTTGTTACAGTTAAGCGGCAAAGCATGTACCATGAAAAACGTTCATTTATATTTATGAGTAACTTTAAGAAAGCGTACATAAAAATTTAAAAACAAATAATTTGTTGATACACAGAACGTGATTCGTCCTATACTAAAATGGGGAGCTCTGTTTATAATCGCGTCTATGTTACGGTTAAGCGACAAAGCATGTACCATGAAAAACGTTCATTTATATTAAATTTATGAGTGACTTTAAAAAACCGTACATAAAAATATAAAAACAAATCATTTGTTGATGTCCTAATCCGGCTTAAAGGAAAGTGTAACATATATTTATTAACAATAACATTTTCATAAACAGTTTTATGAGGTACATCGATCATATACAGAAATCCAAAAATTTCGAGAATAGTTTGGAAATTTGTGAGGTGCTACGCAAATAAACTCAATAAATGAAGTGAGAAATGGTGCATAGCAAATATGTGTAAAATAACAAATTAATAAAATTACAATAAAAATTTATATATATATTTTTATTATTTATATATATATTTTTATATATATTTATGCTTTGCCTAAAGAACCTGTAAAATCATCAGAAAAAAAATTAAGTTTTTCGTGCCGCTTTTCTTTTTACATATTTCGTAATCTGCAGCAAGAACATTAAAAACATGCCGTTAATTATGTATAAGCATACATAATAGAATCATAATGGATTTGCTATGAAGGCATTAATTATTAATACTACAGACCATTGTTGGTCTTAAATATACGCGATGATGAGTCTTTTGTCTATAAATTAACATAGTGAGTAAGCAGCTCGTGAAAGCAATACCCTTTTATAAAAGTAATATCTCTAGCCCATCGCGGCGCTCTAAAGGCAAATTGTTTTAATTTTTAAAACATCGTCAAAGGACTTAAAAGCATAAACATTAAATATTTTGATTGCATTAAATTCGTTTTGTGCACTATACTACTAATCACATACAGCCATAGAAATAATGGATAAGCTCAGTTTTTGCCGGAGGCTAAATTTGTTTCGTATGTTCTCTTCAAACGAATGTTAATTAATTTTGCACCGTCTATATGTATTTATTACTTATAGGTTATAGGCCAAGCTATAGAGATTTTTTAGGGCATTAATATATAACAGGTAACGAATCTTGCGGGGTTTTAAAGTATAATACATAGATGATAATATATATGAATTAAACAGCCAAAATGGTGTCCGAAAAATAGATCATTCAGAACAAATCTGCATAAATCGTAAAATTTACCTGATGATAATTCCTGTATATCTCTCCACAAAGAGCAGTCGTAACGGGAAAAGCGTTCGTGCTATTATGGAAAACTTCATTCTCATCCCCCCACATCTCATCGCTTTGAGTTTCAGCACCCAGGCTTGCATTCATAGGCATCCAACGAAGAAGATGTTTTAGTGAAGGATTTTTGTTTCCCTAAAATAATGATAAAATATCCTTTTATTTTTTTTCGCCTACACACTAGTATGAGAGACCAGACTGATTAAAATATACAGTTTTTTTATTAATGATGGTCGAACTAATAATTGTATATAATTAATATTGTGTATAACTAATTAATAGTATGTCATCTAAAGCCACACGTATTTTTATATTTAATAATTTTTATATAACAATGAGTTTTAATTTAATCCTTGCTTAAAGGCAATTTAGCAGTCGAATAATCGATTGGAAATGATTTAAAACTAATAAATTTTAAAAAATGCAGGAAATTGAAAATTTAAAGTTTTCAACGCGTCAAATTGACTCAGAGGGTAACAACTGAAACACACGATAACAACCAATTGACTCAGAGGGTAACAATATTAAAGATTAAATATGCATTAACATGTAACAAGGATTTTTTAATAGATGTACCTATAAATAGCTTACGGCTGTATGTTTGTCCTCTATAAACGGCTGTAAAAAATGTTTCCTTATTTCTGTCACGAGCTTCCGGTTTACAATTATTTGAGCTAGATTTATGTCTTAAGATTGCTATTTTCAGTTTCGTGGCACCGTAATAATCTTGAACTGTCAGTAACAGAAAGCATGTGACTGACAAAAATAACTAGCTGGACATCACCGGCAAAAGTATGAACACTTTTTGTATTGTATTATGTACCGACGACGTCATTTATGAAATATTAAGCCAGGTAAACTCCAAGCATGGTATTCCCATTTGGTTATAGTTATTTCAATGTATTGTTGTGTTTGAATGTAAACATATAATTTCAATAAAATAATATATTATCCAATGGCAATTTAATGATAGCTATTAATATTTCGTAATTAATCGTTTATCTTCAACTATTCGCTACTGTACAACATGTATCGTAAACGATCAGCGTTCAGCTAGAATTATTTTATGAATGGGTAAATTAATTATCAGGTTAAAAAAATCGCTAATAAATATTATAATCTATGGACATGTGTCATCTTATCGATTTAGAAAAATCTACATAGACCAAATCAGTCTCGTTTTGTTGCAAATTCAGCGTACTTTAATGACGTGCATGATGATTTTTGCCTTAAAATGGATCCTTAGTGGTCAACGTTGACAAAAAAAAAATACAATTTCCTTTTTTTTGTGGAACTCTTTCAAATCTTTGAACAGCTATATCTTACAAACTATTTGGTCTATCGAGACTAAATTTTCTTCATATTTTTGCAAATTAAGTATATTTAAAAAGTGTGCGTAATGACATTTGCCTTAACACAGGTGGTAAAAATTGAGAAAAACTGAAAAATGTCCGAGAATTTAATGCTTTTTAAAGTTTTTACCAATGATCCGAATGGATTTCGTCAAGATTTCGAATGGATTTGTCAAGATCACTAAGTAATAACTAAGCCTGTCGACGCTTTGCTCTCGTTAGTTATCTTGTGCTTGCAGCATGAAGCATTTGTAACGAAATACTAGGAGTGATCTAGTCGGTAAGTCAGGAAAGGTAGTTTTTAAAAATATTTCAAAAAATTTCAAAAACAAAACGAAGCTGCACAAAAAAATATAGAAGCAGATTGTAAACACCTCAACAGTAAAGGTAATTGATTTTTAACGGAATGCGATTTAATGGGCCTTTCAAAGGGGCCCAAAAATGTATGCGAATAAAAATTTAACGAATTAATAGGACGAAATGAATAATAATATGTATATTATGTATTCTAATGCCATTACCTGTAATACGTAGCTGATAGTGGTGTTTTTAGCAGCACAAGCCTCATGAAGCTGTTGAACGAATATCGCATGCTTCTCATATTCCCACGGGTTGTGAACTTGGGGAAACTTGAAGGCGCAGCAGTGGTATGGGTAGGTTAACCATGCTTCTCGAATAAGCTGGTAAGGAAATAATATATTTAAATGTATTATATGATCAGGTTTAACACCGTAAGAAAATTTGATGAAAAAATGATGTAGATGGAATCACTTATTTTTTGATACCTAACTATATTGTTGAAAAATAGTAGGAACGAAAAATACTGAGAACGAATAGTGGAAACTACAGTAACGTATATTTTATCTAGAAAATATTATAAATTTTATGCTTGTGACACCTATAAATATCTATTAGGCATAGTCGTAATTTTCTTACCGTATATATTTTTGTGGGTCGCTGACTTTGCTGACAAAATATTACCCGGAACCACTTTGAAAAAAGTTAAAATTTTTGGCCGTTTGAACCTTTTCGGTTTCCCGCCTATATATCAAAAACTATGCGTTTTGTCGAAGAGACGAAATTAAAGCAGACAAAATTTCCTACATTTTTAATGTATTTTATTTTTTCTATGGTCGATCGTTTCGCCGCTAGAGCACGCTGGAAAATGGTCAAAATCCAAAAAGTGACAAAAATATGATTTATGTATTGCTTCTAGTTTTTTATTTACTGTGCACACATTTATTTTTATTTTTTTATAAATTTCTCCATTCTTTAGACTACGGACTTTTTCATGTATGAATTTGTGGTGCAATTTGTGGTATAATTTTAATTTATTCATTTGTCGGCAACGTTGAAACTGTGAACGCATACATGGTCAACATGGGTCGTATCCACGGATATCGGACGTAAGTTTTGTCACTTTTTTGGATTTTGACAATTTTGACGATCGGCCATAGAAACAACAGAAATGCGTCAAAAATGTAGGAAATTTTGTCTACTTTATTTTTGTATATAACTTTGTATGTACTTTTCTACAAAACACATAGTTTTTGAGATATATGGGAGAAACCGAAAAAGGAGCCAAAGTTTTTATTTTTTTTTGCAAAAAAGGGGTTCCGGGAAAAATTTACTATGGCAAAACTTTCCCCTATTTTTTCCTAATATGCTTAGCCTAATTCTATAACAACAAAAAAACAATTTTTAAATTTTTGGTCCGTTTGTTTGTTCCGGCTAATCTCCGAAACGACTGGACCGATTTTGACGGGACTTTCACTGTCAGATAGCTGATGTTATAAAGAGTAACTGAGGCTACTTTTATTTTAGAAAAATTATTGGGGTTCCGCGCAGAAAATTAAAATCCATGAAATTGTGAACAAAATTCGATTAAAATAGGGAAGTATACATCAAATTAATAAATAGTTAATTATTAACGTAAATCTCCCGAGTATTTTTACTTGCTTCGGTTTTCGAGTAATAAAGTCTATTGATCGATCGGCTATGTTAAATTCGTGCGGACGAAATCGAGGGTAACAACTCGTCTGAAATATGTTATATCTCCGAAGTCGTATCATGCCTCAAACATAAATTTGTAAAAGCCCAGTCTAATATTTCTAAGTACAGACGAGTCAATGGTAAAATTCAATACCATACAATTAGGGAAAAATGTGACACACTTATTGTTACGTATATGATATGAACATATATAAGTACTGGAAAAGAAAATAAAGCGGAAGAAGGTACATAAGGTGCAAGGGTGGTGATGAAGTTGTGTAATTCTATAAGACATTCAAATGTTATGTTATGCTTATGGTCTACATTATGGTCTACATCAGGTCAACCAGTGGACCGTTTTCTAACTATTCCTGCATTAGCTAGATTAGAACAGCACGATTATGGGACTCTTGAATACTTGAATAGTATCAGTATCGATCATCAATTATTACTACATATATTGGAAAAGTTTGATTTAACTTAAATCCATTAACGTTTTTCAATCTTAGTTAGCTGATATACATCGATTCGTATTCTATGATTGATATAGTTCTTCAAACTATTTGACCACTTCTGGAGTACCGCAAGGCTCAAATCTTGGGCCTCTACTATTTATATTATTTATTGATGATCTGTGCATAGAATGATCTAATATATAAATGCATAATATCCGAAAACTATCCAATTGTATAGATCCTCAAAATAATCTGGATAATCTGCAATTGGTACCTCAATAAAGTAGGCATTGATGTTTCAAGATTGTGGAACTCCTTGAATTAGTATCCGCATTGATAATCTTACATTGTTTTTGCAATCTTATTTAACTGATAGACATCAATTCGTATTATATGATGGATTTGCTTCACCAAACTATTTGGCCACTTCTGGAGTACCGCAAGGCTCCAATCCTCGGCCTTTACTATTTGTATTAGTTATTGAAGAGCGGTGCATAGAACCACAATGTAAGGACTGGTATTTGCAGGGGATTTAAAAATTTATAAAAGCATAACATCCGACAAAAAATGTATAGATCTCCATAACAATCTGGATAATTTGCAATTTGTACGTCAATAAAGTAGTCATTAATGTTTCCAAATGTAAAGTAGTAGCTTACACGAAAAAGAAAAATATTTTAATTACACCTACACAATCAATGATACGACGACTTTAGAACGATTAAGGCATATACTTCGATTCTGAAATCAGTTTTGTAGGTCACAAATATTAAATCTCGAGAAACAATATTTATAAATTGCATAAATGTTACAATTAAAGTTTAAATATAAAAGAGCATGGGAGATTTGACGTCAAGGTGAGGTTCATAAGAAGCTATAAAAATAATAAAACGTAAAAGTTGTAAAAGACGTAAATATGGGTAGTGGACATCTGGAACATATTTGTTCCAATACCAAAATGAAATCGGTTTGTTTTCACAGATAAATCGCAGCGAAAGAATTAAATATATCGGAATAGTTAGCCACCTAGGGCTACCACCACTAAACCTTAAAGATAACGTGTTCGCCATAAATCATTTGCGTACAACTAACAGGTACGTGCAAGTAATTCGAGACTATTCATGAGACCGGAGGTAAAATAAATGACATCCTCTCTTAATTTCGTCCTCAAATTTAACACGATTGATAAAGGTTAACTTTCTACAAATTGTGATGAATTCTCGGCAAACGAGCAAAAATAATTTTAATGAACAATCTACTCAGACACACTAAGCCTGTATCACAAAATAAAGTTAATAGACTTTATAAAATGCATGGGCTACTGTGATTTGCGACAGGGGTTAAATTGCATTTGATTTTAATATTATACAGGCCAGTGGCAAGACTAAAAAGAGATTGATGTTGATTTATGAAGTATTATTAGTTCACTAAAAAGTCGTGTTATTTTCCAGGTTTATACACATCTTCAATATTTATACTTATTCTTATATACGAGAAATATTTCTGCATATATTTAATGCAGGTCTTTTCCTATACTTACTCTAATAAAATATTTTTTTAAAGCACGATGTATATCCGAGATAATTTGATTAACATTCAGTAAAAACGCTCTTAATTATGCAGCAAGGACATTTAATATTTTGAATTTGTTAGGTAGTAATACCACCGTAATACCAGGGCCCTTATTCTTGAAGTCATAGGAAATGAATGATCACTCGAGAGAATAAATTTTACACATCCTCTGGTTTTTCTCACACAACATATTTTCCGTATTCTTGAATGTAGTGATATGGATATGGGAGGGATGTCACATGGATTTCTACATAGCTAGGTTGTCAGATCACTCCTGTCATTTTTATCTACTTTTACAGTACGTTATGCCTACCTTTGAAACTTTGAAGGTTATGTACCTTTACCTGCAGCCCCCATTTTCGCCGATCCTAATGGGAAAATGGGTTCAGTTATGAGAGAGAATTAATTCTAAGCACGTGATTGCTTAAAGGCGATCACGCGTATGGTTTATTTTGGTTTCCACTGTTTGCAGGTTAGATTGTTAAGAATATTGTTGGATTTTGATTAAAATGCAATCAGATAAATACATTTTCCAGAATTTACCATCAGTATATACATATTTAGTAGTGCTTACTAATGACAATAATGATAAAGTGGTAAGAATAAAAGAAGTGAAGGATCATTTTTCTGCTGAGGTAAGTAACCAAATGCACTTTACATGAATATTTTGATACAGATTTGGCTTAAGAAATAATATAAACACCATACGAAAACCACTTGGAGAAAAACTGCTACCTATTCAAATTGTAAAAAAATTAATATGCTACGATGCATTCACCTTACAGATAAGATAGTCAAAAGATTAAGGTCGTCACAGAATACAGACTGTCCAGCAAAGATTAACATTGTAGTCAAAAGGTTTGTATTATTTTAAAGCTTAAATCTAAGCTCGGTGAATCTGGATGTAAGAGTTAGGTTTCAAGCATAAACCTATGTTTTTACCTATATAATATTTTTGTTCCAGCAGTGCAAAAAATTCTGAGAAATACCAATAAATTTGCGAACACCGAAACTGGTCTTATTACTGCATTGCATACATTTGGCAAATATAGTGGACTATTATCCCTAAAAAATGCAAAGAAAACAGCACAAAACGCTACCAAACAACTTTTTTAACGTTTAAATAATTCTTTGGCTTTTAAACTATTTGTTTAATAATGTCATTATTATTATGTGTATGTTATATACTTACACAAGTAGCTAAGAGTATATAGATAGAATAGTAGCTAGAGTATAGTTAGGTATATGTTGGGATAGATAATATAGGTATGAATGGACTTTTATTTCATAACTATTTTTATTACATACCTATTAATAAAATTTTACAAGAGCAGAGTATTAAGTATATTTTTAACAGACACAGACAGAATAAACTCCTAATACAATGTTGAATTCAAACACGCTAATTGGAATAAACTTAATTCCATACATATATATATATATATATATATATATATATATATATATATATATATATATATATATATATATATATATATATATATATATATATATATATATATATATATATATATATATAAAAACGTAAAATGTGAACATTCCTATATTTGAAGAATACGGTTCCCGCATTTTTAAGAGAACCACGCCCACTTTTCTCTCAATCTTTCTATTCCTACAACTTCAAGAATAAGGGCCCTGTAGTCTTAATATATTTCTTTTCGTCTCCGCTCAGCTTCCAAACATTTTCTTCGAACGGTAAAGAACCCTTACCGTCCTTGTTACTTAATATACTATTATATAGTAAGTAAGACAGAATATATTTAATGGTCAAGGACAATTAATATTCCTAAATATGTGACTTTTCATCACTTGCAGATATGAAAATCAATATTGCTGTTTACTTTGATTCTATGGCCTGACGTACCAAATCCCGAGAAAAACTAAAGACGTCGGTAATAACGTTTTATGTTCATGCTAAATGCCAAATTTATGTTAATGCATAAATTATAAAAATATTCTATTATCTTCGCACTATCGCTAGTATATGAAAACTCATTTAACTTACCTGGAAATGGAACACCGAGGGAAATACTTTCAGGGACTTGGTATTTTGAACTCTGAGTATATCGATTTCACGGAGACCTTCCGTGGGCAGGAATGTTATCGCTGTATTCGATAAGTCACTGGAACAAAGAAAAAGTATTTTTGGCAACGACAAATGCAGATTTATATTTAAAAACAAATAATATTCTGGAGAAGGCTGTAACCTTTGATGTGACGATAACACTGACGAAGACGATGACGACCAGTGTAAACTAATATATATATACCAGTATAAACTAAGGTTGACTAAGATCAACTTTAGGATCTGTTATAATAAATAAATAAATAGGATAGTGTATAATAGACATAGTGAAGGTATAATGATGCTAAACACAAATAAAATAAATAACTAAAGTGAGTACATGGCATAGATTTTATTAAAAAAATGAATCAAGAGGCCATAAAAACAAAAAGGGGAAACCAGGAAGAATAATAATAATTGGAAAAACAATAATTTGGAGTTGTGCAGAAAATAATTAAGAGGAAATAAAAGGCGAGGAGAGAAAAGTAGGATCGTAAATTGGAAATATAGATTTATAAGTAGTTGGCAGAGAGAAAAAGGGGGAGAAGAATATTAAAGGAGTTGTTGGCTTGCATGATGCCATATGGACAGGGCATGCTGAAGTTTGATAAAGGTTAGACGGATAAGGTCGAGGTGTGATAGTGAAATCGTATAAAACACGACAGTAAACAAAGTTAAGGTACCTTATCACATTATGCGTATATAAGTCATGACTGTAAAACAATTTTAAATAGAGCTCAAAGATATAATATTTTATTGAAACCCATTTGGACTTAAAACCTCAAAATTTCTACAAATGTCAGATATGTCAACAATTTTAATATTAGGTTAAGTAGAGGATAGAAATTTTTATAATAGCATCTTTAGTATAATTTTCTCTTAATAACCATACAACCATATTCATATTAATAATCTTTCTACTACTGATAAGTACGTAGGTATATTGATTTACTGAATATAAACTGCTGTTCAAAATTATCGCACCACGTTAATATTTGCTAAAATTTGAGGTCTCATAACTTTTTTACTTTTAGTCCAATTTTGATAATTTTTTTAGAATACTGTAGATAAAACGACTAATTTCAACTTGCATATCTAGTCTTTTGTTAACTGAGGACGGTTTAGGTATTATACTGGGCTAACTAAAAGGTTGTTGTATAACCCTAATTTTAAAACACTCTGGAATAATTTCGTAACCAAATTCTTTAAAAATACCAATTTTTGTTAAGAACCATTCCTTTCCTACATTTTGTTTTTTAGTCCATGTCTTTAGATTGGTTCATTTTAAAGAACAAAATGAATTTGTCACCAACAGTTTACTGTTAATTTACTCTGCTGTTACAAGTGATATGTAACACGTAGGCGGCGTATGTCAACCAAAACACAATTATTGGGTGTATGCAATCTCATTTTGACACATTTTTAAAAACAATACGGTGTTGAGGAATATTCAGCAATTTAAAATAATAAATCGTGTGAGACATTTGACAGCATTGGAATGTGTAAGAGCGCAAACTTTGGTTGAAGAGGGTAGAGGTATGCGATATGTCTCTCGAATTCTGGGTGTTAACCATTCGACAATAAGTCGAATGTTAGAACGTCACAGGGCAACTGGTTCTCACTCCAGGAGACATGGGCAGGGTAGAAAAAGGGCGACGAATGTTAGGGATGACCCTTTTCTCCGCCAAAATGCAAATTCATGCAAGATAATGCAAGACCACATGTAGCAAGAATTTGTGTTGAGTACTTGAATGAAGTCCATATTGATGTTATGAACTGGCCAGCACGAAGCCCGGATTTAAATCCCATCGAACACCTATGGGACATCATTAAGAGAGCAGTGAGACGACGTCTACCAGGCCCACAGAACCTTCAACAGCTGGAACAGGTTACTCTTCATGAGTGGGATAATATTCCTCAACCCGTCATTCAAAACCTCATTAGAAGTATGCCACGGCGGATTCGGGCTGTAATCCGAGCTAGAGGTGGCAACACAACCTACTAGGGATCAGCTCACATAATTTTATTTCTTTGTTTTCCTTTGTTTTCTTGTTAATTAAAAAATGTTTCTTCTCACCCTGAAAGTTTTTTCAATTGCATCTAAAGACATGGACCAAAAAACAAAATGTAGGAAAGGAATGGTTCTTAACAAAATTGATATTTTTAAAGAATTTGGTTACGAAATTATTCCACATGTGAGTATTTTAAAATTAGGGTTATATAACAACCTTTTAGTTAGCCCTGTATAATACCTAAACCGTCCCCAGTTAACAAAAGACTTGATATTCAAGTTGAAATTAGTCGTTTTATCTACAGTATTCTAAAAAAATTATCAAAATTGGACTAAAAGTAAAAAAGTTATGAAACCTCAAATTTTAGCAAATATTAACGTGGTGCGATAATTTTGAACAGCAGTTTAATAGCCGGAGCATAAAAGGCATGAAAAGGTATACTTATATATAAAATTTTCAATAATATTTCAATCATATTAAATTTACACAGTACAAAATCTGTAGATCTGTAGATACATATTTGGTTACGTTAAGTTGGCAAGTTAGTGTGTTACATATCCCTCCACTCGTGGAATGTCATGGTTCGTAATGTGATAGGTAAATGTATCAACGTACTACTCAAATAAATATAAAAACTGCGGCAGGTATCATTTTACTTGATCGACAAACTTTCAATGCGGATACTAGCTTTCCATTACGTATATCATTCGCGGGAATGTCGTGACATCTTGGGTAGTATGTTTTAATGGATAGTCATAAATCTAAGTGCAGTACTATTAAACGTAGTAACTACTACAGATTTTATTTTTATCGACATGAAACATTAAAATAGTAACAACTTTTAGGCCTTATGTTCCAACGCCAAGAGGACTGTGTGTTAATGGGTTATAAAAATGAAATAAATTAAGTTTTATTTGACGCTCTAAGTAATATGTTAATATTAATGCGTAAACTGAAAAAACAGTACCCACATGGGAATAATTTGTAATAATATAGGTCAAACGTGGTTCGATATACAGTGAGCTCGTAAAGTTTGGAATAAATTCAATTAATCGTTATTGAAGGATTTTCACAGGAAATCCTCGGACACGTCAACTTTATTTTATAAAATGTCACTTTTTTCAGCCATCGATTTTTTTTTTGTTTTGTTCGTTTTTGAGCTATGACGTCATCGACAATTTTTTTAAATGACAACCCATATTTTTTTTCACGGATTTCGATAGAGCACATTTTTCTGAGTGCGAATATGTCAAAAACATAGTACCTTTAACATTAAAGTGTTCGAGATATTCGGTTGCAAAGTTTTAAGAATGAATTATACAAGCGATGACCAAATGCTAATCATTTATCAAGAAAGCGCAGGAAAAACAACAGTTTTGACAGTTGTCACAATTTTGAAGTTTTTCCTCGCAAGTTTGTGTTTTAATCAGTTGAATAATATCATTAAGTAAGTTGATTAATCATTATTCCATCATAATTCATTTTATTTAAAAATGGTCCGTCGTTTGAGTGAAAGGGAAAGAATCGAAATTTTGATGATGATCGGTTACGGGGACAGAGCTCGCACACAAGTAGAAGTTTGCCGTTTATTTAACAACAAATATCCAAACAGAGAACCAATTACACAGTCCACCGTTAGCAAAATAGAACAAAAGTTTTTAGAAGTGGGTCATACGAGAGATCGCCCTAGAACGGGTCGTCCACCAGTGCAACAAGATGTTAAATTGAATGTTCTACTAGAGCTTCAAGAAAATCCCCATTTACCCACCCGCCAAGTGGCGGCAAACAACGGAATAGTTCAAAGCTCCGTCTTGAAATATTTGAAATTGAACAAATGGCATCCGTATAAAGTGGTTTTGGTCCAAGAGTTAAACGAAGATGATCCTGACCGTAGGTTACAGTTTTGCCAAACCATGTTGCAACGCCTGATTGATGACGACGGATTTTTACGCAATATTGTTTTTTCTGATGAGGCTACCTTTTATCTCGACGGCACAGTTAACCGGCAAAACTGTAGATATTGGTCTCCTGAAAATCCACACTGGAAAATGGAAACTCGTAGTCAGTTTCCACAAAAAGTTAACGTTTGGGCTGGTATTGTAGGTAATCGTATTTTGGGCCCATTTTTCTTTGAAGGCGTATTAACAGGTGAAATATATTTAGAATTTTTAAGAGACGACTTAGTCCCTGCACTTGCGGTACTTAACCCAAATGACGTAGATCCAGATCTGCCCCATCACACGATATGGTACCAACAAGACGGTGCACCACCCCATTTTGCAGTGATCGTTCGCGATTATTTAAACCATGTATTTCCTAACCATTGGATTGGTCGCAGGGGAACTATCGAATGGCCCCCTAGATCTCCAGATCTCACTCCCCTAGACTACTTTTTATGGGGCTATTTAAAGAGCAAAGTCTATTTGAATAGACCAAATACCATCGAAGAATTAAAGGACAGAATTCGCAATGAAATTCGAACCATTCAACCCGATACTGTTGGTAAGGTTCTGCAGGAGTTTCAGTGGCGGATGGGATATTGCCAGGAAGTGAATGGAGGTCACTTTGAAAATTTACTCTGATTTTATTTTTTACTTTAATTATTTATCATTTATTTGTTAAAATATTTTTTTATTTGTTTAAATTGTTGTTAAAAAATTAAACAGATTACTCCCAAATCTTTCAAAATGTTCGATAAGCTACCAAAATAAATAATATTACTCCTTAATCTTTTAAAATGTAATAAGCTATAAGCTATTAGAATCAATAAGCTATTAAAAATCTTGACCCGCCCGATAGCTTATGCATGGTGCCATGGTACATTTTATAAACTTTGCAACCGAATATCTCGAAAACTTTAATGTTAAAGGTACTATGTTTTTGACATATTCGCACTCAGAAAAATGTGCTCTATCGAAATCCGTGAAAAAAAATATGGGTTGTCATTTAAAAAAATTGTCGATGACGTCATAGCTCAAAAACGAACAAAACAAAAAAAAATCGATGGCTGAAAAAAGTGACATTTTATAAAATAAGGTTGACGTGTCCGAGGATTTCCTGTGAAAATCCTTCAATAACGATTAATTGAATTTATTCCAAACTTTACGAGCTCACTGTATGTATCTAATAGTAAAACACGTTTTGCGGAGGTAATATATCATTTTCTGTGCCTGCGTAAATATATAAAATAACACGGAATAGAATTAAACCATAGCAGTTTATTTGTAATTTTGATGTTTGTTTTGATTGGCTATTTAAATATATGGTTTATTGTAATAGCAAATAAAATGACTGATTATAAGATCTTAACGTTTCGGTCCCTTATGATTTTATTTTACGACATAGTTGACAATGATATTTGCTGTCAAATCTCAACCAGTTTCCAAAAATGACGCCCTGCTGTATTCGCCATCAAAATGGCTTTCAAATGATGTGTAACACGTCCAACATTAAGCCATTACGTTTTACTGTCCAACATTACGCCGAGGCCTCTTATTACTTGTACCGATTCCACAGCAAGATTATTACTTTGGTATTGATAATTCGGAATTGCAGAATTTCGAAACAATTATATTGTAAGACTTTTTTTAAATATTTTTTAAATATTAAAGTGAAGTCTAAGAAGAAAAAAGAAAGGATATTTTTTGGTTACTAGTTTTTATTACTTTTTAATAGTAAATTAATAATAATATAAATACTAAAAATAGTAGATAATAGTAAATACTTTTTAAGAGTAAATTTGAATATCGTCAGCATACGCTTATGAAAATGGAAAACAGCAAAGGTCCCAGGTGAGAAACCTGCGGGATCCCTGAAGTTACCTTGATCTTATAGACTATATTATTTATTTTGACATTCTAACTTTGTTCTCCAAACACTATTGCACCCACCTAAGTAAATTTCCATGTACACCAAAATTCTTCAGCAGAATCAATAAGGCACCATGATAAACCTTGTCGAAGACTTTAGAGGCGGTAAGACTTTAGAGACGGCATCCAAACCAAATCGGTGTACACGGCATCTACCTGGTTTCGAGTCCAAAACAGGCAAGGCAAAAGGCAAGAATACCGTAATAGTCAATGTAGCATCCCCGATAAAATCTATGCTGTAGCACAGGTACCTAATTTAACCTCTATACAAAAAAATATGTCTTTTAAATTATTTATTATACATTCTTTATTTTATTTGTCATAAATAAAAGTCTTTTGACTGACTTGATTCCTAGGAATCTGATGCATTTTTGTAAATAAGACAACGAACAAATTCAACACATAGGAACTGTCTCGTTGTAAGGTAGGTCATGATGATCTCGAATCGCTATTAAAGTTGCTAGTAGTTTTTTTCTATTTTCTCTCAACTTCCCTAGCAGCAAAGTGGTAAATATACTACTTTTATCTTTATAGCTATCCGGGAGCTATCGGATATAAAGGATATATACTACGGTGTAGGCCTAATGACAAAATTTCTTATTGTGATCCTTGCGGAAATGCTAGTCATAACGGAACAGATAATACCGAGACATCATTTATTCATATTGTTTCCTCTACACCGAATACACTTTTTTATCAACAGTTCTACCACGCGACATTAAATTCACAGTGTATTATTGCGTATTATACTCTCACTGCGAAGTCGAAGAGGATTGCATTTGATCGGGAAAAACTAAAGTTTCCCATTCTCGTGGAAGGGCAAATATTTTTATATCATTGTGTTCGTCATCACGTTTTAAGCAACGTGTCAACAAAATGTCTCGTTTTTTGTGAACACCCAATCAAGAACTAAATGGTTAAACTACGTAAGATTTGACCGATTTGGGTAAAAAAAGGAACCCTATTCCCCTATTATTATATATTATATTCCCCCTAAAGGAACCCTATTGTTTTTGAGCGAAAACCTATAATAAATGCCAACTCTAAATAAATGCCACAATGCCCCAAAAATATAAAAAAATATATAAGTAATAACAAACCAAATTTATGCTATTTATACAGGCATGTTTTTCTGTACAATAGCCATTGAAAACTTGTATAAAAGCGATATTTATGTTATTTTTTATATTGCTATTAATCATATGTCAATATACTAGCAAATGTTATAATAACTAATTCCCTCTATTTTTTTATGTAATAATAACATTAATTTGTATGATAAAATTAGAATATCTATATTAAGTGTAGGAAATGTATTACTTTTCGTACTTACTGGACTGAAGTAATAACTTCACTGCCTTATGATTGGGACTGAAGTGTCACTATGTTTTTTCGGGATTAAATATCGACCAAAATCCAGAAAATATAAAATAACAAACGAAAGAATGTAACAGGTGTTTTATTGATTTAATATTGTTAAGGGGGAGAATATTTATGTTAGTTAGTACTATGTTATAATGTAATCAGTACATTTTTACCTTTAAATATTCCACGGAAGTCAAGATCTTATTTTAAACTGTATTAAAATAGTGAATTGATCATTGATATATCATCCTGTAAAATATGAAACGAATCTAACCTAAGTGTATAATCGTTTGTTCTAGTAGCTACTATTACAAAAAGTAGAATGAAATAAATATACTCACATGTAACGTAAACTTTGTAGACCATAGAAAGCTCTTCTATGCAGGTGACTTAACTTGATGTTTCCTTTTAAACTTCTAAAATTAAAAATATAATTATTAAAAGCATACTAAATTAATACATTGCATTATGCGAAAACAAATTATATTTATATGTGTATATAATTAATACACAATCAATACATAGTTAAAATATATTTAATAAATATTTGTCTTAATTACGTAACAGTAATTAATTTTACTTCTACATTGGAACTTATATATAGTGGTGGCTGCTTCTGATCCTATAATATGCGAGGTTCTCTATTATGACGTGACTTTTCATAATGGATAATGGATCTACTCCTAGATAATGTTATTCTGTCAGCCAGGAACGATTTCACTGATATGGAAAGGACTGTGCTTTCATGCCATAGTTTTAGAACTATGCTTAATTTATACTAGACCCATCATTAATGTATGAGTAGAGAGAAATCGAAGTATTCGATAATCCTACGGTTAAAATATAGCGTCAAATAATTATCTACTGCTTGGCGTATTTGCTACAATAGTAGCCTGATGGGAGAGGATTTTAGTTCATGTGGTGGTTTACCATGCCAGCTAATGAGATTTTTATTAGATTCGCTTAAGCAAATTATCGGGAACACACCTACAATATTATAATACAGAATATTATTGGTTATACTATAAGCACAAAACTGTATTATCATAGTTGTTTTTAATTAATATATGATTGTGGTTAAGCAGAGAGTCGATGGGAAAATTGTACCTATAAACGACTTCTGGGTGATCTAAATTTGGTAAAAAAAATTATGTTAAGAGAGAAACTGCTACACATCTTGCATAAGAAAAAATCTCTTTAATACAAACATATTATATATTGAATAAATATAACCTAGTAATAATAAATTAATATACGTAATATAATATTTAAATAATAACTAGAAAATATAGGGATAATAATGGAGGTACTATTATTACTGGCGCATTCGTCACAATATCGTTTTCACAAATAATGACCTATGGTTTATAAAAATGGAGAAACCAGTTGGAAAAATTAAGATTTGTGTAAGAAGGGTTATTGCGAGATACAAAACATTCTCTCCCAATGAGTTTTATGTTAATGTTAATACTGTCTTTCATTCCGATTAATTTTCTTCGCTATTTTTTTTAGTTTTAACTGTTGTGCGTGCTTCTAGCAAATATTTCTTCACTTATTTCCTTTTTCCTGCTTCAGTTTTATCTGTCTTCTCGTATAGTTCTGTGCACTTTTAGATTTCCGAGTGTCACAATTTGTTTTCAGTATGTGAGGAATACAGTCGGCTAATACCAAAATCCTTTGCTGCTTCTCTTCGAGTCAGGCGGCGAATGCTAGGCGGAGTCAAAGCCTTCCGTTTTGTACTGTGATTGGTTGAAAATGTACTGACGTAAGAGCTCTTCTCTTCGATTGGCGTTGAGATGCTATTTTTAGTTGTTTGTTTACAAGTGTCGGTGGCCACCTGCGATTTATAAAAACTGAGTTGGCATCCTTTACTTTTTGCCGCCAGCCGCCAGAATTGTGACACTCGGAAATCTAAAAGTGCACAGGACTATACTCGAGGTTATCATTTATTTTATGGCGTGTTTGTTAGAGTTACAGCGCCGGCTGATTTGCGTTTATTACTGCTTCTCTTATGAGCAGTATTTGGAACAGGGAGACATGCTGTTTTAACATCAGTATGCGTTAAATGATCCAGGGCTCATTTTGCATGACCCGCAAGGTATTGTTTTACCTTAAAAGCGCAGCAACACTATAACAAATATAAACATTAAATAAAACTCACTCTCACATTTTGTTACTCTGACATATATCGCACCACTAGTTTCGTCAAGAGTTGGATTTGGAGAGATCATTTTCCCTTAAAAGATCGTTATACCCCACTTACCCCTAAACGTAATACATAAACTTTTCTATTTTACTCACAATTTGGCAATTTCGGACCCTGCAAAGGCTGCTTCTTCCACAACTTGTAAATTGTTATAGTTGAGTACCCTGAAAGTGACACAAAAAATTAACGCAAACCGGCTAGATGGGACAGTTTCATTATGCCATTTTACCCTTCGACTGACAAAGAAGTTTAAAGTGGAAATAAAGGCGAACGTGCTCAATTTACTGGGTAACTTTCATTTCAGTAAAGTTGACTTGTTTTTTTCTATACAATTTAGTTTAACGCTTTGGATGGTTCGGTAATAAGTATTTATGGAAATATACGGAAAACGTTTTACTTGAGTATACATACACACTTGATATTCACATATCTATTTCATAAGTTGAACAATTTATAAACTTTATGCGCTTTGATCGAAATGGGGTTTATTTATGATGGTATAAATAATAAATTCATCTCTGAGGGAAAGAGGAAGTTGGATGCCAAACGCTTTTAGATAGTAACTAGAAATAATTTTGACAAAGTGGACAACTTATGTTAGTTTTCGTACATAGTCATTAATATGTAGTCTACAAGGACCTGTTCAAAGCATTGCCTACCATGTCAGGGCAATATAGACAATACCATGACAATAAATTGCTTTATTGCCTAACGATTGAAAAAAAAGTTAAACATTAAAAGCATATAATGTATTATTACACCGTACTAGAATTTTGTTGGGCTTTTCGCGTCGCAAAATCGACCCTAACACGTCGGCAACCAAAATTTTCAAGTCCGCCCGTTTTCCAATTTTATCCCCACTTCTCCCCAGAAAGTTCCGGATATATTGGGACACTGCACTCCGCACCGGTCCGACAAGCTTTAGCTTCGAACCGCGTCCGGATGCCTTCGGCCGATTCCTCTATTTACTCGGCCAACTGATGTGAACATCCAACTTGCGCGTGTAAAGGCCAGAAGGACCGATAGGAGGCGCGCTTGAGTGACCGCACGATGTTCCCCGTCGAAACTCATCGGACATATGCCTCGGCGTTATTTCGCCCCACTCCACCCATTGTCGATGATCTTTGAATCATCCCGCTCCGACGCCCCGTTAAAAATTTAATTTTAACCGAGAAAATCTGCCATCTCCAGGGAAATTGGAAAAATTTTCGCCTTATACGAAACATCCCCACGGTTACGATGTTCTTCGAAAAAATGATCAGAAATGCATGATGTAAATATTCGTAGAAACAGTTGATTTAGTATTAGGATCTTTAGGCCAATATAATGTCACAAATATAACTAAATATAAAAAAAAACATATTTTGCCAACAAATTAGAAAGCACACTGTATAATAAATTAATGCATAATAATTATAAAATTTTACAAAGTCAAATAAGTTCTATGTTAATAATGAATACATTCTGGATGCTATAAAGGATGTAAGGTATCTTATATCATTTATTGGCATTAGCTAGTAAGTACAGTTTATTTGCTGAGTAAAGATATTTCGAATGGAACTTTAAAGGAAGTAGAAAACATTGAACTTATTGAATAGTGAATCTGCTAGACTGGCTTTTATCAGATAGCAAGCTGGGAAGAAGTGAGTTAGTGGGTTTTCAGAATTGTGATAGACAAGTTGACACATCTGAAGCCATGGGGGTAGAATTAGTGAAAGGAATAATGTAAGTAATATCAATTTGTTAAATAGTGATAGGTGTTTCTCAAAGGTGTCAAAGTATGAATAAATAAATAAATTAGTTGTAGTGAGAGAATGTGGTTTCATTAAAGCTAACCCTAGCCCAAAAAAGTTACAAGAAACGTAACAATAATTAGCATTGTTTTATGTAGTAATATGAGCATAAAACTACGTTTGCGACCTCGAAAGCCCTGGGGGGAACTTTTGGTAGGCGAAAGACCTCAATATTTGGCACTTGTTTCAGTTTTTTGGCTACCTATAGATCATAAACGACACCGAAATAAGACAATTTTATTCTTTCTGAAATGAAAGTAGATAAAATTACCTACAAAATGCACTGTTGAAACTTATGTCATCCTAACCCATTCCTACAGGACTTTGAAGTTTGTCGAAATTTTATAACAAATCTTAAAATGCATTGACAGAACCCCCGCCCTGAAAGAAGCCGTTTCTGTATTCTACGAGGATTCTGCCTCAACAACCAGAGGAGCAGAGGAGGAGATACTGGCTCGGTACGGCAGCCACCACAATTCAAGGAATTGGCGAGATGAAAGATCTCTTCAAGATGTCCGCTAAGGACAGTTTCATCTTACCAAGATTGCCACGAACACTTGTTGCAGCTGACCATCACAGCTTTAGAACGTTTTTCAAGTCCGATGATGGCTTGTAAACAGCTTAGAAGAGCCACCAGAATGAGGGTGGAAACGAGACAGCCTTGGTCTCACCCCCATTCAAATGAAAGAGGAATCGGCACCACATCCCTTGCTACAACTAGTGTTCGACAGCTGCAGGAAAGGGTGCATCAGTGCGTGCACCCTGCACAAAATCTGGATTAGAGTGCACCATTCCGCAAAAACTGCTCTGGCACTTCCTGCATCAACGCCCCACCCATTGAATTGGAGGTCCTTGACGGGGAGGTCACCGAGACGGGAGACGTGGAGGATCAATATTTAGTCGACGATGGAGTGGAAGAGGAAGAAGAAAATACAACTGACGTAGAAAATGCATTTTCTGAAGATGAAGACCCTCAACCTGGACTTTCAAAATGAGTGAAAATTGATTAGCCAAATATTATAAAACAATAAATAAAACGCCTTATGTGTATGTGTCAAATAAAAGTTTCAAAGGCAACATAATGGCACTATTTGATAGAATATTTATTTAAACTTGTTTCTAATTTTTACTTATATTATTTTATCTTAGTATTATTATTTTCATTATTTCACATTTCTCCATTATTGTTTATAGCCTTAGTTTTTAAATGTATCACTGAAAGCAAAGTGAAAGAACGACCATGCCGAACTTTTGCCATTAGTGTAAATATTAAATAATGTATAATATGTATATACGTACATTTTTTTACCCACTAAAGCTACTAACGTATGGTCCGAAAGTTTTGGAAAAAAATTCAGAGGCTGATAACTCTTTTATAAAAATAGTTTTATATTTTAATCACATTCTTAAACAATCTATCTTAACTATCCTTATTATAAAACAAAATTCAAATAATCGACAAGGGACCGTTATTTTTGATTTGCCTAAGTATTGTCCTGACGCGTTGCATCATCCTTTGGACGGCCTCAGCGTTAATTTCTCTAATTTTTCTGGATATACGGCATCGCAATTGTTCTTCATTTTGTGCTTCCCATCCGTTATTATAGACTTTCCGACTCAATATTGCCCAGAACTCTTCAATTGGGCGAGCCTGAGGTAGGTTAGGGGGATTGTCTACTTTCGGTACAAAGTTAATGTTGTTGGCCTCATACCAGTCCCTTGTGATTCTCGCGTAATGGCATGAAGCAAGATCTGGCCAAAACATTATTTCATCATTCGCATGATGTCTGTTCAAAAACTGAAGCAGTTAGAGAGACATCTCTGGATATAAATCTCTGCATTTAAGGCTTCGCCCCGAACAACGCCAATGTAGGGCTGCGAGATGAAGCCAGCCTCAGAAATTGCACACCACACCAAAATTTTGTCCTCAAACTTTTTTTGCTTTTTAATCTCGCATCATCGGGGACATTCTCGTAATCGACCGTGTAAAAACCATCATTGCCCTTCATCTCAGAGTTGGACAACGTGAAATATTTTTCATCGTCCATCACGATCAACTTGTTGACGAAATGCACTCGCCTCAAAGCGCGGCAACATCTCGGAATTCTCTCTGACTGAGCCTCTGTGTATTTTGGAGCTTTCCTCCTTTTCCGGAAGACAATATTCTTACTTGATAGGGTCCTAAACACCGTAGTCTTTCCAACATTAAACCTCCTGGCCAGTTTTCGCTGTGAGATCCCAATTTTGTGTTTAGCTGCTTCAATCAGTCTTCCCTCTCTTAATTGGTTCAAAACCCGCGGCCGACCGCATTTAGGCAAGTTTACACATAGTATCCCTTCTTGACATTCTTTAATTGTGCGATAAATTGTCGATTTGCTTATGTTGTGATCTCGATAAATATCGACAATGTCTCGTTTCGACATTCGCCCAACCAGATTATAAACACCTCGACGAAGATCAATTTTATAAGACATTTTGCGAAGCGAAACAAAAATCTTTTGCTTTGTTTATTTAAATGACATAAATGGTGACATTTTAATCCTAGACCTACTTCATCATAAATGCATTTTGTCAATCAATCAAACCAGGTAATTTTTTCCCAAAACTTTCGGACCATACGTTATTACTATTACTATCACTATTAACAGCATTTTCCGTGAACTTGTTCATTGTACTTACAATTGTTCAGCCTTCACTTTGCTAACCTGCCTGGAATGGATTATCTGTATGTGGTTATGCTCCAAATCTCTGAAATTAAAGAAATGATAATTAATAACACGTCATGGGTGATATTATCTAACGACATGTTACGGGATGTTAAGCAAATTAATAGCAAAGTTACTATGTTATGAGGTTATCCGTGCGCAACCTTAATTGCGTACGTAGTTTCCAATTAGAGCAGCGCCATTTGCTTGGTTTGCAGAGAAAATACTGCTGCAGTGGCTATTTTATTTATCGGTGTTTAGGAGGATACTGACTAGAATGCGGTCCAGCTTAAGGGATTGCCGTTATTTACTGCATGGGGCTGGTTTCAGATTTACGTGAATGTAGTGTGGAGCCGGATTTAGTTTCATGTGTCACTATATTTTAAAATTGTTCCTGAAATAATAATTTTCATGTTCTACTGTAAGATGAAAAATAATTAGTAAAGATTCATATTAATTTCAATATTAAATTTATTTTAACTCAGTAATATGCTGACACTAGTGCACGGCTTTGCGGCTACCACATGAGCGTAGCTGTTTCTAAAATTCGGCCATCCTGAAACCTGTCCTCAGGACATCTTTGTTTACCATCTGTATTTCACGTCGTGTCTGCTAATAATTTGTGCCAACTGCATTATATTGTCGCAAACTGCCAATGTTTTAGGTAAACTCTGCATATCATGTTGTCTCAAACTGCGAATGTTTTTTGCAAACTACACTCAGTTCCAAAGAAAAGTGACGCACCTAATTTTGGCTGCAACTTTGAAACCTTGTTATTTCTGAACGAATTGACCGATTTTTGATTTATTTTTGTTTATTGGTAGGTAATTATCTTGCCTTTAAAAAAAATTAAAGAGGTGAACATTTTTTCAAAGCCTCCTAGATGACAGTGGAAAACCTCGAATCATGTTTTTTTCTTAGTTTTAACTCACCTTGATTAACAAATCAAGTAATGGTATCGAAAATGGTTACACTCTATATGAAAGGCTATATATACATATAAAAAAATTCTTTTACGAGCATTCTGTTTTTTTATTTACTGATTTATATCTTAAATTTTCCAAATTGCAGCTTTTTTGCCGAAACCTTTCGTTTATCCCAGACATTAAATTTATTGTAGGATCACATTGTCTATGAAAAAACAGTTACCGTTGTCATAGCAATTACTCACTATTTCACTCTATTGCTGTGTCATTAAGTGTCAGTAAAAAAGTTTTAGAGACTGTTACATAAAATGCCTCAAATATACTCTGAACAAGTAGCAAGATTAGTTGCATTAGTAAACGATGGACTTAGTAAACGTTTCGCCACTCGTGCGCTCGTAGAGCGATCCGCCATTACGAACAAACAGGAAGCACTGCTCGGAGAGTGGGTTCTGGTTGCCCTCGAAAAACTTCTCCAAGAGATGATCGCTTCTTGAGTTTAGGATTTTACCAAATCGATCAAATACTGCGGTAAATGTTCAGCAAGATCTTTGCCAAATTCGTGGTGTTGCAGTAAGTAAGAAGACGGTATGTAGACGTCTGTTAGAAGTTAATTTAAAAGCTAGGAGATCTGCAAGAGGTCCTAAATTATTGCCTGAACATCGTGCTGCTCGAAGAAATTTCGTTGAAAATTATGGACGATGGAATATTCATGAATGGTCGAATGTATTGTTTACAGATTAATCAAGGTTTTGTCTTAACATGGTGGATGGAACAAAAATAGTGTGGAGAAGGGCAAGTCAAAGGTTTAGTCAGAGCTTTACATTGACATTTTACAGCAGTATGTCTTACCTCATGCACAGTTGGTGGGCAATAACTTTATATTAATGCAGGATAATGCCCGTATATGATCGGCCCGCGGCAATAGTGCAAAATTTCTTAGACGCCACGGGTATCACTACATTACAATGGCCTGCGAGAAGCCCCGATATGAACCCTATAGAACATTTGTGGGATGAATTAGGGAAAAGGATACGTTCTAGCGAGAGGCCTCCGGAAAGTCTTGCTGAAATGGCAATTTCATTAGTGGAAGAATGGAATCGTATACCAATGAAAACGATAATAAACCTAATTTCCAGTATGCCGCGTAGACTAGAAGCTCCCAGAGTTGCCAGGGATGGCAATACACAATCAGTTAACCCAGTTTATAATTTTGTGTTTAAAAAAATGTATTTCTTAAAATTCGTAATCATTGCACTAGAAAATTGTTTCAGGATGAGTTCAGAAATTTGGTAATTATGCAAGGTTTCGGCAAAAAAGCTGCAATTTGGACAATTTTAGAGATAGGTCAGTGAATAAAAAAACAGAATGCTCATAAAAGAAGCGTCTTTCATATAGAGTGTAACCATTTTCGATACTATTACTTGATTAGCACACAGTGAGAGTTAAAAACTTAGAAAGATACATGGTTCGAGGTTTTCCACTACCATCTAGGAGGCTATGAAAAAATTTTCACCTCTTTAATTTTTCTGAAAAACAAGATAATTACCTACCAACAAAGAAAAAAACAAAACAAAAATCGGCCCATTCATCCTACTTATTATGTCGTCAACCGAGCTAGCTATCACTATAAAAACGAATACTATTCAAATAATTGACATTGACATGGCTGTATAAGACAGGTTAAATTGAGATGGGCCTATAACTGTCTGTATGTATTGTTAAAACCACTTTCTTTTAAAACCACAAAACTTTTTTTGTGTACAGAAGTAACTTGTGATTTTTTTCAACACTTCAGTATAAATCCTGCAAATTTGTGTGCAAGTACATAATCAACTAATTTTACTGTTACGTTAATATTATAAATATCTTTAGATTTACTATCTCTAATTGTGATATAATTTCTTTCATTTCCCACTCATTAATTGGAAATAGAAAAAACTATTTGTATTAGATGCTTATAGCAAAAATCTAAAAACTTCACATCAGCAGTGAGAAAAATATTAAGCAATATGGTATTTATAGCATCATAGAAGTAGCCTGCGAAATATTTAGCAGTTAGATCTGTAGAACAGTTTAATTTTTACTTTTTTTGTTTTATTAATAACTTGTAATTAGATTTTAAAATGTGTTCATTTATTTTGTCCATTATTTTGATATCATATCATTCAATAGAAAGCTTAGTACAGTTACATATTAAATATACTAATTCAAATAAGGCATGAATACGACAAAGCCAGAAAAATACTTCAGAGAAATATTGAAGCCAATAAAAATGTTCATTAGCTGTCAC